>OU015471.1:3717325-3897325 GCA_907164805.1 Brachyptera putata | reverse complement strand
TCACTTGTAAGCCTATTGCTTACGAATGCTCATTTCAAGGGCTGTTCATTCCCCTCATCCCTTGCCACGGTCCATCTCTTTACCTTTCTCGTAGCTGCTTGTTGCATTTCAAATATATATCGTGATATACATTCTCAATTGGGGAAATTAAATGAATTTGGAAACTGAAAGACTTTGTCTGCAGTGGATAATTATGGTCACTGAAAGCGAAGTTTTGGTGTTGAAATTAATTGGTTTTGAATAATTAAAATGGAGTGGTGAGATCGCCCTTGTGGTGCTCCGTACAAACGATTCCATCTTTTTTCCATAGACTTAATAGAGGAACAATAATTTTGTATCAAGTTCCAATAATATTGAAAAGAAGTCGTTATGTGTGAGATATACTTGTATTCACGGAAATTAATAGTATAGTGTAATTACATGATTATGATGAAACTTATTCAACGGATTTAACGCTTTTGAAATATGTAGAGACCTTTCTTATCGTAAATCTCGTTCAGAAAAATTGATTTATTTCAACTGTATCACAGATATATAAATGAAACTGTGATATTTTATTTGTTATTTTGGTAGACGACTTTCTTCATTCGTGGTTTGAAGTATATTCATGAAATATTTGACCTGACTATGTCCGAAAGAAAAATAAATTTCGTTTCAAACATTCATCCAATTCATTTTTTTTATTCGATCCATAAAGTTTAACTTATATTGCAATTCACCAATATATGCCCCTTGGAGTTATATCGTTCATATATGGTCTATTTCAGTTCGAAAGCTCATTTCAGAAAGTGGATTACATAAAAGCGTGGCCAGTGTCAACTAAGCTCAAACACCTTTTGCTCGTGGTCACACCACGATACTTTCAGATCAGGAAGATTCAGCACATTCTGCGAATACATCTCAGAAATAATAATACATTCAGAACAATTCAGAACAATACATTCAAATCACACATTCGTACAAACGAATTGATGAAAATCAATAAACGAAGATCAATAAAAAGTGTATAATGATTCAGTAAAAACATGTCAAATGAAGCCAATATGGTTGGTTCAACTGGGAGATTTCAAATATGCCAAGATTTCATGTAAATGCCATCTTTCGTTCACCATATCACTGTTCAAATCACAGTGGTTATGAATCATGGCCCTTCCATCCATTCATATTGGATTCAACGACGCACTGTAATGACAAATAATATCTGGTGTCGTCGCTGAATAATCGGCGGTGAAAATGAACGAGATGATGGAATGATTGGAGGAAGGTATTTTTACTATGTGTTTTTGGATAGTGGGAAGGTGTTGGTCGTGGCCTATTGTTAAGGAATCATCCTGAATCAACCTGACCTACAGAGACCGACCCCCCGTCTCAGTATGGCCCTTCCACCTGCAGAGACCGACCCCCGTCTCAGTATGGCCCTTCCACCTGCAGAGACCGACCCCCGTCTCAGTATGGCCCTTCCACCTGCCGAGACCGATCCCCCGTCTCAGTATGGCCATTCCACCTGCAGAGACCGATCCCCCGTCTCAGTATGGCCCTTCCACCTGCAGAGACCGACCCCCCGTCTCAGTATGGCCCTTCCACCTGCAGAGACCGACCCCCGTCTCAGTATGGCCCTTCCACCTGCAGAGACCGACCCCCGTCTCAGTATGGCCCTTCCACCTGCCGAGACCGATCCCCCGTCTCAGTATGGCCCTTCCACCAGAAGAGACCGACCCCCCGTCTCAGTATGGCCCTTCCACCAAACTTTTGGATAAATTATTGGACTCAAGACTGGAACTCCATTAACGATGTCAACATGAGTTGAGCATGATGAACAAAATAATATCATTCATAAACGAAGGATCATCTTATAAAAATGTATTTTTCAGTTCTCCATCAAATTTAATAAACAATAACAGACTTCTCCGGAACATGTTGCATAGGGGGAGAATACAAAAAAATTGACCACCTGTTTTAAGAACAATCTGTTATGAGTAAATAAAATGACTAGCTGAAATAACTAATTGGAAGAAAAAGGAAGCGAATAACACGGAATATACACTAAATGAGACTAAATATGAGATATAAAGGAACTTGATACGACTGAGTGATTGACTCTGCTCAAAATACAGATATTTTTATAATTGAGATTACATGAGAGTCATTGTCACTGGTATTGTCAATACCTTCTAGATGATGTAAGTATCATCTCATATCACACAACTGTCAGGCTATAAGGTTGAAACAATGTTTTTTTAGACCGTATACGCCTGACAATCAAGCAATTCGAGATAAATGGTTATCTCCTCCACCTTCCTCAAGGTATTGAAAATACTTGTGGTTCCCTTGATTTCGGAATTTTGATATCTCATACCGTTCAAAAGTTATCATCAAAATACTGATATTCCGCTAAATCGACTGCCATGGACTCTCAAATTTGAATTAAATTTTTCAATTTGATTCCATGACTCAATAGATTTCACGGTTTGCGATCTGTACATTGTCTGTTAGTTACAGTACATATATTGTGACACTAATTATTCTCATTTGTGACACTATTTTTTTTTCATGAGTCTTTTATTTTGTCTTCATCGCCCAGTACATGCTACCACAAGTGTTCGGTTCGTGAGCGTTCGTGGATTGTCACTGCCGACTGTGAATGTTACAGGCAATGAAGTTGATAGTTGAAGTGGAAGCAACGTGATGAAGAATGGAGTGTGGTGCAACGAAGTGCTGAGAGAACTCCATGTCTTAATCCAGCCTAGATGCGGTAGCTTCCTCGACCCCAACCACGCCACGCGCAAGCATTAATCAAACAGAACGGGGATTCACAAACTCCTTTGCTTTTGTTATTTTTTTTAACGATGTTTTAAGACCCCACCAACAGCTGGGATACGGGGGTACGAATGAGCGGGTGATAATAAAAAGATGAAGTGATGATAGGTGAGAAAACGTTCACAAATACCAATGCCCTATGCGGGACTCGAACCCACGCCCAACGGTAACATCAGTTTATACGGCTCGTGATAGCTAGCCACGGTGTCACAGGGTGACGAAAGTGAGCCACAAGGTTGATAAATGTGGATACAAAAATCAATAATGTTTTAACGAGTCATGTAATTTGTATTCTGAAAATAATATATAACACTATATTTAAAAGGCTATTTATGTATGATTAACTAGTTTTTCACTCGAAAAATATAGGATGAGATTCGGGAAAAACTTGATGAACTTGGAACATATTGATTGTGTTCTCAAAATTGAGTGATATATTTATCTGATCAAAAATTACCTCTCATCTAATCTCAAAATTCACTGAAAACATTTCATTGAAATTTTCAATGAAAATTTCCAATGGATTTTCAATGCTCGCTCTTCAAAGCAACCAGACGTGTCGTCCTGAAGAAGGTAGATGCGATTCTACGGAAACGTCAAGTTTGTGATGGTGAGCATCTTATTATTGCAAGTGACAATATGCGGATTAACAACCCCAAAGACAGTGCCAGCAAGAAATACATCCGCCAAAACCTAGGTGAAAACACATATATATATATATATATATATATATATATATATATATATATATATATATATATATATATATATATATATATATATATATATATATATATATATATATATATATATATATATGCTATACATATAGGCCTACATGTGAATTGACTGCGAGATTATACCATATAGATAATAGCGTAAACTATAAGTGCATCAAGTAATTTCACGTATACCCAAAGATGCCTTCTGTTGTGCCTTTAATCTCTACTAATTTTTGTCTGCGTAGCTTCAACCCTTCTCTCCCCTCCCCCTCTCTCTCACAACCCTCCACCACTACCCACCCCACCTCTCCTCCCACGAGGGACTTGTCACTGACGTAATTAGCTCCAGACAGGGATACGTACTTTAGCTATTATGAGTAGCGGTAACTAGATACATATATACTCACACTGGTGTCATGAAATATGCCAGCCGCAGTCTATAATGTCATATATACTACCCTGAGTTAGGGTCACGGTGAAATGTTTTACGTTTTTTTTATCAACTCAACTCAAATGTCATGAGCTTATACTATTACTTTACGAAAAAGTGATCCTTTGATACTTCTCTCTTACAATCTTACAATATAAGATTGAAACTATGAAGATAAAGATGAATATGAAGATTGAAGATGGAAGTGTGAGATTGTTTAAATTTTGTGAACCAATTTTCCAACTTTTCTATTCATATTTTTATTCCACATTCAGATTATTATTAACCTAAACTGTCTGTTCATCCCATCATGAGTTTACACGATTACACGTAAAACGATTTTTTGAGAATGACAATAAAGGATATTAAGGATATTACCAAGATATAATTACACATAATTTCCCTGCAACATCAGGTAATTATAAATTTTGAAAGATATTCCTCATTTCAAATCTACTCGTGAAAATTCACATCCTCAGGTATCACTCCATAAATACCACAAACATATAACACCATAACCAAGATTTTTATATTCGTTTTGTTTGTAGACAAACTCCTTCCTTTCACGTACACAAGTTGAGGACTTGTCAGGTATTAAAACGAACTGAATAAAGAGTTTGTGAAAACAAAACGAAAAACACACATCTACATTTTCAACGCACGTTGCTCGGCTCGTTATAAACTCAATGTTGATAGCTTAGCGTCGTACGTGGTAGCGACGTCTTCTGGGGAAGCGACGTCGGCGACGCCGACGCCGGTAACTGCTTGAGCGACGCGTGTTGCATATCGGAGCAGCACAAGCAATTGGGTACGAGTCGTGGGAAGAAGAATGACATTATAAAGGAGCTGATGAATCTGTTTGTGAAGATTGTGGAGAGACGAGGAGAACAGTAGTCGTCTTCGAGGACACGAAACAGAATCTACATCTTTATCTCTCTGGAATGATCATATAATATATATGCATCTCTATGAATATATATATATATATATATATATATATATATATATATATATATATTTATATATATATATATATATATATATATAAGTCAATAAGAGTACGAATAATGATATTGATGGAAGTGCCGTGTTTGGTGTGAACATTTTTTCAATCTTGTATTAAGTGATTATTTTTTTATTTATCTATTGTTTCTATCATCTATTGAATTATGCGACTGATCGGGTTTGATTACGCACTGTTACTATGATCAAGATCTATTGGCGTCGAATGAATGATTAATCAGTCAAGAGGATGATTTTTTTCCGGGGAGTAATGGGTATATCTGTCGTGGCCCATGTTAGAGGTACCATTTCGTATTTGGACGATGATGGGAATTGTACCGAGGCCTGATTTACCCTCATTTTCCGAGCATATGGAATACGTAAGCGCATTACCATAAAGTTGTCAGTGTATAGGTGGGTTTTATCTATATTGTTTCAAATGTTTCATAATTGCAATGAGGGTTCAGCATTCTATCGGAGTTTTTTATTCCATTCTGGTTCCGAATGATTTCAAATTTTGGCACCTGTGTTGCAATATATGAACCGCGATAGGATTATAATACGATACATTTCACAGAAGATTTTAATTTCAATAATTATTCACGAATTCGAACATATTATAGCGACACATTTTGAATTCTGCTATCTGAAATATTATTATTTGTTGATATTCTTCATTTATCACTTGGAAAAGTATATAGGCCCTACCAAATAGAATACAGGCAACTTTTTAAAGGCAGTAAGTACACTTCTGTTATATATACCACGGTGAATGATATTCAGATCTTGGTGAATAATAATTTTGATTTGTCTCTAATATGAATACATTGACAAACATCATCGTATTGTCGAAGAGGATACCTAATTAGCAGCAATACTCTCTTAGGAGAAATTACCAAGACGTGAAGGACCTCATGACTCTATTGAAATGCTGCCTGAACAGCACAGTGAAAACCCAATTCTAAAGATACTTGTTGACATGAAATTATGCTTTAGAAATATAAGTATGAAGCAATAAAAAGTTGAGAAGAAGGAGGAAGAAACGAAAGAGAGAGAGGGATGGTAGAAAAAAAGTTTGGATTCTATATTCAAATGATTTGACATCCTAAGATTATTTCAAGTTGCAACGCTAACTTCAATGTGCTTCCTCAACTTCAACTTGTGAAATGTTTAGATTAACGGAAATTGACTTTCACAATACAGTATATGTTAACGTATTGTCGTGAGCCGCTATAAAAATAAAATGATAGAATCAAAGATGGACATTCAGATTTCGAATCAGAATTTTGAAGATTTGAAAATCATACTTCGAAACGAAGATAGATGTAAGATATTGGTGTTTAGATCAGACTGTTCGTGAATAGAAACTTGTTGATCTATAAAATGAGATGATTTAAAATGAGAGTCAGCAAAGAATATGATTCTTAAAACAAAAATGGTCAGTTTAACGAAGTCCAATCCAAGTTTGATTGGTTGATAAGGCGATGTAATATGCATGTTGAGACACTTTGTGGCATTGTCGATGTATCGTTGACCGTAACAATGGAAAACGTGTTTCTGTTACAGGTTGGTACCTGCAATAAACGCATCATGGCCGTTTCAAGTACCGCTGTACACCCCACTCTCTCTGTCTCTCTCTCTCTCTTTGTACCTCATTAAAACAAGTACTTCTTGTTCAACAAGAGCTGCGTCAGCTTTACTATTTCTCTCTCTCTCTCTCTCTCTCTCTCTCTCTCTCTTTCTATCACTCTTTCTATTTTTTCTATCGCTCCCTGTGAACCACACTCTAACTCTTTCTCTCTCTCCTTCTCTCTCTCTCTCTCTTTTTATCCTTCTCTCACTCTCTCTCTCTCTCTCTCTCTCTCTCTCTCTCTCCTCATCCTCTTTCTCTCTCCTCATCCTCTTTCTCTCTCCTCATCCCTCTCCTACTCTACCTCTCTCATTCTCTCTCATTCCTCCCTCCTATCCTCTTCCCACGACACATCTCTCTCGCTCTTTACTCCCCATCGTCGACACTACCATGTGATGCATTGTTCTGTCGACTGCACTAATTGAAGAAGTCAACATCAAGCGTTATACGCATGTGTTGCTTTATGATTAGCATGAAATAACAAGGACAGGGTGTTACATTGTGTTGAAAAATTATAGTGTTAATTAATTATTCAGGATTGGGCCTTTCTTGATGAACGTTAAATACACATCTACAAGAACGAGAGGAAATTGTGAGTAGAGCCACGCTGTGAGTTTGTTTTGAAATACGTAAAATGTGTTGGATAGTTGTACACTAGATGTACACTAGTTAGAGTGTCATGATCACTTATGTCTCAATTATTACTTTCGTTGCCTCAGGAGTTTCTGAATTGAAATACAGAAATTACCTGCAATACTTCAAAATTGTGTGTACTCGATTATTCACATTTATATAATTCAATAATAAAAGTAATTGAATTATGATTTATGATTATACATATGATTTATAGCATATCCATCCATTGTAATCACAAAATCTATTCAAAGCCGTCACCGTGGCTCAGTCAACTATCTCTTACTGTGTTTATATTTGAGGAAAATTTGAATTATATTGGAGAGATTTTACCTCTCAATTTTTTCCGCTCAGCCTAATCGTATGGGTTTATTATAAAACTTTGAGATGATGTTTCTCAATTTCGGTCCAATTGATATGATCCAAAAACTATACAGTTCTAAGTTGGATAAGTTTGATTATGAAGAAAAAGTTTCATGTTGATTGGTCAAACCCTGCGACCTGTGCAGTGCTTAACAAAAAAAAAAAAAAAAAAAAGATCCGTAAGAGTTGGGGATGGAAATTATGGAAATTCACATCAGAAAGAAATGAAAACAAAATACATTAAAAAAAATCATTGGACATAGCATATGCTCTTGTGGATTTATAATTTCCTATTTTCTCTACTAGCACATGTTGTACACTTGGTTCACACCAACATAATGATATGTCATGCAATTAAAACCAATTTTCCACCTCTGCACTAATTAGTCATTACCAAAGTTGGTATCGCGGTTAATTAAATAGCGCCAGCTTGCACTGTAGTCACGTACCAAAACCGCGATACTGTGCACTATGTTTTTGATTGTTTCATTTCCTCACATGGTTATTTCCCCCTTTCAGAAGAGAGCTCATGATATTCATACATTAAAGAATGTATCAAATAACTTTGTGTTTAGGTAACTGAATCAATTGTTGGATACAAAAAAAGCTATAAAACTATTGTCAATACATTATTCTCTCGACAAAATGATTAATGCTTAGATTAGAATGGAAGTGGTACATAATTTCAGCTCCAACAATGTATATATTTAGATATAAATTAAAAAAAATGAAAACATGAAAAATGTAAGAAAGATATGAAAACACAACTTAAGCCGATGTTATATCAATTTTATATGCGTAAAGGTTAGCGCGTCAGACCGGAAATCTGGAGATCTGGGTTCAAGTCCCGGGGGAGCTGCAATTTTTGAACAGTTTCAAATCATAACTTTAGGGGCACCTGAAGAGCATATACTGGAATAAAGTCGACTCGGTTGTGTGACATGGGTTTGGGTGTTCAACCTTACCTGAACCCTAACCACATCTCATTGAAAAGTACCTTGAAGGCCATGTCACACGACCGAATATATTTATTCCAGTATACGATCTTCAGCTCCCCCATTTATTTCCAAAAGGTTGTGATGCTCATGTCCTTCAAGTTCAAGCTAACATAATGAAACTCACCGAGAATATTAAAGTATGCATATCATTTCATTTCAAAAAAGATAATATCCACGATCAATCAGTTTTATCTTGAAAGAAGATTTATATCTGAAAGATAAAATGGAATTGATAAGAAAGATAATTCGAATGATGTAATGAACTGTATGATCTTCTTTCAACAGTAGATATTTTTAATGAAGTCATTAATTTTAATTACAGTGCCGCTCAGCAATGTTAATTCAATTGCGATAAATGAGCGGGGAAATTGCCTTGAATACACCATGCACTTTCAAAACGATAGAGAATAATCGCACGCAGAATCAACAAAGTGGGATACTGGGTGGGTAAATATTAAAAACGTAAGCTATAATGTAGATTTAATGTTGATACGCAGGACTGAAAGATACGAAACTGAATGGTACGAAGGACACAGGACTGAGATAAATTGAATTATATTTCAATATTTAAACTCATATTTTACGAAAAATCAGACAGAAAGATCAATTTTGTGATGAATACAAGAACGAAGAAAATTAGAGAATGAAAAAAATGTCAAAGAGGAAAAAAAAATAAGATCAATATGATGAGGAGAAGCAAGATTTTCTTTTCCTTACTGTGAATGTTTGAATTGTTTCTGACCCTGGAATTACTACCTTTATTGACTGATTGATGTTGAATGAGTTATCTCACTTCAGTTTTCTTTGGGGTGGCAAGATACAAAGTTCGACCGATCTTGCTTTTCATCCTTAGCCTCGATTGAGGAAAAATAATTTTTATCAAGTTTCGATGTTATTAGAATATATATACAGGCCTATATACATATATATATATATATATATATATATATATATATATATATATATATATATATATATATATATATATATATATATATATATATATATATATATATATATATATATATATATATATATATATATATATATGTTCCGGGTTCAATTCCCGGTCGAGACGTATCTTTTACGACATGGCTAAAATATCCCACATATATATATATAATTTCCATATATTGTTTCAACAGTTCGAAAAGAGAAGAAAAATAATTACTTATAAAACTTGATGAAGTGGATCTTATCTGGTGATAACAGTCTATTCCAGCACATTTGAACACCTTGGAACCGTCTGTCTGGAGAATGTTTACGTCCTGTGTCCGCCGTGTAATAGCTCGATAACAACTTGTTTGCTCTTCAACCCGCTTCATTATGGAAGCGATTCGGGAAGAAGGGAAAGCAATTTGTGGGAATAGAGAAGGACAATTCGGAAGATACGGGAATAGACGGGAGAATGGTTTATATCGTAATACACAATCTCCGGTATATGTGATTCTGTTAAAAAGGATTCTGGAATAATTCGGTTGCGATGACAATAGAATAATTGTGAGGATGGTGATTTGGATTAGTTTATTAGAAGATGAGAAGTGAGATACGGATTTAATGATCTTTGGATGAGTGAAGCAATAACTGAATTTTACTTTACTTTGATTTTTTGTGTTAGCTCTTCACAGGTCAGAGGGAAAAATATTGATGGTACTTGTATTGAAAGACATACCATAAATTAGCTCAATACTGTATATAGTTTCATTTAGAAATATGAATTTAAACACATTGAGAAAAATTATGTCGTAATTCAGAAAACTATCATAAAGATGACATGGAGGATAAAATTCTAGAAACGTATTTCCTTATGTTCTATTCAAATCATCGGATAAGTCGAAAGAATTATTGATTCACATAATTCCAAAATTCCCGACTATTCAGATCAGTCATTTTGAACACATTTTTTGTATTTTTTACATGTCTTAAATAATGAAAAGCTTGAGAAAAGAGACAGATAAATCGGATAAATCGTGGAATGACTCAAATATGCAATGATTAAAACAGGAAATCGGCAAAGAATCAGTTTCGGAATCAGGATGTGCTATGATTCGCACTTCCTATTACATTTCATATGAAAGTGCCTATATATCGCCCATCATACAAGGCATGTGTTGCGTTTCCCTAGTTTAGGTAATTAGAGAGGAAGGGTAGACTTTTGAAATGAAAAAATATAATTAGCTACTTCAATTAAAAGTAAAAACGTACTTTTCGAAAAATGTAAATACCACAGATGCTTACATCCTCTTGCAATATAAGTAGGTTTCATTGAAAAAGATAATTATTCATTCCATGCTTAATAAAATCTTCCAATTGGCTTACAAACATTTCTTGGTTCGTTAGTAATTTACTGTTTTTTCTAATTATATATTTTCCATTCAGCTGATGGAAATCATCTGCCAGTTTTTAATGACTCATTAGGAGCTGTGAGTTTTAGTGAATTATTTCGTATTCAAGAAAGCTGGTGAAGAGAAATGAAATAATATTTTGATTGTGGCAGTCCAATGGACAAAATTGAAGGAAAGTAGTAATATGTTTGAAATTATATTTTGAATTGAGTTGAATGATTCAATATTGAATAAATATATACATATACAAGAGATAGATATCATTATCACAGAAAAATACCACCTCGCCTGGGAACCGAACCCCGGACATTTCGCTCTAAACGTAAATGCTCTCTCCATCTGAGCTAAGAAACGAGAATGGTATCTTTCGAAAATATCTATGTATGTGATGAATATATATACCGTAATACATATGATATATATATATGATGATTATGACGAAAAATCCTTAAAACGTTTTAGAACACGTTTTTTCTCGAGGAATAGAATTCGAACAATTTTATACCAGGAAGAAATTGATTCTCATGTTGAAATGGTTGACGAAATATCATAATGTATATAATGCCTCGCATATATATATCAGAAAGCCATGTACTCATATGTATAAATATATATATATATATATATATATATATATATATATATATATATATATATATATATATATATATATATATTTATATATATATATATATATATATATATATATATTTATATATATATATATATATATATATATATATATATATATATATATATATATATATATATATATATATATATATATATATATATATAAATATATATATATACATATATATATATATATATATATATATATATATATATATATATATATATATTCATATATCGCAGATTTTGGTACGTTTTACTATTATGAGCAATGTGTGTTGTTTTATCACCGTAAACTTGGTTCCCTCGGGTCTAATGACTTTTCCCATTTAAATTACGACCAACTCTTGTTAGTCATAATAATTATATTTCGTATGGAAATTTCCCTGGCGTTATTCCTGAAAAGTTTAAATTGCGTTTCCATACATTCTTGTTTTACTTGGTCGAGATGGATCGTTTTTCACCCGAGACCGTGGAAATTCGAAACAGACTTCCATTAAATAATATATTGCATTCTAATTCCAGAGCTTCGTTCTGAAAAATCATTATTTCTCCATCTGCAATGGATTTATTGTGTGATTAACATATTTTAAGGTAATGTTACAATAATTATGGAATACTAGATGAACTAGGGCGATATTTCTTTCACGACGCGTATATTAAAATGTTGATCTCAATCGAACCATACATATTCTAAGTATATATATATATATATATATATATATATATATATATATATATATATATATATATATATATATATATATATATATATATATATATATATATATATATATATATTTAAATATAACCTCCATTCAGTTCTGCAATTATATTATTTGATTCAGCCTTCATCGACCTTGATTTTTCTAAAGTTTGTTTCAGTCTTTTCACGTTCTCACTTGAAAATATCCAACTGTTATTGTAACAATAATAATACTTCAAGTTAAGTATACAAAACCCTATACAAAATTAATAACACTCTCATTAAAAGTAATCATGTACTGTTCCCATCGCCGTCTCCTCGGGAACGTACGTTGAATTAAACTTGGTCCCAGCCAATTTCTGAACCCAGGACTTTTCGAAACGATTGTGTCTGGAGGTTAATGGGTCCATTCCAGCAAACTGCCTCGGAGGGAACACACACCCTCCTGCTCCGGGAGTCCGGGAGTCCGGGTGCTCAACATCGTGGGAGGGGGAGGGGGAGGGGTGGGGAAGAAAGGGGAAAAGAGAAAACTTTGCTTCCATGTGGCATCCCAGGATTATTCCCACAGCGCCTATAATCCGTTCCTGATCGCGATCCGGCTCCGAAGGCAATACACGTCAGGACATTATGACGCTTGTTGCGATTTTGTTGTTGTTGTTGTTGTTGTTGGTTCTATCTTTTCGGAATGGAGTTAATATGAGAGTTGTTTTATCTATTGGTATATAAACTCAAACGATCACTGGGATAGCATCCGTTTACTCAAGTTATGTTGTTAAATATGAGAACTAATAGTTATAAAACGGTAAATCATATCAAATTCGGAATGAATCATTAAATGATTGCGTTCGGTTTTCTTGTTATTTTTACAATAGTTTTATTATATTTGTCATCGAGTTTATCAGGGCAATTCAATTAACCAAACCTTATAATCATAAGTCATATCTTTTTGTTACTCAACACTCCAACATGAAGAATTTTCTCGTTTGAATAATTTTCATTCTGTATTCTGATAAACACATAATCATAGATTCAGGTTATCTTTTGAGAGTGAGACTGTGGAGTAGTATCCATGAAACTACATCTTGGAATGATAAACATTTCATAAGGATTAAAATTCCATGAATGCACATAGAATACCATTCATTAATTATATCACATAACTTCTTTACAACATGTTCTGATACCCATAGTAGTGTTTCCCAGCAGGGAAAATCAAGAATGAATATTTTTCACTGAAATAATGTAGACCTATCATATAGAATAAAACAGAATAGTTTTTTTATAGTCGTGTTCACATATAATTATACACTGTATCAGTACAGATTAGTCTTTCAAACCAACGTCATCAAGAAATATGTTTGTATGAGGAATTACATTTTCAACAAATAATTCGGAATGATTATAGATTGTATTGATTGAATTTCGTTCATGGAAAAAAATATTGATGGATTCGAAGCTGAATAATTGAACAATGAACAACTCGAGTTTAGGGAAGCATATCTATTATTTGATGTTATTCTGTGATAGCTTAAGAATGATAAACTTATTTAGTGTACCTTTCCTTGTGATAGATTTCAACCTTTAACAACAAAAATAAAAAATATTTCCAAAGGTTACAAAAGGATATTAGTGATGTTTTCACCAAACTTGTGAACTTATTTTCTTTTCACTCGAAGATAACAACACTCAAGAGATTATTGTTATCAACATTTCCCACAGCTCATCAGCGGTTTGCTAATGCGGAACTGTCAGCCATTACTTGGCCAAAAAAAACTTCGCTTTTATACAGGATGACTTTATTAATACGCGGGAGATGAAAAACTTCCTACCTAATAGCATTTTCACTCTTTTTTTATGGCCACCTCAATAAGAATATTTTAAGAGGGTTGTTCCTTGATGAATAAGGCGACCTTTAATGGCGGTCGGGATGGGAGGGTAATTAGCAATAAGTCACAATGCATGACGTAGGATAGCTTTATTTCCCTCAATTTTGGCCGGTTTGGATGGTAAAATGGGGTAAGATTGATAGATCGTAAAGAAACTGAAAAGTGCGAAGAAAGTCGGTGGAATATGAAATCTAGGAAATTAGGTAGGCTCAACCATGAGCGAGGAAATTAGTGAAGATATACTTGTGTCCACGAAAGGAAAAAGTATTGAACAAACTTTAAAATTTGTAGAACCCAAATTCACCTCCCATGAAAACCTGAAAGTTGTCTGTACTCATGAATCTTGCATTGGAAAATTAGGTGCACCTCTTATCATATTCCCACAGATACATAAATAAAACAATGATATTTATGTTTGTTATGTTGATGGACTACTTTTTTCTTCCGTTGATGGAGGTATGAACCATCTCATTTTGAAATTTTCTTCCAATTTGTTTCATAAAATAAGTTGGGTAAGACATCGAATCAAAATAAAGTCCATTGTATTACCCCAATCTCATATTTCGTACGCCATGTGACGTAGCTGTTGGTGGGATCATTGAGAAACATTAAATTAATAATCAATCTTATATCACAGATAATTAAGACATTCAAAGAGTATGCATAATAAAAATCAATATCCATAACTATACCAAAAGTAATATTACAAAACGGAATAAACTAAAAAAACTCGAGAGCTATTTTTTATGCTATAATATTAGGTTCTGAAGTTGTGGCATGCTTGGAAATGTTATCATGGCACGGCATAACGATCGAACCTAAATACAATTATGAGAATACGACGAGGTACACGCCTACACCTTCCGGAAAACGTATTTCAAGAATGACTGACACTCGAGCCAACCTATCAAAATATTAAAAATTAGCTGTTTTTATACTCTCACATTTCTCACTGTTTTCTTTTACTTCCTTCTAAAAAGACACCCAAGACAAGCAAGTCTTACGAATGTCAAATTAAGCAGTATTTTAAGAACCACGCCCATTCCGTAACACGCAAATAAACTTACTGATATTGCTAAGTTGTTATTGTTATAAGCACGAAATAACAGTTCGTAACGGAACGATCCCTGTTGGGTTATTACTGAAACAACGGTCTTGAAATAATACCGAGATTAATTGATCCTTTTTGTGTTAGTAGTTTATAAAGTGGTCGTCAGAATCGTGGTTGTGTCCATGAGAGGTTGAGCATGATTGACGAAGGACGAAAGAGTACGCGGTATTGGACAGTTCTTCGTTAACATCCATGGGAGTCGATTTTTCGGAATTTCAGTTTTTCAGTGATAACTTTTGAATGGTATGAATGGTCTACTTTATATGTTAGTTATATGATTGGTACATTTCGTGCAAAATGATCTGTTAAAGCGTCTATAAATCCCAACAATGAATCAATAGTTGCATATCGGAAAGAATATGATAGAAGTGATCGAAATTAAAGATCGAATCATATAAAAATAATTCACTCGTGTTCGAAGCACCATATATATAATATGATCCAGATAGTTGTATGATATAATCCATTCCAATAAGAAGGTATTATACCTCCTGAGATCATATTATCCAACTTCTAGCAATGCCATACTACATCTAGGCATACCTGAGTGAAATAATATAATACAACTTATACCTCTCTTGTACATACTTTTGTCTTTCTAATTGGTATTGTCGAGAGTGAAAAGTTTGTGAGGGTAGATTGGATGGCTGTGTACACATGCGTGCTGTGATCGGGGATGATGTTGATAGGTGAAGGGATGCGTACTGATCCCATTTAAATGGTAGAAGATTGGAATCATATGGATCAGAAGACATAACATTATTCGCGCAACATCCCAGCTAGCTTGTATATTGATGTGAGCCAAGATTCACATTATAGATTGGTTTTATCTTTCAAAACAGGATATGAAGCTGATTTTTTGACAAAACATTATTGATAATAGAGAGAGATTTCTATATATTCATTTATTGAAATTTGAAATGAATGAAAATGTTCTGAACAATATAGAATACACATTTCTAAAAGTCTATTAATTGATATAAAATCGAATCGATAAAAATGCATTTTCACAAATGATGACTTTTGTTTTTGAAGTGATATATTAGAACATTTTTTGTATTAAAACGCTGTTGGTTCATGTTACGAAGATACTGTGCTGAGATTCGAGAGTAAAGCACACAAAAAAATGCACATAAACATTAAGTGTTGGTGAATGATTTAAAATCAATCAAAAATACTTGAATATTATATTTATTAATTATATATTAATTGGGAAACTGATTCAACCTAAGCTCATGGTCTATCATATCAAGATGTTATTTTAATATTCATTAATTCATTGATGGATACAAATGATTCATTAGAAGATCAACTCTGGAAAATTATAAATCTGTGAAACTTAAACTAGATGAATAAAAATATAAAGTTCATTCTATTCAGAAATACGTAGATACACGTCTGACAAAATAGTGAAAGAATTAGGATGTTTGTAAGATTGGAAAGATGAAGGTGGAAAGTAAAAGACCCTGTTGAATATTCTGATCCTCCGTTGGAGACAAACAAACATTTCACTCCCCCCTTCCCCTTCCTTCAACTCCTCCCACCACCCTTCACTCTATCTATCTATACCCTCTTTATTTCGAGACGCTGGAGCGACAGACGCTTGATTGTAACTCTTAAAAAATGCCTTTTTTTTCGAGCACTCGCAATGCCCTTCTTTTCCACTTCAAGTACTTTTCCAATAAAGATGAGGAAGAAAACTTAATGAAAAACTGTATGTTTGCCCAACGTATGAGAGGGTAAAATGAATGGCAAGAGTTAAAAGTTGATGGAATGATTTATTTAGGTTGAAAAGGTAAATTTGGAAGTGTTCGAAACGATGAACTATTAATTAGGAAGAAAATTAGAAAAAATCTCTTATCAGTTGGAAGAATATCAGTGAGTTTCTTTAGAATCGAGACGCCAGGCTCCGTAGACCTCCCCTCCCCCCTCTTCAACAAATGAAACGCATATTCTGACATCTTTGTCATCATTTCGTACTACTTGTTGCTAACTCTACGCAAAGATTCAGAATCAGTTCTGTTTTATTTGTAGTTATTTTAATACTGTTTGACAAACCCAACAACAGCTAGGTTGTATGGGGGTACGAATGAGCGGGTGATAATTTAATGACAAAGTGGTGATGGGTGAGAGGACGTTTACAAAAACTCATGCGTTATTCGGGACTAGAACCCACGCCCAACGGTGACTTCAGGTACTATCGCTAGCAATAGTTGACTGAGCCTCCGAGGCGGCTCTGGGATAGTTATCCAGAATAATAGTTTTTAGATGGGAAGGAGGGCGACTTTTTTACTTCCCCACTCACACCAATCCATCTATAACCCTGAATATTGTCCGGAATTTATTTTCCTATTCCCTTGTAGATAGATACAAATATGATATGATTTCATATGAATACATATATATATATATATATATATATATATATATATATATATATATATATATATATATATATATATATATATTGACTTTAAATTCAGGATTGCACCACTTACCGTTGGAAGATGATAATTTGTATTGATATAAAATCTTCGGAGCATTTCCTCAATACGAGGAACTTATTAGTATTTTAATCACTGAATCCAGAAATTTGTTCGAAGTTTATTCATTAATTTTGGTGGAGGTGCCATGATTTTCTAAGATCCGCTCAGAAACGTGTTCGGGAAAGAGTGGTTGCAGTGATATGTATATGTTCGTGCCTCATTGAGATCGGAATCTTGATAAACGATCATTGGTATTCAATTACTGAATCAACAAATGAATTGACAAGATCACCAGTTGATGAAATCGGCTTTCTCTCTCTAGTTTCTGATCTCCTTCCAACTTACTGTCAATATCTCACAGAGCAAAACCCTATACTACCCAAATTTTCAGTATTTACACCAAAATAATTAAATTTAATCATGATTAAAAAAGTATCCACCTCCCCAAAACACCCTAATTCTTACATCTACTCCCCACAGTAACGTCTCAACTACCCCAAGATAACACTTCCCGTCTTGGGCCAAGAATTACGACCATGATACTCGAGCTGAAAGTTTTGGTAATCGCTGTGGTAGGAAAGGGCAACCATGTCGTACCACAAAGAGCAAGTTTGGCTTTCTAACTCTGCGAGTCTACACGAGATCGGTTCTATTCCCTAGGGATTGCTAAAAGCGATCTGATTCCCATCCAGCCACTACAGTCTCGGGTACGGCTAACGCGTTGTTATGGTGTATACAGGAGGCTGGTTCCAGCGTGTTTCATATTGTGGAGAGAGGTAAATATGTGGAGATGAATTAGTAATTATGTACGGGGTTGATTTGGGTTGCATGTGTACTATGTAATAGCAGCGATCAAACATGTATACGTGAAGTGGAATTTTACTAACCAAGAAATTAATTTGATCGACGGTTGAGGATCAATTATGGTGTCGCATTTTGAATTAAAAACAATGATTTACAAATAGACTTATGTGCAGTACTTTTCTAATTTGTAACATTTTCTTCCACTTGGAAAAAAATGATTTTTATTCCGTTACCAATCAATATCGTACCCATTCAGTTCATCATGAATAAATATACACTGTCAATGCTGGGAATTCAATTTGAAGTGATTATTGGTAGAGTATTGGAATAAAAATTATAGTTGAGTTAGTTTACATCAACCCTTGTTCGTTGTTGATATTGTTTTCCCCCATTTTCATTGTATATGTACGTATTTCATTGATAAGATTATGTATCATTACTTTTTTCTTTCTATTTAATTTCAGTAGCAGACAAATAAAGTCACTTACATGTACAGTGCATTAGGAGATATAATATGTGAGTATAAATTCAAGAAAAATAAAGGGAAATCCACTGAAGAACGTGGTGCTCTTGTATTTATCTATAATTTTAAGACGTGTCTAATATCGTCAAACGATGAACTTGGACTAATGAAACGTATCATATTCTATTCTATAAAAAATATGATATCTCCATGGGAATCTAATGTGTATTCTAGATGTTAGATAACCTATATCAACAAAGTTTGAAATATCTCACAGATCTTTTCACGTCATGCACAAAAAAATATACAAAAATGAAAATATTCTTGTTTTCCGATAAGAATAATGTTCAACTTATACTGATTTTTTTATATCAACTTTCTTATTATGATTTATAACTTATGTTCACCAAAACCATAACAAATTTTGTGTTCTCCAGATTAAAGTCAAGCTGGGACATGGCACTTTGCCATTTAATATGGCAGAACACCAGAAGAATGAAACACACACCTCTGTGTATGGAATCATGCCAAAAAAACAAGAGCTGAAAGTCGAGATAATATGACACATGACGGCGAAAACGGGCGCAAAAACAAAACGGGGCATTGTAAACGAGTTGCCATACGCCGTTCAAGCTGTAGCTGAGAACAGTGAGTCGAGTCAGAGTAGTGTTATCTACAGAAAATCATTGAAAATCATTGAAAAATGAAGACTTTTACAAGTTCGAAGAGAATAAATGACAAGTTGTGATGTTATTCTGGTCTACTGAATCTTAGAAAAAATATATAATTCCATTACAGATAGGCCTATAGAACTTTGTAAGAAAAATGATTATTTATATTTGTTACGTGTGTATATGTGTTAATTTTGTTAACAATAACATATCACGTGTTAACATAGATTACCTTCGATCGATTTATACAATTTAATCGATTTATTGATGATAATGGGATTATTGAGAAGTCATAGGCCTATACGATATGTGATTACTATTAATAATAAAGCAGCATGGAAAAACGTTTATAGCCACACACACAAGCACATGTATAGAGGCCTATATATATATATATATATATATATATATATATATATATATATATATATATAAATATATATATATATATATATATATATTTATGAAGACAAGTCTGATGATTGAAACTGGGCATTACATTCTAATTAAAAACTTATTCATAAAGCAAATACTATTTCGCATACTTATCATATTCCCTCAAACTGCTAATTAGCACTCTCTTCTGTAGAGATCTCCCATCTACACAATTATTTCAACCGGAGAAAGTAAATAAAACGATTCAACGAATGGTGTACTGCAATTACCGGTAACAACTGCTGGATGAAGCCGGTAGCTTCTGAGACATGGGGTAGTCTCCCACACACAGTCGAGCTTCCTTTGATTTATTGCAGTCACGTTAACAAACAACAAAAAAAGAAAAAACATTACAAATATTAGCTCCTTCCGACTCTCAAAAGCCTAAATACGAGACACCGTAAGATAACATGGCAATAAATCTGAACCTTAATAAGGAAATACTAAATCAAGCTAGGTTTCTTGTAAAAATGGAAACAAATTAAGTCGTTAGCAAAAAACAGGGTGTAAATCAAAAAGGTTAAAGTCGTTTCAGATACTTGAAGTTTTGTGTTGGTCTTTTGAATCTAGAGACTTTTAAAGTGAGGTTTATTATCAAATCTGAAAAATACTGAACACAAAATACTATCATATTCCATCTTTTGAATACCCGATATAATCTCGATTTAACTTCCAAAAATCATTGAAAATATATCTCTTGGAAAAATCTTATCATAGTGTTGATGAATTTCTAGCCAAATCACTTGTTCTATTTCACTTTTGACTGTGATTGAATCTTCAAGTTTTCCCAGTGGTAAATCCGAGGGATATTCGAATATGTTATTCGATAAAAATTTGATATTTACTTTCTATTATTATCTTTTATAGCCTATACCTGACTTAGTTTTAGAATTTTGAAATCTAAAATTTTAGATTTTCAAGATTTAATTCAAACTTGGACCAAGAGCTGGTTTAATCCACCCTTATTTGAGTATTGATTGGCCAATTATTATTATAGTCAAGGTACGAAAATATCATACGGACGAACCAAGGCTGATAATAAGTTAATACTTTAACTATCTCTCAATTCACAAACTATCAGTTCGTATATCCGAACAAATTAAATTTTCACATTCGACATTATCATTTCAACAGCCAACACTATCTCGCTCCTCTTTATCACACTTGGAAGTGAAATGTTGTCTGGGCACTTAAAGGCAGATCATAATTGGTTCAATTCGCCAAACCTATCCTAGGGGAATAGAAATGGCTCGCCATCCTTCCATGCTGCAAGACTGTCGACTAGGGCTATCAACTTATGAACGGGCGTCATATCCATGTCATATATCAGTCAGTAAGTGTTAGAATTGAGGGGTGCGTGCATGGTGCTTACACAAATCGAGAAATTTATCTTTGCTATTTTTTTCTATTTTCAAAAACCAGTGTAATTGAATGAAAAGGTAACATCTTCAAGATAATTCTATGGTCTTTATCATTTATATGACATTTCATTTTTGTGAATTCAATCAGTTCTGAGATAATACCTTAATGATATTCATCACATTATTTTTCTTAATTGACGTATTCACTTAAAACTGATTGAGTTCACTGAAATAGAATGTCATATTGATTAAAGAGCATAACATTATCAATGGATCACAAATGAATGTGAACTTTTCATTCAATTACACTGGATTTTGAACATAGAAAAAAATTAGTGACGTGAATTTCTCTATTTTTATTAGCACCATGCATGAACCCTCTTAAAGGTGCGTCGACAGCGAGGTCATTTTGCGCCTATGTTCGTGACCTCTACTTTGACATACTTGTCAACGTTTGTGCATGATCAAGCATATGGAGGGAGCGGAAAAGAATTAGCAAGAAAAGTAAGACACGATGATAGAAAGTGAAATAAAATAAGACGATAGATGAAGAGAAAAGTGACAAGAATACGAAATAAAATACAAATACAAACACAAGGTTCAGTACTCCCTCCATATAATCCGGTCACCAACAGGCTTCCATTCGACCAAGACGGTCCCAACTTGGTCTGACCCTCACTCCAGACCTTATAGTGACCCTTATGGGAGCAAGTAAATTGCTCCCAGCGACAGCTCTGGAGATCACGGGGTCACAAGCCCCCACACCACATCAAGGTGTCCGGATCCTTCGAGGGGGGCTATCAACTTATGAACGGGCATTATATTCATGTCATATATCTTATTATGGGACCATGTTCTCACTTATAGGACGTTCTGTAGATGGTTAAGTGGTACTATCACAAATCCGCTCGTGGTCCATAAGGGATGGTGACTCTTATCTCGGCCACACTGACGCTTCAGACCTACCAATGTGAAAAATACAAAGATTATATAACCGAAAAAAGAAGAAAAAAATATAAAGTATCTCAGAGAGAATTATGTTTACATGTTTAACAACTTTAATTTGTTACGTTGTTCAAAAGTTGAACATGGACTAACTTTTAAAAGCTTTTTTTTCAAGTTTGGACTTATTAAGTGCTCTGCGGTATACCTCGTTGGAAACGTAGTGAAATATAAGAAAACCAAAGGAACCTGGTATATGAGTTTGAGAAGTGAAAGTTTAAACACAGTTCCTAATGAGATCGTGTGCGGGGAAAACTGTTGGGTTAGGGACTAGTTTGTGTAAAGTATACTCTTTAAATAGTCAATGAAAACCAAATTAAAATGATATATACATCTCGGCGTGAAGTAGTATAGTATGTGCCACAAGTTGCAATATTTTTAGCGGAAAAAACGTGAAAACAAACATGTTGATTCGGTTTATCAGAACACTGCCCGCTGACTACTACCGGAATGTGATCCGGGAGGCGAGGGGAATATCGAACCCAGTTCGAGTCGGATCGAGACCGGATTGGTACCAGCAGATAGGTATTGACGGTACGAACATTTCGTTGTTACACTCATCTCATTGTGGATCTCCGTTCCTGCACGGCGGCAGAAACAAAAATTTAACATTGTCTCAACATTGGATTCCCCATAAGAGAACTCCAAATCGTGATTGTCGGGGAACGAAATTGTATATCGACACTGGGTAAGCAATGGTGTATAGGTGGTCACGGACTACACGCGTGGTAGTAGGCTCTATACAATATTCTTCTTTCGTGAATACAATCATTCATGGGTCCAGTAAGCTAGCCCCGCCCATACGGAATTTAGAAATTGAGACACCACCATATATATGCACCATTTCGCACCCATATTTCCGATTTTTTCACCCCCACCCCTAACGAGATAATTCCATGTTCTCCAATCACGCGCCATTTCATACAAAAGTCAGCTGATATATTCCAGTTGATCTTTTAAATGTATTGATCAAAAGCGAGAATATCATCTGGATACCCAAGTCAACTATGAATCTTGTAAGGGGGAAAGGAAATGGGATTCCCCCGCTGTGTTGAAACTACTTGCTATATGAGATCGGCTGAGTAGACTGACCAAAAGGGAAAAACTCCATCACAAATAACATAAAAAGATAGTTTTGACTTGTAAGAACCGATTGTTTACTTACGAATGTTCCTTAGGATGTTATCTGACCGAGCTAGAGAACTTCAATACAGGAGATATACGATTTGTGACCAACTGTGGCCCACACTCTTGTCACTTGTTGTCTACCAACTGAAATATACAGACATAAGATTCTCATATTGATAAAATTATTTTTATTATCATCACCAATAATTATTATTCTCTCACACACGTGCATATGTGTATGTATGTGAATTTAATTCGATAAATCATTCAATGATATCATTATATTATTTCAATTCGTTAATTTTATTGTAAATCATCAATTTATTTCAGGCTTGTGGTATAAGGAACATTTTGTTATCGGGGCTCGCTCAATCTCACCACCAGTGGTATGCCCACACTGCATCCACAATTTCTGTAATAGGTAATATGAAAAGGTAAAAAAAGAACAAAAAAGTTGATGTCACCGAGTTCGGGAAAATGTGAGTATAACAAAAGATACGGTAGTGAAGTAGAGAAGTCACTAATCATAATAAAGTAGCCATGAATTCAAGTAATTTCATTAGTTATCGGGCTAACCAGACGTACTGGACATGTCTATTTTACGAGACTGCATTAAAGTCACAACTCTGCGAACACTCATTGCGAACATCAAACTGTTGGACTCGTTGATGTATTTACGTAGTACACCATAACTAACTGGAATAAGATGAACTGAAAACAACTGTGGTTTTATCTCAGTTGATTACAGAAAGGTGAGGAATATGAATTAATTGATTTATAGCTGGGATTATAGCTATTTAGGATGGATACGCAACTGAGAGCGACGTTGTTCTGGATCTGTGGAACCGATCTAAGCCACTGAGATCGACTACTCATACTATCACAGCCCTGTAGAGCCTGTAGCTAGCTTATATAGGCGATCTAGGCGGCGATGTTTCAATTTTACATCGACAACTCAGGCCATCAGAGCCCTGTAGAGCCTGTAGCTATAAGCTTATATCGGCGATCTGGGCGACGATGTTTCAATTTTACATCGACTACTCAGGCCATTAGAGTCCTGTAGAGCCTGTAGCTAGGTTATATAGGCGATCTAGGTGGCGTCGAAGGTTTCTTAGCACTGGAGATGATCGTCAGCTGGGAGAACATGGTAGAAGTCCAAGTTACGTATTCATCGTAGGCACCAATAGTTCTAGTTTATAGTGATTTGAAAAGTTCACAAATAGAAAATACAAGTTGGAATTAAAAAATTTCAATCCACGCAAACTTTACTCGTTCATTTTTTTTATAATTTCACCATGACTTCAGTTTTGTGATAGTTGGAATATTTCGTGATATTTAACAACATTCTGAAAAAAAAATCCAGTTTGAACATATTTTTCCTATTATTATTAACCGAGAAAAAATATAACATGTTCCAAATACATGAAGCTGACATAAAATAGAATTATAAACATTAATACTCTAGAAGACCTTCCAGATATTGACAATTTCCGTTACAATAAAAAAGTTCTTCAATTTTTATTATCTACTCGAATCAAATATTGCTATAAAAAGATGATCTTATATGTTTAAAAGCCCAGTGGCAATCTAGAGATAAATAACTTTTTTACGAGTATTTTTGCTATAATAAAGAATCATAGCGACAATGCTATCACTGGATGGTCAAAGTTATATGAAAACCCATTATAAAAATTTCTCCTTCACGAGCATATATATATATATATATATATATATATATATATATATATATATATATATATATATATATATATATATGTGTGTGTGTGGGGGGGGGGGGGGGGTTAGATAGATACAACACCGATGGTTTTGATATCTATTCGTAGGGATAGTTATAATGAGGATAGTGATAACAGTAATGGCGTCTTTTTTAATCTTATCAAGGAAACGAGATGACATGACTTTTCCAAGAAGATAATCATATTATTGCTATGGTGTCAGACTGAATATTGTGATCCTTTTTATGTCACAAATATAATTACTCGATAAACCTTGAACAGAATTATTGTCAGTACATTTTGAATCGTTTAAGATGAATTCTAACATTAGAAATGAGCGATTTTCGAATTATTTTACTGTTCGTGTTTGTATTTATTCAACTACTCGTTTCTTCGAGTACTTTGGAGTCTTCCTCTTCTTCACTACCACCATCCTCTGCTTCTTCTTTACTCCATACGAGTTTCTTCCGGCCTCCACCGCCGTTCTCTATCCTCCCGCCATCTCTCGTCTACCACTTCCTCCCATTTTCCTCCTCTGTTGTCTACCCCAAAATTTACTCCCTTCTCCCACCTTTCTCTTTGTCTTACGGACATTGCTCTTGGTGCAATGGTATTATCTCTTTTTCCATCCATCACATATAATCGTACCATCTAAGGCTCCCTTTTTCCATTTTGAATGATAACCTTTCCACTCCCACTTCGTTTTTATATTTCTGCTCCTCTTCTTCTCCACCTTTGACACTCCTGCTATCCTCTTCACAAACTTCATTTCTGCCGCCTCCATTTTTCTTATATGCATATATAATATCATTTATATGTATTGCAAAATGATAAACAAGATTATATTCGACTCTTACTTGGGGAACTCCTTTTTGAATGTGTAGAGTCATTGGCAAACTGGTAGTTATTCTGTTTTGTTAACAATTTCATACTGTGTTAACAATTACACCCATACTGACAACTACGAGAAACCGTGCAAGATGCCCTATTATGTATTACACCTAAGGAGTATAGCTCTCTACGATGGATACGCAACTGAGAACGATGTGTTTCTGGATCTATGAAACCGATCCAAGCCACTGAGATCGACTACTCAGGCCATCAGAGCCATGTAGAGCCTGTGGCTAGCTTATATAGGCGATCTAGGTGGCGTCGAAGGTTTCTTAGCACTGGAGATGATCGTCAGCTGGGAGAACATGGGAGAAGTCCAGAGACGTACTGGCAACTAATAGGCCCACCGGCCAGCACTGGAATTAAGGGCCCACTCCATGGTGACCATTTAATTACCAATCGATTATATAAAACTAAATCCAGGACAAGGAAAACAGAAGATTTTTTCTTTATCAAAAATTGATAGTTTTTATCTGAGCATTTTGAACATGGCAGTGGCGTAGCTAGGATATTAGGTCGGGGGGGGGCAAAAATTTTGAAAGGGCGTCATGCATAAACCTTTCTCATTCACAACATTCACTTCTTTCTGTAATTTGATTATTCAACTTATTACTAATTTTAGCTATTCTCAATTTTTCAATTCGTTATTGGTACCATCTTTTCAATATCGGATTAATCAAATTTTACAAATCGATATCGAATCGAAGTCCCAAAACACAATATCGATCTACAACATCGAGTTCGAACGGCAACCCTACTTCACTATCTATACAGGATTACCTATAACACAGGATGTAATACGAGAATGCGACGAAGCCTTGCATTTCCTGCGCTCTCCAATACCCTATGTTTCTGATCTCCTGCATTAACCCTTCGCTAACAGCGCTCGTCATGTCATGGCACGTGTATGTGTAGGTGTGTGTGGGTGGGAGGGGAGGGGTAGGGGGAGGAGGGGGGTATGTTAATGTACACCGTCTGCGAGGTAGATAGCCGGCGTGCAACACTGTTAGCTTAGCACCTATAATATCCACCTGTCGTTGGAGAAAGGTCGGATTACATGAGGCTTCCTAGAGCTAATGAGAATAATTAGATGGCTACACGATGGACACTAGTCTCGGCTTACATGTGTGATTATAGTGAATGTGTTTTGTCTAATTATTGTACAAGGAACTATTTTATATATAGAATAAAATATATTTGCTGATTTTGATGATTGAATAATTGTCGACAAAAATACTTGGTATTATGTATGTATGTTTTTGAATTTCGTTTGTATAATCGTTTTCATTAGTCGATGTTTAAGGTCGTCCTTAGTTCAAATTCTGCTCGATGTGCCGGAAGATGAGGGTAGATCGGGTCTCGGTTCTCAATTCTATACAGAGGTTGTTCGTGGTTTCCCTCAGTAACACAATAAATAAACCTGATTCCCGTGTCCGTAGCTATAACCGCCAATATATACGCATGCATTTGTGAATGTATATCACTATATGTAAATGAATTTTAATGATGTGTAACAAATGTAAGCAACAGATTTTCAGTAGAGCGCGTGCAACAGCTCGAACTACCTGTTGTGCTGGTCTTGAAACTTGTGTACAAAATGTAACTCTCATTACTCTTAATGCAAAAGAATCTTTCAGTTCGTTCATTTTAATTCTAGTTACTTATTATAAAAGAAAAACTGTAAGCGAAAATGTCTTCGGATAAATTTTCCTAGCACTGAAACTTCTTTATTCAGACCTCGTCTTGTTGTCTCCCTCCCCCCTCCCCCTTTCCCCACACTATCCCTCCCTTCACCATCCCGTCTTCATTTCCTCTCAACGGCCTATCACCCTTATTCCCAGTGTCAACTCCATCATCCTTCAAGCTAGACTCCTGGCTTACTTACTACCCTTGAGGCTAACCCCATTGTTTGTTCAAGACTCTCCACTTACACCTGAGAGAGAGTGAGAGGGGGCGAGAGAGTAAGAGAGAGAGGGGAGAGGTAGAGAGAGAGAGAGAGAGAGAGAGAGAGAGAGAGAGACTTTTTATAAATAGATTTAAGCTTATTTTCTTGAATTATTGAAGAAATAAGTTGTTATTTACACACAAAAATAACTAAAAAGAATCTTATAAATATATTTCAATACTTTTCACAACTTTTAATTTCAATACAAATAAAGAAAAAATTGAAACATAATAAATCATCTCAATCTGAATGAGTAAACAGAGTGAAGAGAAAAAAAGCTTCCCAAGGAACCGAGGGTGTGGGGAGGAGAATGAACTTATACCACTTGAGATGGCTTCTAGGAACGTAGCATGAAGTTTGCTGACCGTTCCTAAGCCCAACGGTCGCTTCTCGTGTTTGTTGACAGCAGATTATAGCCATCACCCTCACTCGGCATCGATTATTATATCACTAGAGGGTGGCGAAGGTGTAGGGTGGCGGTGGTAAGTGGGATGTGGAGAGATAATGCCACTGAAAGCCTTACTTAAGATGTTGAGGAAGCAAGCTAGCAAGATGGGAACTGTAAATTGCAAAGGCCGGAGGGAGTTTGAACTAGACCATTTTGATCTATCTTCGAAGTTATGTTTTAGATAGATTGGATCTGAGATAATATGATTTGATATTAATCAAAGCTCATGTGGCTATTAAATAATGATAAATAAAAAACTGAGAAAGTATTTTGTTTAGTGCAAGATATATTTTACTCCAGATCTGAAATGTTTCTGATTACACTCAATATTTATTTTGTGTGTTCACAACTGATTGCAGGAGTTGCAGGAATTGATGATATTTGAAATGATGAGAATGTCAAAATATTCCGTCCAAAGCAAATTATTTCGAAATGTAACATCGCATTTTTAAGCATCATGAATCAATGTGAGATGTGAAATATTCATTATTTTATTACTGCTCAACGACCTCACCAATAGCCAGGTTATATGAGGGTACGAATGAGCGAGCTATGATAAAACGATGAAGTGATGATGATTAGAGGAACGTTTATGAAACAAATGCCTGATGCGAGACTCGAACCCATGCCCAATGAATTCAGTTTATAATACAGTGTGCGTTGTTGACTGAGACACGGAAGCGGCTGAATAATATATCTTGATGATACGGTTTTTTCCTGACATTTTGGTAATTCCATATAAGAGACTGTCAATAATTATAGTTTTTGAAAACTTTTATTCTTGTTGAAAATATTTCTTTTGAAATATATATGTTCAAAGTAAGTTGGGTCCACTAAAAATCATGATTTTCACAGAGAAACTGCGTATAGTGAATAAGCAGATTCAATTGGAATTTAAAATGAAAAAACAATTTATCCATGTTCATCTAGTCATTTGATACGATAGACACTAGACACATACGCTGCATGTACCGGTTAATATATAATTATCATGAATCATCCGACACCTCCATCTCTTCATTGTTCTTGTGTGCACATTACACGTAATGAGAAGGACTATTGAGGTTATTACTGAGTGACAATTATAAAAATTCACAGATTAACCATTCACCAAGGTATATTCTGAAAATTCTCCTTCATATTCGAAAGTAATTTTTACAATGAAATCGAATTATGCAAGAGCAATTCGGTAAACAACCTTCGCTCGTCATCACTACAACTATGTCATAAAAGATTTTGATAGTGCTATATGTCAGCGTATAAAAAATAAACTCAATGAGAAAAAAAGTATATTTGTTGTTACATCAACCATTGAAATAGTAAATATGACTAATAGGCCAATATATATATATATATATATATATATATATATATATATATATTTGTATGTTGTATTGAGAGAAGAAAAAAGTTATCTATCTAAACACAAACATCATATTCACGTTTGTATAGCTACGACATTTTCAGAAAATTATTATTTAAAAAAATGAGATTCATGAGGAGAATCGCAACTTAAATTGTATCATTGAAGTTGCTGCTAGATTTTGTGACTATCGCAGTATCCCCAATATTTAGTTGAGAGACGACCTTCTTTTATGGCTACAAGTATGCATATGACTCCAAATGTCATATACTTTGCTTATGAATTATCTAATGTTTTATAGCATGTTATTAATAATAGAGTAAAAGTGTGGAATGGTTCGTAGCCCCGTACTCTATAGAACCAGCTGTTACTTTACAGTACGGCCTTGAAAGTACAATCAACCAGCCAATTTAAAACGATGCAGTCAAGGATAATTGCATATGCCTTTTTTATCGGCTCACAGTTGGTCACAAAGTACACAGTAGTGTATTGTAGACTACACGCGGAGACAGTCAAAGTACAAGATTTTTATCGTGAAAGGTAAACAGACGTTCTGGTATAGTGCAGTAGAGAAAGGTACGTATTACATTCCACTACTTTTGATTAACCATTGGAACGTGCTAGTTTAGAATATGAATAATTTGTCTAGTTGTTATTATGGATTAAATTATTGAAATACTATAATGCTTATAAGGTGAGTTGTTAAATTACTGCATATTAAATTTTGAAGAAGAAACTGACGATAATTATTAAACGGGTGAGTTTTTATGAGTTTACATTTTGTGTGAGTGATCTATTTGATTCTAAGTTTTTTTTTGTATAACATTATTCGAAAATTGAATAATAATGCGAGAAACATCGTTTTATAAAAGATAAAACTTTGGTTATTATCACATTGTGGATGATTATTACTGAAAGTTGCTATCACATGAATTATTAAAGTATAATATACCGTAACTCAAATATTCAAGTCGAAGAAATTAAAAGAATTATGGATTATTATATATAAAGATTATCATGAAGATTATGGAAGTAGCTGTAGAATGTTCTCAATTAGGTATTTACGCGATCAACAACAGAAGGGCGAGTCATGGATCATCAAATTACTTGTCAATGAAGTGTATTAATCAGGAAAACGTGGCATATGCGTTAATAATTGTAGGATGAGCGAGATATGTATAAGGTATATGCTCGAAAGCTTGACTGACACAACCTGATATCACTTCATTCTTATGGGTCATGACCTTCGTTGTTCCATGCCATATATCGATTTTCATTCAAAACTGTAAACACCAGCGTCTATGTAATTCATTCATCAGAATAATTTGGTTTATTGAAAACTGCCAATCCCATTTCCTTTGAATTTGTTAGAATAATGTACTAGAGCAATATCAAAATTTCGCGAAAATTTCGGTCCAATCGGAGTCAGGTAAATGAGTGAGAAAACGAGTATCTCACATAAAATATGAGATGAAATATGTCATTATTATATGAGATAGTTTTCTCACTGATTTTCTCTCACATCTCATTTATCTCAGGAATAGGGGTCCCAGGTCAGAATTAATTATTCTAACGGATATTTTATTTTCCAGATTGACAAAATGCTCAACAAGTTCAAGATCATCAAAGCAACCGTGGAAGATCACGAACGAATCACCAAATTCATGCGTACATACATGTACAGAGATGAACCACTGAACCATTCGCTCGGCATAACCCAGGGCCATTCTTGCACCAACGACATCCTAGCCCTACAATCACTTTCCGAAGGTAACTCATTACTAGCCGTCACAACTGACACTGATCAAGAAGAAATCGTCGGTATCGCTTTAAACGGAGAATCTACACCCAGTGACGATTTCTCTGACTTCCCCTTAGACGATCGATGTGACAAATACAAGAAAATTATAAAGTTCTTAATAACAATTGATGAAGCCGCTGATGTGTGGAAGAAAACCGGTGTGGATAAGGCTTTAGATTTGCATGTGCTGACGGTAGCTAGTGAGATGAGAAGGAATGGATTAGCTCGATCATTAGTCGAGGAAACGTGCAAGATGGCGACTGAAAACGGATATCCGTTATTATGTATTACTTGTACTAGTAGTTACTCGGCGAGACTAGTCGAGAAACTTGGTATGGAATGTTTGTATACGATGAGGTATGATGAGTATTTAGGGGAGGATGGTTTGCCGGTTTTTAATCCACCGGCTCCTCATGTTTGTGCGAAGACGTTTGTCAAGTATTTATCCAAAGATTGAATTCAATTATTTATCAATTTTTGTAGGAATTTATAGAATGTTGAGATGATTTTCTAAGGTCCGGTTTCACAAATTATTGTTATTGTATCATACAATAGTTGGCGGATTGAATTCTTATTACTCTTATGGTCACATATGTTATTTTTGTACTTTGAATTAATAGTTAGCCGAAGTACTCAACTAAGAGCCGGTTGTACCAAGTGATGATTAGTGAATTGAGCAAAAATTAGCAGATCAACTTGTTATTACCCTTGGATACATATGCCATTTTTGTACCTCAAGTAATGATTGACTAATTAAAATTCAATCATCACTTGGTACAACCGGCTCTAAGATTCGTAAAACTGGGCCCAGGATAAATATGATGAAATGGTCATTAAAAATGAAAGATGGAGGCGTTAACCACCCAAGCATTAGTGGTGTGGAATAGGGAAGACTGTAATTCAGAACCTTCTCGCGTGGATATAAGGACGAATATTTATTTGTACTTCTTTCTAGAAAATTATTATTGTGCCATTCACTTATTGCAATTACATGCTCCAATGTTATGTCGGTATTATCACTAACCTTGAGTGTCAGTACGAAGTATGAGCTGATAAGTATGTAAACATTCTATATTTGTCAGCTATATAAAATACCTCCAGATAACCTACCTGTTGAATAAAAAACAGTGAATGAAACAAGTAAAACGTACACTTGCGGGCACATAAAATATGTATCCAGGAATTATTAACTGAATTAAATTAAATTTATATACATATTTTGAGAAACTCTAATTTCTCCATATAATGCATGTACGGATAAGAATCAAAGACAGTTTTACAAATCGTAGTCAGGTACTAATCCACACTGACTATTAATTGAAGGAACGAAAATAGCATATGCAATCAAGGATGATAACAAGTTAATCCGCTAACTATTGCTTAATCCACTAACTGACAATTAGGAAAACAGAGCCTTTAAGGATTGTTTTGTTTTATGTCAATAATGTGATATGGCTTGATCGACCACTTCATGTGACCGCAAGTGTACAACCTAATGAACCTATAACGGCTGAAAAAAGAATGTACTATATGTCTCAAAAGATGTGAGAAATTATTTTAAAAAATGTACGGAACTATATGTGACTTCCATTTATATACACAATTCACAAATCAGATGGATAACCTTCAAACATTACCTTTCAATCCCTTCCTAAATGATGCAGGTTTTTGAGAGGTCCAACGATTTATAGAGTATGGACCCAGACATGACATTTTACATTTTTGATTTTTTTTCTAATTCAATGTTTTCATTTGAATGTAATGAATACTGCAGTATGATTTGTTTGTACATGCCATTGATACTTTAGGTACAGTAATTATTGATGATTACGTCAGTGCTGTTTTTTACATTCAAACTGTTGATTGTGTGTGTGTAAATAGCAGGTACTTGTGAAATTCAAAATATACTCCAGGCAAATAGCATCTCGTTTTTGATATATAATCAATTAAGAATGTTGCTTTTAACAATGGAAGTATCTTTCTCCTATTATTGGCTGGATCAAATACATTGAGAATTGAACAGCATGTTTATACACCCATTCAACAAACTTCAACGCAGGAAAATTTTGATTAACAAAAATCATTGAATATTTTAGAATTGTTTTCAAGTTACAAAATGAAGTGATTTCCGAAAATATGATCGTACTATTTAGAAAACCATGACAAAAAAATATATCCCATATATATATCTATATATATATATATCTATCTATATATATATATATATATATACGGGTGTGTATATATATATATTTATATTATATATATATATATATATATATATATATATATATATATATTGCGGGTATTATTATCACTGAAAAATACCTCCTGCTGAAAAATACCTCCGCCAACTGCTTTCGGCTCCGCACTCTTCAGATTTTAGAAGTACTCTAAAAAAATCCAAGTGCGGGACTTCGGGGGTTAACCGGCATCTGTTGGCTCAACTCCCGCCAACGCCAGAAAAGCAGTGAATCTCCCTAGCCATCGGCTCTCGAGACCCACTACCCCCTTATATATACTTTTTCGATTTTAATCGAGCAAAACAATTATAAGTCCGCAGAATCCCCCTATTGAGGATCTGTTTAAGCCAAATGCTCGAACGCCGGACATTTCCCAGTTGAGGGACTTGGAAAATTTCTCACATTTCACATTTTCCCCGAACCCGGATTTTTACCGGCATCTGGAGCCTCAACTCCCGCCAAGTGATTTTCGAGATCGCCTCACTCTAACTTTTTCCCAAAGCACAAGTCCTTCGCGGAAGCTCATAGCTCTCCGCCCGCCAACTGCTCTCAGTCCCGCACTTTTCCAATTTGGGGACTTGTAAAATTTCTGACAATTTACATTTTTCCCAAGCTCGGGATTTAGCCGGCATCTGTTGCTTCAACTCCCGCCAAGCGATTCTCAAGATCGCCTCACTCTAACTTTTTCCCAAGGCACAAGTCCTTCGCGGGAGCTCATAGCTCTCCGCGCGCCAACTGCTTTCGGTCCCGCACTTTGTCCAATTTTAGAGTACTCTAAAAAAATACGAGTGCGGAACTTCCCGACGAGGAGGTACTTTTCAGTGATAATAATACCCGTCCTATCAACATCACGTGCTGTACGTTTCAACAGAAAGCCATGTACTCATATATATATATATATATATATATATATATATATATATATATATATATATATATATATATATATATATATATATACATATACGCTCTATATGTATATATACACATACGTGTGTGGGTGTGAAATGTATACAACCAGATTAAAATTAAACCAACATTTATCGTGTGGCTCTGCTCTACCTTTCTATGGTATGTGTGAGTATTGTTCGTCAGCTATGTTGACATTGAATCAAGTATCTGTCATTTAAATAAACATCTCTCACGTGTAATATACTGATAATATTGTTTCATAGTATCGATAAAACCTTGCTGTGAAAACCTTATGATGTTATGATTGAATATTATCAATGGATAATGCATTTTATCAACAAGTACATCGGTATCAAAGTGGTCAATATATATATATATATATATATATATATATATATATATAGGGAATAATTCAGCCATGTCGTAAAAGATACGTCTCGACCGGGAATCGAACCCGGGACCTAGGTTGAGGTAGAAAAGAGTACACAAGGACCTATGGTAACGTGTAATCGTTACACCTTGGGTGAATCTAAGCCCTCTATAGGGCTAGCCCCAGGAAGTGTCGTCACTCTGAGTATAGTCATGACTAAAGAGTAATATCTCGGTAGCTCAGTGGGAGAGCAGCGGACCGGCAATCTGAAGGTCCCGGGTTCGATTCCCGGTCGAGACGTATCTTTTACGACATGGCTAAAATGTTCCCCACATCTCGATCGTATCCAAGAAGTTTAATGATCATCAGTATAATTCGTATATAAGTAGGTTGTTGGGGTGATGTGGGCTTATCGTTCAAAGCTTGTGCAATGGCTATCAATTTTCATTCAAAGTTGAATTATTGCAAAATCTGAGAAGAATGAACAATATAGAGTAAATACACAGTGATGACGGAAAGTGATCCAAATGAAGGTCTTTTATCATTAATTCGAACGTGCGAATGACCAACATGATGTATATGTAGCGTATACGTGTTATGTTTCATGTATAATCAATATTCGATTGATCGAAAACATATATTCATCATTTGTATAATTGTGATGAGCGGAACTTGATTTTATTTCGACATTTTGAAGTGTTTAAATATAATAATTTCAATTTTTCATCGTAGATAACGTAGAGAATGATGTCACAAGTATATTTATGTGTGAATATATGAGCAGAATATACTAAATATATGAGTATGAAGAATAGAAAAGAAAGTATACGCTATACTAAAATCAACAGATATTTTAATTACTCTCAAAAAACATTTAACCGATATTTGTATTTCAAGCGATACTTTTTAGAACATCCAGTAATAATGTGGAGTTGCCTCCGATAATCTACAAAACCATAGCAATATTTACTAAGTAATGTCCCCCAGTATTCCAGATAAAAGTATTTCCAGAGTTTTCAACAAATGTTTTTAAAAGTTTCAAGTATAAAAAGCAATTTCAACGTTAAGAAATACGCATATTCAGAAATGCTTTTTCCATTTTTCCTTTGCCAGTTCTCCTCCTACAATTACTTTAGATTCGTCGTTCGCATAGCAGATAAATAGAAAATTCTATTTCTCTTTTCAGTCTCCAACCCACCATAAATTCATGTAATTTGCATATAGGCCAGCGGATCTTTTCAAAATACATTTCCTAAATTAATGAGTTTGGATTGTGTGTGGAAGGTTGGGAAATAGGGCACAAAGATTTAGTGCTTGGTTGAGTCGACAACTTCACGATAAAACACTTTGTGTTGTAGATACGTATTGAGAATGATTTCTCTTATATATAGGCCTATATATATATATATATATATATATAAATGAATCCATAATCATACCATTAAAAGTACCGAATATAATGTATTCAGAGTTTCTTAATTCAATCTATTAATGTATTTATTCATTCATTTATTTGTTTCGTCATACATTCGTTCGTTTTTATCATATTTGAATATTCAAAAATGTATCGCTCCAAAACTTCAGAAACTGAACTAAGGCAATGTGAGCTAATTCGACCTGAGAAACCTGACACAACTAACTACCTAGTCAATTCCACTAATGAACTAATTTAATCCAAACCAAAACTAACAAGTATTTTCTTTTCACACATTGCCTACTGTCTTGAACCTGCTGTAGTCTATATCGAAGTCATAAATTGTTATTCATATATGTCCGGTCGCTTAGAGGTTACAGGTCAGCTATAACTATATATGTGAGATCAGTAACGGCAAAGATCTCGCGGTAATGGTCCGTGGGCAAATGCGTGTTAGAATTGTAGCGTGTAGAGTGTAGACTGAAGAGAATGTAGAGGGAGAATGAAGGGTGATAGAGGGTCTGAAAGGGAAATAGAGCCACTGAAAAATACCATTGGCAATTTGTTTTCACACCTCGGACAACATCGGGGAATAGCCGATGCGGAAATAACCGGAAGAATGTCGACTATACTCACGGTCACGATGGATAAATGAATATATGGGTGCACGGCGCATCGACAACGTGGTCAAAGTTCATGGTATAATACCGTAGTGGAATATAGTGGATTGTTCTGCAGTTATTCATTAGATATTTCACTTTGGAATGATATTATGAGCGTTGCATTCATGTTGTACTTTCATTATTCATATTGCTTGTAATATTTATGTGTGCATATTCATACACGCTCAATTGACCGCATGATGAAATATGTTATATCCCGGGACCACTACAGATCGGTGTCCATTTATATTACATTCCATAAAATACATATATATATATATATATATATATATATATATATATATATATATATATATATATATATATATATATATATATATATATATATATGTATATATATATATATATATATATATATATATAGGGCTATATATATGTGTGTTTTTTGTATGAGTTCGAGTCACCGGTTCGAGTCCCGCAATACACATGTTATTTGTGAACTTCCTGTCACTTCCACTTCATTATCACCTGCTCATTCGTACCCTCATATAATCTAGCTGTTGATCAGGTCGCTATAAAAGCGTCATTTTTGTCATGTTCAAATCATCAATTCTTGGGTAGAGTTTTTTAAACTCGAGCAGTTCGTGTTAGTTCTCTTCATTACTTCTTGGCTCTGCCAGCATTCAATTCAATTAGTTAATACCACATCTATCATTTCTCTGTTAATCTCTCAATATTCTACTTCTTTTCGATTCGCTACTCTGTTGGTGACCTCATTCAATTGCAATTCAATCAAAGATGAAAATATCGTGTCGTATACAATATTCTGATATATTCAGAAATCATTATGATTATTATTGTTATTTTGGTGGAGGTGCCGTGTTTTTTATTCATTCAATTTTTTCATGTTGATTTCAACGACGCAATGTAATTATTACTAAGATATATTAGCGTTGAATGAATAATCAATAGGATGATGGGATGATGAGATGAAGATTTCTTAGATGATGGGGAGGCTAGCGGGAAGGGAGAGGTCCTGGTCCATATTGGTACCATCCCAGCATTAGCCTATAGACTATACAGAAGGAAATCACAGAAATCCCTGTGTAGGTAGATGGTGCCATATAAAATGTGCTGGTGCCCAGTTTTAGAGCAAGCTCCAACCTTTCTGACGATGCTATTTTTAAAGATCACCCAACATTGTGTACAGTATGTTTTGCACCGGTATTCCTGATATACTAACATAGCACAATCAAGAAAATATAACCCGTCTGAACGCTCAAAACGGCTGCTTTTCGTCTCAAAAACCCAAATCTACGAAAACCCAAATGTTCAAACTGTCTGAGAAATGGGTTTCGGAGATGCAGATTTTCTAAGGTTCGTTTTTCCCTGGATTTGATGTGCTGCCGTAACAAACGAATACTAATCCAAATGTTTTCAAGCAATACGCAACAAAATGGTGACAGTTAACTTCGATGATTCGTGAGAAAAGAATCACAGTCGAAATCATTTTAAGTAGTCCAAAGTGTCACAAGATCATCAGTCCATCATTGTTAGAGTAAAATTTACAATTTCAATTTACAAATTTCTACAATAGACACAAGGTTTGGCTTTATGTGGTTATCATTTTTTCGATTGTTTAAATAAAAAACTAGATGTATTCTCATCACGGCAGGCCTACTACAATCCATTGTTATTTTAATTATTTCATTATCATTCCCATATTACTTATATATAAATATAATTATATGAATGTGCCATATTTATTTTGACTGTGCAAAACCATGTGTTATGTTGTAATGATAAATGTTGAATAGAATAAAAATAGCTCAGAAATCACGATTGACTGACTGACTTCAATACAGGTTATTTTCAGTATCTTGCAAGTCCCTTCTCCCTCCCCCTTCCCCCTTCTCCCTCCCCCTCCCCCCTCTCATTCACCATCGACAAGTCCAACAGCATACAGAGCGAGTTATTTGGATCCTATTCAGTTTGCTCATTGGATAGATATAGGTTTTTTTCATATACAGTGTACATCTCTTGAAAAAGTCGGGAGTAAGTGATTCGATGTGGTTATTGAGATGGAAAGGAATCGGAACGGGACTGACAAGGGATAGTTACATAAGTCAGATTTTCATTAACAGAAAAGCTTTTATGGTTTGATGTTTAACAAGAAAATGTAGCCACTGCTAGAGCATGTACATATTTTATCAAAATAAAGTGAAGTGAAAAAATGTATTGGGTAGAGAGAATTCTGGTATTTTGTCTAGTTATATGAAAAATCATTAATTGGATGAGTAGAGCGTAGACTCAATTTTACCGTAATTGAAAACAAAATGTCGATTCATAGAATGAACGGAAAACACAAATTTTGATGATGCTTGCCATCACATATGTCATCATCTAGCTCGATACCGTGTGGTTTCGAGGCGCAATTCACTACGTTTGAGAAAAACTGTTCGAAATTTTGAAAACCCTCAAAAGAAAGTCCCAGAGGTGAAAATTTGTAAACTTCCTTATTCTCTTCGTATCAACTCATTTTTTCAAGGAATTCAAGCACGATAATAATATTCAATATTCCAGAGTTTTACATAAACCTAATCAGCCGTTTTAAAGGAAAATTTAATATGAATTTTTCGTACATGAATTGAATTCTTTTGAAGATATCAGCAATGAGGGCTACAGGATAAGCCAGTTGAAGCGTAAATCTATCAAGTTAATCAGTAGATACGGCAGTAGGAAGGCAGTGCCATAATTGTTTCAGAATCGAACTATATGTATATCTTTCCGCCAGATTTTGTATAAATATCTCTATTCCGCTCATCTCACAGCGCATATGTGTTGCGTTTTCCTCGTATATTCCAACAGAACATGAAAACAACACTCATGAAACATGAACACCAAAAAAAACATGTGCACCGGCGTACCCTGAAAACAAGTATACAAAACAGTACGGACATGACTAAATTTTTAGTTTTCAGTGAATATATTCCTACTATATTGTTAAAAAAAATAAGGATATTTCAACAGATTTTAATTTTGGAATACATGTAAGTAATGTTAGAAAGATTGCTTGAATAATTTCACATATGTGTGCACTCTAATTACTCTAGTTTGCAATTATATGGAATCGAGGCAATTTTATCATATATGGTCCATTATATACCATATGAAGGATTACCAAATTAACTGTTGAAGGGGCTCAGTCAACTAACACGCACAGTGTCAAAAACAGAAGTCATGTTGGGCGTGGGTTCGAATCACGTTTAAGGCATGAGATTTTGTCAACGTCATTTTCAGCCATCATTACCTATAGTAGTTTCATCATCACCCACTCATCCGTACTCCCATATAACTTAGTTGTTGATAGGGTAACAATAAATGAAAACAAAAAATGCTACAAATTCGATTTTCTACGCTTACAAGAGAATACAGTTCCTACAATGCTTACCCAACATTCTGCCATTGCTTCACACCCACACTTCCACCTAAAGTGGTCCACAATCCAGCCCAATAAAATCTCAAAATTCATTTTATCACATCACGAAAACTCCAAACACCATAGAATGATATAATACTTCATCCAGAAAACTTTCATGTTTAAAAGCTTGAAAACGAAAAAAGTTCATTCTTTCTCTCGAACTTTTTTTCGCAGACTAGACTTCACTTGATTTGTGATTTATCTGTCACTAATCCCGCGAGAAGAAGAGGGTGGTATAAGTAGCGTGGGGGTGGGGAGGGGGCGGGGGGGGGGGGCACACGTCCACTGGAGCGGACACTGTGATAAGGATAAGCGATCCGTTACAAGGTAGCCAATCAGCGTGCGACATTGAATGATGCGGTCATCAACGACATATTATATATACTCGCATTTTCTACAACAAAACAATACGAAACTACCAATTGTAAGATATTTACCATTAGACGCTCGACTGTTTCGACATGTCAACAAAATCTACGACTTCCGACCATGTTACCAAACAAGACTAATGTCTGCCATGATGTGATTAAACTAGACATCGGCGAATGGAGAAGAGAGAAAGAGGTAGAGAAAGAGAGAAAGAGAGAGAGTAAAAAATTACATCAAGAAACCGTAGATAGATCGAGCCATTAGACAAGGTCGGCGAGTAACGAGGTTTTCGCCGAAGAAGATTGATTTGTGGTCATTTTAAATGAACACATGACATCAATCTATTAATTACTTCATTTCGTGTCAATAACACGAGAGAGATTGTTCAATTAAAATTAAATCCTTATAAATTGTTGGCTTCTGGAGCAATTTGTTATTGATGGTGAATTACGTTAGGGGCGTATTTAGAAGGACTGGAGTTTTTGATAATGGTGGAAGTAATTCCAAAAACTTACAATGTATATCACCTATTTTGATTTTCTCAGCTTTCACTTCTTGTCAGTTTATAATAGTATAAATTCGGCTTGGATGAATCCCAGGATGAAATTATAAAACATCTACAATTCTTTTGAAAGAATGGAAGTGGAAAAAGTTGATAGAGAAGTAGGTGAATATGGATTCATTCAAAGAACGACGCGGGAATAGAATGAGTTGGGAGAGGATATGAAGAATATAATAAAGATCGGTGATTTAAGAAGAGAGCTAAGAAAAAATTGCAAATTATAATTTCATTGAGTATTTTTGATTGTAATTTCATGATAGTAATCATTACCACCTGTTTTGAGAACAATCTGTAATGAGTGAATAGAATAACTAACTAAGTAACTAACTATATCATAATTTTGTTGGAGAGTTGGAAACTGATCCAGTAATGATCAAGGAAGTGGATTGGGAAAGTATTGAAGCGTTCAAGAGGAAAATTGTAGATGAAGAACTACTGCCACCACGCAAACATGTGAGGTGGCAGTATGTGATACAGAATGAATATACCAAAAAAATCTAGTGAACCAGAAAAATATGAATACAACAGAATAACGCATATAATTTGAATTACGTATATTCGTCAACCATGTTATTTCCACGTATACAGATCCTAAGACTAAGATTAACGTTATACTAAACTACCCGTATAAATATAAACGTTACATTCGGTGGACTAAGTTTTCAAAGAAATACGTATAGAACATGAGTTTCTGAATGGCTCTCTCTCTCTCTCTCTCTCTGTCTCTCTCTCTCCTGAAATCCTAATCCCCGACTATCAGCGAACGTTAGAGGCGAGATAGATAAACTCTCCCCTACATGGACCATCTTCCTCACAATACCTTCTACAGCTATTGATTACATGGTACAGTCTCGGCGTTAAGTTGAGTTGGTTTAGATCAACTGATATGTGTAATCGAAAATCTTTGTCTACGAAAAAAGATATCTCAGAATAAAACTCTGTAATTATTTGTTATTATCAAATCTTCACTTTTATTTTTGGTGCGGTTCCATATTTGTGTCCAAACATTATAGTCCCTTGAGGATATTTCCATTTTCTTTCACGTTTTTCATCGGTAGGCCTATAATAATTATTCACATTTTTTCAAAAATTCGAAATTTATTACGACAATAGGCCTGGTCATGAAATTTGTTATCCGAAGCAAATAATTGCCATACCCCGTGAATCCTGATCCATGCTGCATTAACAACCATTTGACAATGACATTTTGACATTAGCTCCATTTTACAATGTTTTTTAAAGTAATATTAAATGTTTACTTCTTTATTATTATTTTGACTATTTATATACTGACACATCAATTCTCGAGAGTCGTTTGAATGAAAAATTAAATGAAAATGAAATGGAAATAAACCCACATATGTCATTTAATTATGACATTATGAATGCCATTTTTTTTTTAGAAATTCTAGATAGATGTAAAGCTAAGTGAGGTACATTCTATGTTTATTGACTGTGAGACGAATATATAGATAATCTATTGAACATATTATTTTCATTGTGAAATTTGATTGGAGAAAAATACTTTGGCTCAAAATTGTGGGTTCCTTTAAGTACGGCCGATATAGAGTTTTGTTATACTGTTCATTCTTTTGTGGTCGTTTAAATGGCTCACCAATATTATTTCATCGGTTTCAAGAAGTTTGCCTCATTTTGGCTACTATGCATGTATTTGGCAATCACCCTAGTATCCATAAAAAATATAAAAATTCCAAACAAGTTGGAAATTTCCCTTTTCAGTACTTATTTTCATGTGTTTATTCAACTTTATATAGTTTTTGATTAACGAATGTCCGTAATGAAAACTGAGATCTATTGGCGTCGGTGAATGATGAAATAGATGGAGAAGATCATATGAAAGATCATGTTTTCGTGTTTTCAACATTGGGAAGGAAGTGTTCATTACTTTTCTTAAGGAATCTTCTCAGTACTCATGCTTTACTGAAATGAGAAATAAAAAGTCATAACTTTTATAGTTTTTAAAAGTGAAAATTAAAATCTGTCAAAGTTCAAATATTCAAAAGCTTTCTCTGGCTTATGATAGTAGTTAATTTCATCGTTGGAATTATTAAATAGTATTTTATCTTAATGAGAACATTTGCCACCTGTATGTAATAACAAATTTTGAATAGAATTAATGAATTGAATGAGGAATTGAAGATGCGATTATTTTCCAACAACCCAGATTTCAAATGTATGGTAATTAATAGGGAAAATGTCATGTTACATGATTTAGAGGATACAACAAATCTCAGCTCAATCTATCCCAACATACATGAAATAGAGAATAATAATTTCGTAATTCATCATCATACACGATCACATTATAGTTCCCTTCAAGAAATGTTTTTTCCAGAACATTATGATCCACTGGATGACTCTTCAGGACTTTAGAAACTGATCTACTTTCTTAGTACTTACTTCACCCCAAGAGAAATTTTATTCAAGAAATTATCGCCTATTGGATGACCTTAGGACGTTGTTAGAGACTGATCTACCCTTTTAGTCCTTACTTCAACAATGGTATAATTACTTTTCATACACATAAACACACTGAAGTTCCTCAAGAAAAATTTAATACAAAAAGTTATCGCCTTCTGGATGACTGTTCAGGACGAATCAGTCTTTGATTTATAAATATTTTAGTATTTACTTCAACAATGGTATAATTTATCATCATAAACATAAACACATTGAAGTTCCTAAAGAGAAATTTCATCCAAAAAATTATTGCCCACTGGATGACTGTTCAGGACGTTAGGGACTGATTTAAATATATTTTAGTATTTACTTCAATAATTGTATAATTTATCATCATAAACATAAACACATTGAAATTCTTCAAGTAAAAGTTCATACAAAAAGTTATCGCCTATTGGATGACTGTTCAGGACGTTAGAGACTGATTCACCCTCTTAGTACTTATTTCAATAATCGTATAATTTATCATCATAAACATAAATACATCGAAATTGAAAAAAAAAAATCTAAACGTGCTCATCTACTACACAACCTTTCAGGACACTAGAAACTGATCTACCCTCTTAGTATTAACTTCTATCCTCGACTATACACGTCTATTTGTTGTAGATTAAGCGCTTTTCCCATGGACGGCCTTCTGTTGATCAGAATGGCTTACAAGGTTCTCATTAACGTCACTCAAAGCGAACGAGTCGCTTAGCTGGGGATCAGAGCCAAACGTACGTGCGACATAATTTGACATCTGCAACACGTAAAGTTAGACATGATACACTTACGTGACAATTTATGTCACTTGACGAATTGATAATGTAACGAATAGAGTATTGGATTTTGTTTTTATAGTAGTTGAGTGAATTTGTGAGAATAGGGATTGATACTTTTATTTGTTGTGATTTTTATCTTATGAGAAATATTGGTTTGAATGTTTCAATTGATTTCGTATTATTAAAATATGTTTCAGATCAAGATGAGAACAAATTTTTGATCATTTTGGATATATTAGCGGATTTTAGTGGACATAATTTGACATCTGCAACACGTAAAGTTAGACATGATACACTTACGTGACAATTTATGTCACTTGACGAATTGATAATGTAACGAATAGAGTATTGGATTTTGTTTTTATAGTCGTTGAGTGAATTTGTGAGAATAGGGATTGATACTTTTATTTGTTTTGATTTCTATCTTATCAGAAATATTGGTTTAAATGTTTCAATTGATTTCGTATTATTGAAATATGTTTCAGATCAAGATGAGAACAAATTTTTGATTATTTTGGATATATTAGCGGATTTTAGTGGACATAATTTGACATCTGCAACACGTATAGTTAGACATGATACACTTACGTGACAATTTATGTCACTTGACGAATTGATAATGTAACGAATAGAGTATTGGATTTTGTTTTTATAGGGATTGAGTGAATTTGTGAGAATGTGGATTGATACTTTTATTTGTTTTGATTTCTATCTTATCAGAAATATTGCTTTAAATGTTTCAATTGATTTCGTATTATTGAAATATGTTTCAAGTCAAGATGGAAACCAATTTTTGATCATTTTGTATATACTAGCGGATTTTAGTGGACATAGCGGGAAGTGGCACACATTTTATTGAAAATGGAGGTAGGAGGTATTGTTTCTTAACCATCGACATGTCATTTGTTTTGTTGTTGAAATTTCTTATATTTTTTTTCATTTTCAGACTGGTGATGTAGCCATTGAAGTAAGTATGGCCTATTACATGGCGTATTATAAAATGAGCGTGGTGAATATTTTCATTTCATATAACGACAAATTTTGGGCTTGGTTTTTATGTTTTTTTTTTTTTTTTTTGTAATTTTGTAAGCGGTTTACAGGTCAGGAAAAAAGTTCAATCAACTCGAAACGTTTTTAAATATTGGTGTCACACTAGAATAGGTTGGGATTGTTTTTCAGAAAAATCGGTTGAACGGTGTCTCCGGAAAAAAATTGGGAATTTCGAAAAATCCCCATGAGAATAACCCAGGGGGAAAAATACTTGGAAACGAAAATTTTTCAAAAGCTTTCAAATTCATACAGAATACGCAAACAACCATCATACACATTTCAATAATTTGTATTACAATCGGATGAGACATAACGAAGAAAACTCAATAAAAGTATACATTTCATCAAATATCAGGATCAAAATATGTAATGCAGAGTGTATATGCGACAGGTTGCTCTATAAATAGCAACAAGTTGCAGGTAAGGTTTTACAGCGTTTGAAGTAGTCCAAGTTTTGTAGATGTAGATTGAGCTGACAGAGTATTTTCAAATTCCAGATTTCCATACTTCTACGCTCATCTCACAACGCACATTCTGCGTTTTCCTAGTATTTCTTCACGCTTTTCTTCTTTTTCATTTCTTCATAGCTCTAGGTTATTTGTTATTGCATACGGTAATTAGTTACATTTTCATTTTCAGTTTCATTTTCTTGATTTATTACCGTTATTCTTTTTATTGTATGATTTGTTCATTATTCTCTGTCGTTCTGGCAGCCACTGAATGAGATGGCAGAGTCTGTTGATTAGATGAGCGTAGCGAAGATTTTCATTCCATATACCGAAAAATTCCCTAAAACTGATATATATTACATACCTTCGTTCAGGTGGATAATGTTGTATCAAAAATTAAATAAATATCATCCTGAATTCAGATATGAAAAATGTAAGAATTCAAACAAAGTAAGTTATAGTAATATGAAGTATTTACAATCCTATCTTTCTTGACATAATAAAATATCACATGATATTGTGAAGTCACGTATAAAAATATGGGATTTACGCGGCTAAAATAAACGACTCCATTTCTACAGCAAAATGAAAGATATCCGTCACTTTCAAATCCAAGCTGAAGCTTTTCATATTGTTGGTAAAGAAGTAGAAGACAATCTCATATCACGTTCTATACCAGCGAAGAGAAGAAAAATATTATTAAACGCCGAAAAAAGATTGTACGTTTATTTATTCTTATTTTCGCGAAGTTTCAGTGAAGTGGACCACACAACAAAAGCTTTTATCATATTGACAATGACAAAGATTAAACTCAGATGAAATGAGAATTTAAAGTGGATAAAGAAAATGCAATCTTTATTAAGATTTTATACGATGATATAAATCTCGAGCGAAGGTATTTTTGTTATTTGTTTTGAAAGACAAGTTCTTCGACGCGTCAACGCGTTTTGAGGACATTTAGGAGTAACTCTTTACATAAAAGAACAATAAAAAACATTTTCATTCGTACTTGAAATGGTTATGGAATAGGAAGATTTTTATCAAGTGTGAATTAATTTCTCGAGATCAAGATGAATTGAACAAAATTAATGAGCTATTATCTTTTATACTTCATTAATAAAATGAGAATTCTAGTGAAGACAAAATTGACTTTGCCGCATCAAATACATCAGATTGAGTTTAGTTTTATACGAAAAATAAATTAGTTGATCAAGACCAGGTTGCACCAAGTGATAATTAGTGAATTAGGCGAAAATTATCAAATTAACTTGTTATTGCCCTTGGATACATATGCTATTTTTGTACCTTGAGTAATAGTTAACTAATTATTATTCAATCATCAGTTGGTACCATCGACTCTAAGTGGTATGAGCGGATTAACTTGTTATTATCCTTGATTACTTGTATAATTTTTTTACTTTAATCAATAATCAGTTTAATTGACACATGCTTAATTCTAGCCAAACGCGTTCTTGAATCATACAAAATTATAACATGATTTTTCTTACAGCCTCATACAAACTTCCAAAAAAACACAATGGCCTACTTAATATTTTTATATTAATAAAAGAAAATGTAACATATTTCTTCTGTGCTCCAGTGTCTGCAATGCCTGTCTTATCTGTCCTCTCAAGTGAAATGAAGCTCCCTTCGGCCCTTTTACCCCCCTTCTCCCCCCCCCCCCCCCCCCCCCCCATGTCGCTGACGTGACTCGCAGCAACATCACTGAGCAGCGATGACAGCTGTCAGAACAGGTCTTAGACAGGACGGGCAGGACGATATGATGGCGTCACTACCACTAACAGTAGCCAGACCAGCTCGCAGGATCGCTATTGTGATAATAGTATTACAAATATATATATATATATATATATATATATATATATATATATATATATATATATATATATATATATATATATATAACAATCAGGGGTGGTCGTGGATTTTGGGGAAGGTGAGCTCTAACATGTACTAGAAGCGAAGCTTATGACAATGATTTTGTCATAATTTTTGTATGTTATTGTTAAAAATCTCAATTTTATTTCAATTTTTATCATTACATATTCTATTATGTTCCATTATACTTTTTCATGAATATTATAATATTGATTGTTATCCTGTGCACTTTGGAGTCAGGACCCGATAAAAATTCATACCGGTATATACATTATTATATACTCTGGCATTGATTCCCCCATTGAATAGTCTTTTTCATTTTATCTGCAGTGTTGAACCGTAAAACAATGCGGACTGCAGTTCATTGTTACATTTTTAACGAACACGTATGTATAACATGTTTCAAAGTTTCAAGAGAAAGAGTTAGAAAAAAAAATGTTTTGCATTTTGTGTATATACCATGTACCTGAATTATTTATAGAATTGCTCCAATCCGAATAATTCCACGACAGGAAATCCAATGTACGTACTCATAAATCAAACTCATTTTAAATAATGATTTATAATCTTATATACCAGATCACAACTGTTATACGAACTGAAAATTCAAAATTAATATTTACTACAGAAAAACGCAATTCATACATTTCCAATTTACATAAAAACACTATTCATACATGCATTGGTATGGCATGTTGAACCATAATCATAGAAAACGAAACTAGAAAAACCAAATTCACATTTAAATGTTTGGAGTTCTTTTCCATCTCACATTTCTCATAACTTAGTAATACGGCATATCTGGCTATCACAGTATAGAGTGTACGTTTGCTAGCACGCTCTGCCGGGTGGATCGCTAACCAATAATTCATGTTGAATCCGCGCACTCGTGTTTATAAAATATTACCACCATTCGGCAAGGGCTATTGGGGGATGGAGCAACAGAAACCATGGCCCCATGTGACTTCAAATCAATCTATGATGAGGGAAATGGTTGTGAGGTGAGGTAGTAGGGAGGGGAAGGGGGGACGTTGTTTTCATTCTAGGTGGTTCAATATGAAATACAGTTAGGTAGAATCGTATATTATTTAATGTGCTGTGTTATGAAAAATACATTGGTGTAGGAGGGTTGGGGGTGGAACGGATATGATGAAAATAAAATTTGGGTAATGTTTAAAGTGCGTACACGTACGATCAATCGCATGTTTCATTGAAAAAAAAATCATTCAAAGTCTTTCATAAAATTAACTTAGCCTGCATTTCATTTTCAAGATTAAAGTCAACAAACTAGGATTTTATAGTGTGAATATTTCAACTAGAGACAGGGCCGTTTCTAGAGAGAAACGAAGCTGGACTTAACTGCCCGATCGCCTAAATAGGGGTACAATTGGCACCCGTTTCTAATCGAGTAAGTCATTTTTTTTCAAATCTCGTGTTGTTAACCATTTCCGATGAAATATGTTCGAATTCGAACATTTATTGAAATTAACTGATATATTATTGAGATTTTCCTATTTTTCATTGTTTTACCGGCACACGTTTCAGCCCGAGGTTTAGCTCTCACCATTCAGTCAATACTAAAGAGTCCATATCAGAGAAATTGCACGTAGTTCCCAAAACGAACATTTTCTCTCATTACATTTTCAATATCTTGCAATTTATCCTCCTCATCCTATAGCCCGTACCAAAGAATCCATATTTCTGTAATTTCACATGGTTCCCAAAACGGACAGAATCGTATTAATAAAAAGTTATTCCCAAACAGAATGCCTCCGTCCCGTCACCTCGATTTTGGATTGTAATTTTGGATGAAAAAATAAATTTGTGCTTTGCTTCTATTGTTGAGCTGGCTTGAACAATTTCTTGTCCTGGGTGCAAAACTGACAAAAAAACTGCCCCAGCTAAATACAATATAGAAAGATACCTTAAAATGCGATGTCGAAAAACAATTACCGGTGGGCCCAAAGCATAGTGAAGCTATGCTAGATATACTGTGCCTAAACATTGCTATTCACTGTAAAATAAAAACTACTAAAAATAAATAAATCAAATATTCAAAATGGAAGTTGGGTCACAGTTTCAAATATAATGTAATTTAGTGAACAAGAACTACTTACAAGAACACCTAAGGCAGTTTAACCATTTGGAGCCGACTTAGTTGGGAAGTATAATGCCTGTCCTTATAGTTGGATTGGGTTAATGTGAGTAACTTGAAAGGATACATGCTTGATGCTTATAAAAATGGAGAAAATCATCGTTACTAATTTTTCCTATGTTTTCGAACCAGTGCCATCGACTGGAAAGTATATCAACTCCAGGATAATTTTATACTCTTCACACAATGAGACATTCTGAGGTTTCAGATACTGGGTTGTTTCGTCGCGTCGTTTGAGGTGAATTGTTACTCGACGTTCCGATCCCCATGTTGAGACCTTTCTCAAGATATAGTCTGGTACAGAAGAAAGAACCATCTCAGAAGAAAGAGACTGACTAAAAGTGACATCACTTGGTCAGTCTCTTTCTTCTGAGACGGTTCTTTCTTCTGAACCAGATTATATCTTGAGAAAGGTCTCCAGATCGAAATGTCGAGTAACAATTCAACTCAAACGACGCGATGAAACAACCCAGTATCTGATACCTCATATTCGGCACGCGATATCCTCAAACAAGAAATTCTATTTTTGTGAATTCAATCAGTTTCAAGATAATATGTCAATGAAGACCAAGAATGTGATGAAATTCATAGACGTATCGTCTTAGAACGGATTGAATTCACGAAAATAGAACATAATATTTTAATTGAAGAGAATACAATTATTTTTGGAAATGATGTACTTTCAATAATACTGGTTAGTGAATAAAGAAAAATAAATGAATTTCTCAATATTTGTAAGCACCACTTTATGTCCGAGTGCAACAACAACAACAACAGCAACAACAACAACAACGTCAACATTGGATAACATCGTCTGCTGGCTGCCATGACATGGTCTAGCTCGACTCTGGGTTTGTAAGCTTGCGTGAGACATCGAACTGGTATTGGATTATTGTAGACCCTGTTCATCATACAGGCCAAAGCTTCAAGTGGCCGGGGAGTTTCACGAAACATTTGGACGGCCGGTTGCGTCACCACAAGCGATTCGTGCCAAAGCGAATTGGACGGCAGACTACGATTGATCCAATTGATTTCCGATCGGTGTAAAAAAAAACGAGCAGACGACGAATGTGTACGTATATTGCTTCCGACATTGCCGACGGGAAATAGGAAATGGAGAAGACAGGATTGTGACACAGTGAAAGGAAACTGGGGGAGAGACTAGTCGATTCTCGATTACTGAAATCAACCGTTGACCAAGAAAATGTCGGAATGAATTTTTTTGTATTGGTGAAACCAGTAGGAAATATAATTAGGAAGATATAATTGGGATATATTGACGGTACACGAAATAACGAGCTTGATTTCTCTAAATGCAACAGTTTTGGAATTTCTTTTTATGTCTCTAATTGCAATGAGATGTAAAACACACACTCACCCACCACACACACATATTATATTGAATATAAATATGCTTCAATATAAACAATCATACAATATTGTGTATCTTTTTTAAAAACTGTTTGAATTATATAAGATTTACCTAAGTCTTAACTACGTCCAAACTTTACTACTATATACCAAAAAAATCCGTAACTGCTTATTATAAGCAGCATATACAATTTTTATGAAACTCTTTGATAATATTTGTAGCCTCATCGTCTCGAGTTCGAATTCAGAAAATATAACCATTCCAATAGAGCAATTAGGTTCCACAACATTTTCTCTTTGAGATTTTTTATCTTGGTTCTCTAAATTTCGCTTTGTTTCTTCTTAGAATTGGATGATCCGATTTGCCCAAAGAATTTCACAGAACTGATAATTTGATAATAGAATACAAAATTTCGTCAAGTGATGCTCGTTTAATTAGTGAAGCGATAAAGAAATATGTAAATTTCAAATGAAAGGTTTTGCTCCAGCTCAATTGAATAGTTGATCTCTCTAACTGTCCGAAATGTATAATTTTATCATTATTTTACTGAAACTAGCCTATCTCTTCATTCCAGACGTATATGATGTTAAAAAATACCTTCTCTAGAATGAATACATTTTTACCTCCAAAAACAACCTGGAACCTTTTTTCATGTGTCAAATTCTAACTTTTTCCACCGTATAAACTTATCACTTTCCCATCTCATGAAGTTTTTTTCGAAAATATCCCAACTCTAAAAAATATAAAAATTTGTTTCTTCAGTTCGGAACCAGAATGAATATCCATCAACTTAATTCAATTGTAAGGTCACAATTCAACTTTCAATCATAAAAAACATGTTTTATGTTTGGAATAAATTACAGTGTCTACGCACTGTGCGATGTCAGCGGATATGAACGAATGGAGTTGAGGGGCTTGCGTGGAAGAAAATGCAATAAAGGCTTCGAGAAACATTGTATCTATTATCTTTATATTTCATCTCATCTCTTGGCTACATACAACTCGAGATAATTTTTCGATGGAAATTTCTCTTCTTAGATTGTAATCAAAAAAATATGTAGTAAAAATTGTGTTTGTTTTGTTTTTCTCCATTTTATCTGTTCATTTCTGGATTTTATTTTCTGGATCTGGTTTCATAATTTCACAAAAAAAAACAGTTGTGGAAGAAGATTTTTGTAATATTGGAGAATTACATTTAATTGCATGAAGCTTCCAATTGGTAATTCTGAAAATGTAACATTTTCAACGTGATTAATTTCCCTCAAATTGTCATGTAATTAGACGAGCTTCAGCGAGGATTCAATTTGACGTACTGAAAAAAATTGGTGTTCGTCTCAATGTTATTTTTTTTTTCATGTTTTTTTGTCGGTTCTCCACAGGTCAAATGGCTAGATCTATCAACTTCAAACGTTTTTTCAATATGGTTCCTCATCTAACTTAGATCTGTATAGTTTTGTGGCATTACGGGGAATAATTTTTTTTTCATGAATTTGAGAAATTTCAAAAATGCCCATTAGAATAACATATCGGAGAAAAAAAAAAAAAAAAAAAAAAAAATGGGCGTGAAATTGAATTACATTTTGATACACATTTCAAAAAAATTTCAGCTTGATCGGGTCAGCCATTTTGAAAAAAAAACATAAAATGTGCTAAATTAGTACCCTCGGAGCAGTTTTTCACCCATTTTTACCCATACCATTACTATTCGCTCGTCTAACAACGCATATATGGCGTTTTCCTAGTTCAGTATATATATAGAGTATGATATTATTATCTATGGGTGTTATATATATCGTATCACCTGATTGATTCTATTCGAACTGATATTAGAAAATGTTGAAGAAATGATGTATATACATACACATATATGAAAAGCTGAGGAATAATCCAGTTGCGAAAGCTCAACTGTATGAAAATAATAAATAGAATAATCGATATTTCGTACGTGTTTTGTCCTCAGCCGTGACTTGAGGTTACCCACACCAATGCAAGAAAGTGAACCAATCGGAAAATCGAGATCGAAGAACCTCTGAAATATTGCTGTTTCAGTTCCTTTTTTCATATATTTAACGTTCGCCAACTTAATTGGTCAACAAAATGTTTCATTGAATCACGAAAAATGTTCGTGGCGAGAAAAACAAATAACGAGCAATTTTGTGAACAACTAAAAAGGTGATCGTTGAGGAGGGAGGAGAAAGGGGGTGGAAGTTTGCTCCTGACAATTCTGCAGCATTTGCAAACATTGAAAGTTTTCTTGTTTTTTTCGGAAGTGGTTTCAAATTTGATATGGGGATTATATCAGAAGTGAAAATCGATCATCTATCTTTCTTTTCAGATGAGAGTAGCGAAGACTTGCATTCCACATTCCCACTTATTCCCACTTTAATCTTTCAAATTATTTCCGTTCGTCTTGATATTTTTTAAGAACTTTATTTGTTCTATTACACGCGCTCACTTGACTTGAACATTTGGATTGACCGTTTTTAAGAATCTAAATTATTATACCTGAAAATGACGAATGATGAGTTAAAATTTGTGATTTAAAATCAACAGGTTGCATGGAATAACAGAGATTAGGAATTGTAACGATGAAATGCTATGATTGAAAGAATGAATGGATAAGAGAGGGTTTTCGAGAAATTCTAAAATTCTAATTTGTAGAAAAAAAATCCAATCATTCCTCGAGATTATTCTCATGGGACTTTTCGAAATTTCAAAATGGTTTTCATCATAAATTATCAAAATTGATTCAACCAATCACGTAAGATGGTCTTCGGATTCAGAAAAAAATGTTTCATAATTCCATAAAAATTCAAATTTTCAAAGAAAAAAATGTTCGATCTCTCCTCTGAGCCATTCTGATGAAATTAAAAAAAAAAAATCATAAAAATTGATTCAACCGATTCCACAACTTGGTCTTCACTCCTTTCTCCCAAGTTATGTTTGATTATGAATATCAAAGAGAGTGCTTTCCATTGTTTAACTTCAACATCATTATGTTCTCTCCGCCATTATATTAGCTACAACACAATCGTCCAGTATAACGCAACTCCAAAAGGCTCTCTGAATGCGAAGGCAGGAAGTTGGAAAATGGATGAATAAAGAGAAAAGCGAGTGTTGTCCTACAGAATGACAGAACTAGCCAATCATCATTGTCACAAATGTTTTGTTCAATTGGAGCAACATTTTGAAAGGCATCTATTGTTTCAAAAACCTGGTGAAAAGAGCTACTTTTAAAACTTGTACATCGTCACCCTTTTGCACCAATCAGAGTTATTGTGTGCTTTTATTGTTAGAGAAAATAGAGGAAGACAAAAGCTACGAGTCACTCGAACGAAACGCAATCAGACGTGGAAGTGAAAAATGCAAAAGAAAATATATTTTATTTGTTTTCCTTTATTTTCTTCATATAGTGCTCTCATGAAAAAAAAAACAATATAAATCTAGCTCGTTAGTGGAAATATATTCTTTCGAATATATGGAATTTACATATGCGTACAATTGTTTTCTTTTTTTCCTTAGTCCCGTGAAATGACAAAGCAAATACAAGGATATATTTTATATATTTGTTTTCATTGAATATTTCCATACTGACGAGTGTGTTATAGCAGTTGAAGTGATTGCTAAAAAAGAAGAAATAAAAAGTACGAAACAAGTAATATTTGTGAACAGTGATTGACTAAACTCACATACATATATACATAACTTATATATATATATATATATATATATATATATATATTGGGTTCAACGACGCACTGTTATGATAACTGAGATCTAATGACGTCGGATGGATGATTAATGAGATGATGGGATGATGAGATGAAGGTTCTTGGGTAATGGGAAGGATATTGGGGAGGAAGCGGTCATGGCCGACTTATTGTAAGAACCATCCCGGCATAAGCCTAGACTACTCTTGTCTTTGAAACACTTTCATGACTCAATAATCTAAAAATTGTCAAAAAACACGAGTTAATTCGAAAAACATTGAAAACAATATAAATTCTCAGCTTCATTGTTTCTCTTATTATCCATTCACCCTCTCCGTCTCTTTCAGCCACGTCGGTTCCTACAAGGGCAACTATCAAGCCATACATATTGCGAGGGGGCCACAAATGAATTATGATACATATTACATTTTTTTGTGAAGATGATGCGAATATACAAAGCTAATGAGAAATACGATTAATAAAAGTATGTAGGTAAAAAAATGATATTAAAATGATGAGCAGTATGAGCAACTCGATTTATCTTACGTCTGTTGTTGACATTTGTTAGTTTCTTTCAGTTTCTGCGATCAGTGAGACGTCGTCTAAGAGGTTCATCATTGTTTACTTATACCTTTTGACTGACCCCTTAAGTGACTTGACGTAAATCCATGATAAGTCGACAGTCGGGTATTTTATCATCCGTGGAAGTGCAAAAACATCAGTATAGAATTGTGAGATCGCCCTTGTGGTGCCCCGTTCCAACGATCTCATAATGCTGCTCAACGACCCCACCAACAGCTAGGTTATACGGGCAATCTCGATCTCATCTTTCTCATCTTTCATCAATAGCCTTAATTGGGGAACAAAGATTTTGTATCAAGTTTTGATGTTATTAAAACAAAGTATATAGTATTGTATAAGAAGCACTGAAAAGTATTTTTATTTACAAATAATCGTTTGTGAGAAAACTAATACTCGTGAATGAGACGTTTTTAATTGGAATCTATTGAACAAAATACCTCGAAATGAAGAGTGAAATTGGAAAATTCGCCAATTTTGAATATAGTTCACGACGTCTCATAATATGTGAAGCATTTACTCAATCTTGAAACCTGTATATATATATATATTTACATATATATATATATATATATATATATATATATATATATATATATATATATATATATATATATATATATATGTATATATACATATATATACATATATTAAATCTGAAACTTCCAATTTAGTGTGCACCCCAACAGAACTCATGAAATAACAAGAAACACAGTTTCCAACAATGCAATGATATGAGCGAGACGAGAAAACGATTTGCACGTCGTGTTTTTACAGTCCCCTGGTATTCCCCGTCCTCCCCCCCCCCCCGTCCCGCCCCCTCTCTGAAACGTCGGTTATCTTCCTGCGCCCGCCGTCGTCCTGGAATGCTATGCAAGGTATTACATCCTCGGACCTCGTATTGTGATAACCACTAAAACAACATCGCGGTCAGACATTTCAAACCCGTACAGAAAACATCGGAGTTCGTAGAAGTTATTTTGTATGATGTTTTGATTATTGTTATTTATAGTTATGGTTATTTTATTTACTCATTACAGATTGTTCTTAAAGCAGGTGGTAATGATTACTCTCATGGAATTGAAATCAAACATACTCGATAAAACTGTTTTTTTTTCTTAGCTTTCTTCACTGATCTTCGTTAAATTCTTCATAACTTCTTCCAAATCATTCCATTTCCGCGTCGTTCTTTGAATGAATCCATATTTACCTACTTCTCTATCCACTTTTTCCACTTCCATTCTCACTCCTCTCCTTGTACTTCTTTGTAATCCCTTTCCAATTATATTGCGTAATTCATCCCATCCCGTATATTTATTCTTGACTAACAAAATTCAATGCTCAACGACTCCACAAACAGCTAGGTTGTTTGGGGGTACGAATGAAAAGACGATACATTAGTGATGTCCACAAGAATGCATGTCTTATGCGGGACTTGAACTCACGGCAGATTTGAGTTACGCTTCTGGAACAAAGTGTTAATCGAATGAGCTTGGTCGCCCCCTTCCACTTAAACTTAATATGGAATAACAAATAATCGGAATTAGCACTAATGGATTTTTCAACAGCACAATTCAGCACAGAACGAGCACATTTTTGAACAAAATCTAGAATATATATTCCGATTGTGGGGGGGGGCATCAACTTGGCCCCCAAATTGGATGTGGGATAACTACACCATTGTTAGCAGTTCCACACGATATCTTTGCAGTACGTTTCAAGACAAAATGAGCACATTTCAATGCCTCTAGAGAAAATTCGAATTGCAAATCGATGCACTTGTAATAACGTAGGCTAATGATTGAAGATGTTATTAGGCTGAAACTTTTGATATAACTACTAATCTTTGTCAATTGTTTAATGCACGCTGCTCGTGGCTCATCCGTTTCACATTTTTTCTGTTCTTGTATGAGTATGAAATACAGATTTCAACAGGTCTGAAAAATAGTAGACTGTGTAAAATTTTATGAAACGTGAAGTATTGTGCACTTTCAGGGAGACTATTGCAATCACATAGAATGATCAAATCTGAAATTAAATCATTTATTTGTGTGAAAACTACGCATATGTAACCGCTAATTTCCTCACATACTATGCGTGGGGTGATAAGGCACATTATCTTCCAGTCTCCACTCTGTATAGTATCTGTCTTTTTTCTTCAGGATGTATTTTAATATAGCTTGTTCGACCCCTTCATGAGATCGCGACTCTATACATATTATATATTGGAACTAATTTAAATAATACTTTGGAGTAAACTCTCCTCCATCTGATCTTCCAATGATCAAATGAAAGAGTAATGTATTCCATCTATCAAATACACCAACCAAACAGATCAAGATGAAATTGAATAATAGAAATAAAAATGCAATACAACATAAAAAAAGTTCTGAAACTAAAAAAACTTGACTATACCCATCCCAACACTCTGACAACAGTTCCAAGTTTCCCCGTCATCTCAAATTTCCTCCTATTTCTTTCCTCGTCAGCACTCTCCGGAAATTTGAAACAAAGAGAATTAACGATGACTGGCCGTATTATTGTAATGAAGTCATTCCGTCTTCGTCTCTCATACATCGCTGCCTCCAAGGAATTCAAGGATGCGACCAACTGGAAGTCTTGGGGAGTAAAGAAGGAAATTGCAAAGGAAAACGAGAAATTAAGCTTCATCGCTTCGCTACTGAATACAATAATGATATAGCTAGACGCCTTCGGTATCTGGCTGTATAAATGAGAAGAAAAAATAATCAGTCTTTCCAAGTGAGAGATGAGTTGAATTAAAGTTAGAACAAATCTTTGGAAAAACAATTAGTTGTATTATTGATTAGTTATGAATATGTTGAGACCATGGTTGGAATTAGCTCTAACAATACGATACAAGGGAAGATATACGACTTGACTGCAAACAGTAAAGACTTGGTAATCATATTTGCTAATAAGATTATCGTCGTTGAAAGACCTGTGCTAGACTTGAGTATAGTCTGTTTCATGTAAGAACCACCTAACCTGGCTCAGATTCTTCTATTGCAAGTATTTTCAATTTTGTCTTCACAATTTCACAATGTGAATTTTTTTTTCACTCTTTTGAAGTATATTTTTAGTACTAGGAAAACGCCATACATGCGTTGTTAGACGAGCGAATAGTAATAGTATGGGTAAAAATGGGTGAAAACTGCTTCGAGTGGTACCAATTTAGCACATTTTATTTTATTTCTTCCAAATGGCTGACCCGATCGAGCTGAAAATTTTTAGAAATGTGTATCAAAATGTAATTCAACTTCACGCAAAATTTCATTTTTTTGGAGAATATTTGTTTTTACACTATGGTATTACAATCCCATCATTACAACATTGTGGGAACTGTCATTGAAATATGGGAATAGATATATCGATATTAATGATTGAATAAATAAATATATAGTAATGAGAGTAAATATTTATAAAATTAATATTTGTAATATTTTGTTCACCTTTACAACAGTGTAATTGAATAAAAAAAGGATATCAACTTCAACATTATATTATACTCTTCAATTAATATGACAGACTATTTTTGTGAGTTCAATTAGTTTTAAGATAAAACGTTAGTGAAATCCATCATATTCTTGGTACTCATAGACATATTATCTTAAAACTGATTGAATTCACAAGAATAAAATGTAATAATTTCTCTATTGTATAAGCATCGTTTATGAACCCACTCAATGAATCAATACTAGATAGACGTTGAATTTTCCAAAGCGAGCTCAATAAAAATTGTATCTTTATATCATTGAAAACCTACGAAAAAAAGTATCTTTCCCTCAAAATATGTTGATCTATTTACTTCTTACGTCTAGAAACCGATACCACATCCTCTTTCTCTCACATTGTTAGATAATATCAAGTTTGATATCATATTTGGACTCCCGTGCGATATGAGATCAAGCTCTCTATATCGCGATCAACGTTCGTGTGCCCTAACATATAATACGGAATAAGCTGTAGGGGTGTCGCCAAACATGCTACAACACAATATTGCAGGGCTCTAGACACCTTGCTACGTCTAAGACAGGATCATCCCCTCCCCCCTCCCCCTCCCCCGCCAATACCACCCCACACATTCTCTAGCAGCCACAACCGAACGATATTGAGACTGTATATTGAAGGATTTCTTATTTAAGAGTGGGTTTATATGAACAGCTTAGAATTCGTAGAGATGGTGTATAGTGTCTCCATTGGAGAATTTGTTTTTATATTTATATTTGTATCATGATGTTTTGTTCATTATATGAATGTATTCTCTATAGATGTATTTTATAGAGATACACACACAAATCACTTTCAATTGATAAAATTCGGAACTTTTTTTAAATTCACATTCCGAAGTTAAAACTAAGACTTGTGGAGTCTCTAAAACAGATAGAATATATACTGGAATTGATTTTTTTTCAAACAAACCAGGTCACAAGCTGTCTCAGTAACCACATGGATCATTCAGATGATTTTTTTTATAAAATTCTTCTCATTCGCGTAAGGTAAATAAATAAATTTATCAGAACAAAAAAAAAATGTTTTCAATAGAGAAAGGAATACTTGGACGAGGAAAAATTATCTCAAACTTCCATTTCACATCTTGATTGGTGTAAACAATAATTATTGATTACTTTTGAAAAAAAAATGTAATGATTTTGTAATGAAAAATCTCTAATGAAAGTGACGAAAATTATTCAAAATTTATGTTTATCCATATAAATATATTTTATAATTTGATGAAATTAGTTCTGTTGATTGCTACGGCTCATGAGTTATAAATATCGCACATCTATGAAAAAAACTCGTTATTCAATAAACGTAATAAGTGTAAACAAATTTTTTCTCGTAAAAACCTACATTTATTTCAATTACAAATGATCTTGAACGGAAGTATTAGTACATAAAACAAAACAAAAAACAATATAAATAAAACCTAAACAAGGTGTTTGTTGAATTGACTACCGTTGATAGGAATGTTCCTAGCATTCCCTTTCCACGCACACATCAAGCTCATAAATTTCCAGTACGCCGTGACATTTGCCCGTGCAACACGTAGGAAAGATTGGCGCGCTATCAGCATCCGATTGGACAAGACAGGAGAGGGTTCCAACTTTCAAGATAGATAGACACACGTTAGGCGCCAGAGGGTATACGAAACCTGTACCCAACATCTGAGAGCGAGAGAGAGAGGGGAAGGGAGCAAGAGAAAGAACGAGAGAGATAGAATGAGAACGAGACTGAGAAGCAAGACACACGAAAAAAATAGAATAGAATCGTGAAAAATTGCGATAAAGAACAGGACTTGGGTGATTGATGATCTAAATTCTAAAGCACGGGAAAATGTAGAAGGAAAAATTTGTTTTCGTCGTAAGAAAAGAATCCATTTTGCTTTTCCACCGAATGTCTTTTCCATTCACGTATATATGGCCTACAAGATCACACACTCAATTCGAATGTTTTTCATTCTCTCTGCAATCAGCAGTGATCGTTTCTTAACCTCCGTGGAGTTTGATTTACGTGCTGCTGTTCTATTGGGAACAATATTAATTACAGTGATTTATAGAATTGTGTGAACAGAGAACTAATGATAATAATTGCTTTTTAGAGAGTATTCATTTTAGTTTTAATTATTGTATTTGCGAATCCAGTCATGTGTAAACTTCAGTAATATGGAAGAAATTTCACTTTCTGAATCTGGACATTATCTTCATTTAGTTCATTTGTATACTTTTCTTTTACGGTGACCTTTCATTATACGTCGTTATGAAGTTTGTAGTTTTATATTATATATCCTTCCATATTGTACTTTATTCTCAAATTGATTATTGAGATGAATCCCAATGGTCACACACGACAGTGAATAAATTTAAAATATGACCGAGATGAATTTTAAGCCAGCTGTAAAGGAGTTTTACTTTGAAGGAGTTTCAAAGAAGTTGAACTGTTTTTACTCTATCGATGAATGCTTATATTACGAATGTTTGTAACGTCTTTTCAAGAATCTTATTCAATAAGTTTTCAATATACGACTACTTGGACATTTGTAACTGATAATTTCTTCCTAAATCATTGGTGTTGGGATTTCCAGACTTGAAAGAGAAAGAATGCCATTTACAAGTTGTGGTTGGAGATTCCTAAATCTTGAGTAACCAAAAGTCTTTCAATTAATCAGTATCGGCAAAATCGTCGTTTGCCACTGAATTCAAAAACATGTTACTACCTCGAAAATGGAATATTTCATCATTCACCGTAAACAAATCTATATGCTTCTGTCAAGTGAGGACACCCATTGTTGAGTGAGACAGACAACAATCTCCACCAGTTGGAATTGACCAATCAGAATGTTTGGTAGTTCACCAGTTCACTTTGTTGCTATGGTAACGATTGTATATGTCATTTGTTACGTGCCAGAATCCTATATGTCTAATTGACTACATGAACTTATTGTCAATTGCGTATTCTTCCATAAGATTCTGCTTGGTCGACGAAATCACCCCTCTGGTAAAATCCCTGGAAAAAAATAAAATATATTTTCAACCAGTCGTAAAATATGCAAGCTGCAGACGTGAGCAAAATAGGGATGGATATTTTTACCATCGGTGTGTGGATAACCTATATGATGATCCAATCAGCAGCAACTAGTTGTAGCCCTTTTACTAACGAGTCCCAGAGGGGAATCAGTAATTCCGCTCACTCTCCCCTTCTCATCCTCACTCCCAATTCGCAACCCCCCAGGGCAAAAACCGCCACCCCCACAACCAGAGGTACGGCGTTAGCATGGGAGGCATGATAAACTGGGAAGAATAATCTTAAAAATAGAGACGCAATCTTCAGAATTTACTTTTCTCTTATCGTGTATTATTCGTGAGAGATTTTTTTTTTCAATTGTTTCGAGAAGAAAATTGTGCATGTTAAGTAGTTGAATGAAAAAAAAATGGAATTTTAGATAATATGTTTTGTTTTTCTTTCTCATTTGTAAAATGAGCTGCTTCTTCATCATAGACAAGCTAGAACTTTGATAGTACTCATTCAATTTGATTCGGTTATTTTCGTATGCCTAATTTGTTCGTTGAAAAAGTACCGAATAATTAGCACTCTTGGTTATGTATATAATTACAAATTTAATTTCTGATTGAAAAAATACTAATTTATCAATTGCGCAAGATATTCAAAGGACATAACAACCTTGAAACTGCATTTTAATGAACAATGACGATATTTATTTCCCTAATTTCAGGGAGAACTAGAAATCATCATCTCAATTTGAGAAATTGAAATTAATTATTTTCTTCTCCAGAGACAAAAAATAAAGTCATGACGTAGGTTTTACCGATTCTGTATGGAAACATGAACAGAATCGAGTATGTCTACGTCACAATTCAGATTAAGGACCCGGAATGAATTAAGAAAAAATTCTGAAATTAAGATGATGATTCTAGTTTTCTCTGAAATTGGGAAAATAAATATTGTCATTATCCTTTAAAATCTAGTTTCAGGGTTGTGATGTCCTTTAAGAAAATATCAAACTTGAAAATGTAGATCAGTTAACCCACTATCCCAACGAACACGACGAACAAAGCCAATCAAAAGGTAAACACATAATGAAATCACAAAAAACAGCCCTATTCTATTTTAATCCTCCACATTAATATGCATGAGATGATCTCTAGGGTATTCCATTGGTTCGAGTTGTCCCTGAAAACCAACATGCTTAGTGCAGCAATTTACAACATGCGGTTTCCTCCCGCACCGTGTTGCGTTGCGTAAATACGCATTACGGTCCACACTACACGTATGAAACAGAGCACAGAATTCACTTCTAATGAACTATTAGAGGTGATTAGGTCTAAACCGCTCCCGGGCAAGCGGCCGGTGATTGCTAAAACCACGCTATGGAACACATAATAATGTACTGGACAAGAAGAAATTACGAGTACAGTTGAGGGAATACAATAGCTGAAAGAGGCAATTTATTTTATGAATGGTGAGAATGGTTTTTGAATGATAATGCGATAACCATATAAGGAATATTTTGGAAATATATATCGATTAGATATGAATATGATGCATATAAAGTCGAGAATAGAATTGCTGAAATTCACCATGAGAATAGTTTCTTCTGATAACTGCACTTGAGGATGTACTAAATGAAAAATAATCAGTCATTTTGAGTATCTATGATACCGATTCGTTCTTGGAAAAATTATTTTGATTTTGAAATGATTTGAATTTTGAAAAGAGATTTGTCATGTACCTTGATAATTCTTCTTTACATGCTAACAAGAATAATTGATTACATTATATATATATATATATATATATATATATATATATATATATATATATATATATATATATATATATATATACATGACCAAATTTCATAAGCATGAGGTCATTAGAGAAAGGTTAAGCCCTCTCAAAGGGTGTTTGTTATTGATTTACCAATGATTCTCGCTAGCAGGTATTCACTATATGTAGACTCATGCACATCCACTCTAGAATCCACTCAAACCTTCATTGCGACAAGAAAATCCTTTCGGATTCAGTAAAGTGTGTTGGTGGCACTGGAGTTTGTTGGTTGATGAGAGAGAAAGAGTAAAATGGGGTGAAGTGAAGAAGAGAGAGAGAGAGATAGCATTAGGAATAGAAAATATACCATTACATCTCTCCACAAGAATAGTACAAAACACTTTCTATCTCTCTCTTTCTATCTCTAACTCTCTCTCTCTCTCTCTCTCTATCTATCTCTCTTCCAGGAAAATGATATTTTCCTTTCTTTCTCACTCTCGTTCAGGATCATACTCACACACTATCTCTCCCTCTCTGTCGTTCTCTCCTTCTCTTCCTCTCTCTCTCTCTCTCTCGGTCTTCCTCTAGATCATGATAATGTTCTCTCCCTTCCTCTCTTTCTCTGTCTCTCTCTCTTATCTCTTTCTCTCTCTCTCTTTCATTCTTTCTCTATATCTCTTTCACTTTTTTTATCTCTCCCTCCTCTCTCTCCCCCTCTCTCTCTCTCTTTCTTTCCCTCTCTCTCTCTCTCTCTCTCTCTCTCTTTCTCTCTCTCTCTCTATCTCTGTATTTCACCGATACATTTGTTGCCACATTGTGTCGATATGTGTCGATATGTGTTGCTTCAGAATTCTTCTCTCAGAATCTCCCGTGACAGACACGAGTTCCTCACACAGTGTGGGTCAAGCAACTGGGGAACATACTGCACAGTAATCATGTTTTCAAAGATATATGAAGAATGTTGATCTTCAACATCCTTAACATACTATAATAGAACTAACAATTTTATTTGCGGCAGAGACCAGCACTTACGAAGCACTAAGGAGTGGCTTTTGTTCAAATCGAATTTTACGGGCCAACTTGATGGGGGTATTTCAGTCTCAAGATTTTCAGTCGTTTCTCAAATTCGCATTGTCATAGGATTGTTACAAATAATAAACTTGAATAACTCACTTGGTTTTTTGGAGCTTTGAGATCAAACTGAGAGATCCTGGGTTCAAGTCACAGAGTGGGCACACTTCCATAATTTTATAAACACGTTTTTATATTTATATAATTAAATACATTGAATACGTTAAATTACGTGAAAACATTTTAACATTCAATTTCGAATAGTTCCTCAATATTTTATATTGGTAAACGAACTTTTTCTCCCTTTTCACAAGTGTATGCATGGGTCCATGGTATATTTACTAACGATCAAATTACATTTTATTTTGTACATTTCCCTCGAATCATATTTCATTTGAAAAGTGTACCCATTAACAATAACGATATCACTTGAATTTAGCTACGTAACGCAATTTGTTTTTAAAAGAATGGCTTCTTTCTCAACTTTGCATAGCACCTATTTTTATATCACATTATTTTTGAAGTGAGTGGCGAATGTGAAAAGGGTATTACGCCGGGTACGATAATAGCCCTCCATAGCATGTAGATCGCGAGTGCTGGAAAAAGCTGTTGCTTCTCGCTGCGCGACGACAGCGAAAAGGTGTCAACTACAATTATTTATTATCTCTTCTACCATGTTCTTATCCTCGAACACTTCTCAACGTCCCGTCTCTACTTATTCTGTCTCGGAACCGTCTTAACCATCTTTATGTCTAAAGTACCAGTATTATGGCTAATGAAAACAGACGCTATTTGTGACAGAAATAAGATACTTTTCAGGTATACAATACGATGCGTATAATAATGTGACAAAAGAAGGACATTAAATTGTGACGTTTTGTTATTAGAAGTGTTGGAAATTTCAAGTTTGGTACATTCTTAAGGGGGGTACGTGCACGGTGTTCATAAAAAAGGAGAAATTTAATCTTACTATTTTTGTATATGTTTAAGAACAAGTGTAAGTTTTTATGAAGTATATCAACTGCGTATATGCTCTTTGATCAATATGACACTCTATTTTTGTGAATTCAATCAATTTTTAGATAATACGTCATTTCATACATAGAAAGTGATGCAATTCTATGACGTATTATCTTAAAACTGATCGAATCCAAAAAAAATAGAATGTCGTATTAATTAAAAGGCATATACAATTCCATACTTTTTATTTTAATCCACACTTTTTATTCAATTGAACTGGTTCGTGAGCATAGAAATAGTAAAGAATAATTTCTCCAATTTTATAAGCACCATCTCAAGCCATAAAATATCTCAAATCTAGTATATTTTTCAATCAATCCACATGGAACTTTTGAAAGTTACTGAAAGTATACTGCCAGACGACTGGCAGTATAATGTTGCCCTGTAAAGTGGTGAAGATCTACAGGCTGGTAAGTGTTGTTAAATATAGGTCTCCATCGGACACTTTTCTCTTCGAAACGATTCTAAATCCGAGCGTTTCCGAGCCTGCGTGACGTCAGCTAGAGTCTCAACTGTCGGCCACTGGTTGAGGCTTATCCTCTCCTATTATCCTTATCATATTAACACGCTAGTTATCAGTTCGCTGTTGATTTGATTGGTAAGCCATACTCAATTCAAAATCCCACCGTTTACAGCCACCAGTTGACGTCACATACAGAATATTAACGCCCCTTACCATCAATTAGGCAACCTGGTAGCTAAATATTCTTACTAACATTACCAATTTTGATTATCTGAAACAGCAATAAAAATAATGTTTCAATTTGAAATGTGTTTCCTCTTCATTCACTCCGTGTTTCATATCTACTTTCTCTATCTACGATGCGCCTATGAGCTCTACTGAATGGATGGTTTCCCTTTCACTTATAAAATATTCGTGTGTATTTTTTGAAAGCACGAATATCGGTTGACTGGTGTCTAAATCCATGAACCTACATGGAAGGATTTACTAAAGTGATACAGAACCCACAATTTCTTTCGCCCTCGTCTTTCATTATTTCATTCTTCCGCCCTTTCACAAAATAAGTCAAAGCTTCCTATCGCATTTTCTCTACTCACTATTTTCCTTAGCTCGTGCGCGAAGAGTCTCACTGTTAACATAGGATTTACTTGCAAAGAATACTTAGTTGAAGTCTGTAAGGGTGAAAATACCATTCGTTTCTCAAGTAGCTACAACCTTAATGAGCATCACCCCTCCACCTACATCCCCCCATCCCCCCTCTACCCTCATCCTGCATTTTCTTCTTTTTCTCCTTTATATACGTTATCCAGCATTGGAATTCCTTACGGCACACCTAATCCTCACGTCTACAAAAGCTATATTCTCGGTTGGAGGAGCTCCAAAGGTTCGTTAAGGAGGGCGCTAGGTCAACCTGAAAAACGTGCCCCAACTTCCACACACTCGGGATGAAACGAAAATTGAACACGGCATTGGAATTGGAAAATATCCCTTCGGGAGTTTAATGTTCTTGAAAAAAACTCAGTCGATGTATTCATGAGGAATTCTTTTTTGCTTTTTGGATGATGTTCGGAGTACATATAAAGTAGAAAGCAATATTACTCGTAATAATCTTTAGATTTTATGTTCAACATATTTTTTAATTTACAGAATATCTGGAAGGAATATAAAATTGTAAGCAATGAAGCTTTCCAATGAAAGTGAATGTTTTTTGAACGTCAATCTACTCGTTGTAGACACTGTTATACCAATTCCCATGTCGATGCCATGTTGCAATGAGAGCACTTTTGATGAGCTTTTTTCATAAATTATCAAAGTATTTGACGTATTTGCTCAACTGTATCAAAGTTGGTATGAAAACTCGGCAACTGAGAATGATACTGTATTGTTTATTGAAAAATTACGTATGAATCTCGTCACTGACACGTCGTTAAGCCACACAATCCATTTCTTCTTATATTTTCAAATTCTATCAAAACAAAATCCATCGCACAATTTCAAAACATTGTCATCCTGTGTACGAATTTTCAAAATATATTCTTAAAGAATGAACTGTTTGTAGCAAACGGTTATGGGGAACAAAATGAAAAAAATGAGGATTGAAGAGAAATTGAATTGTCATTCTGAGCAAATGAATATTCATTCATATGTTGATATGATATATAAGTATATAAATATATATATATATATATATATATATATATATATATATATATATATATATATATATATATATATATATATATATATATATATATACGGCATATATATTTATATATACATATTCCATCATTTCATATATATCTCTATACACGTGATTGTGCGAATATATAACGTTTCCCTAATTACTATATTAACTAAACTTGAATCAAAATGTTAACTATAACTTCAATTATAATCATCTTGATTACATTCTCCGTTATTATAGTCAGCAATGACATATTGCTAAAGATGTAATAATATGGTATATAATACGAATCCACTCCCTCATTGCATTCGAAAGCTATTGTCTTCCGAAACCCCTGTCATTGACGTAACGTTGCCTTTTGTTTTCCATCACCAAAACCATCCCCCCTCCCTCGTCCTCCCACCCCCCACGAAACTAAGCCACCCCCCGCGCCTACTCATCAACCCCATCGCCCGCAAACTAAGCCAATTGTTAGTGTGCACATCGTTAATTCACGATGTGATTTTAACTCATCAGCACTTCAATGAGAGATATTCCACTTTATACAACAGTCCATGAACTGATGTTTTGCAATTAGGTTCTCGATCGTGTAGCACGCTGTTTGGTTTTAATAATTTTATCGTCAACACGCTATACGTTATGTAAATACGTTGTCATCAAAATAAATTCTGTATTGTGTGTCAATGTTTCGTTATTTGTGGGGATAGTGTTGTTGGTAATTTAATTGATATTGTTGAAGGATATTACAAATTTGGAACTATATTTCAATGAATGGAGACGATTTCTGTTTTCCTAATTTTAGAGAAAACTATAAATCAGCATTTCAATATCAGATTTTTTTGTCATCTAGAGAGCATGAGTCATGACGTATGCATTACCTATTCTGTGTAGAAATATGAACAGAATCGAGTAGTGTCCACGTTACGACTGAGAGAAAGAGATAGGTCCTGGAGCACAAGTGAATTAATTTCAATTTATGAAATTGAGATGATGATTTCTAGTTTAACAAATCTACAATTTCATATCCATTTGGGCAAAAATGTGATCACCTTGTTTGATTATGCAACAATATCTCTCGTAATCATGACACTTCAAATTGTATGAATAATAAGGAAAATATGTATTTGATTAACAGAATTGTTGGGATGAGATATAACAGCAATTTGTTCGTCGTATCCAGTATATCTGAAGACGAAAAATAAAGATGAAAAAAGTAAAATTAGGTTAGAATAGGCTTGCATTCAGTCTGATAATTCAGTTGTTACTAATTCTCGATTCGGAAAAAATAAAAAGTTGTTTTGTTCCATTCGTGTTGGCATGCAACAGTTGACTCGAGTCTCGCATTAAATAGAAACAAAAATATTCAACTCAATGCTTCTTCATGCTTTCTAGCTTCTTCAGGACGCTTTTAACGAACATTAAAATGTGTTAATTTAGCCAATTATCAATTAAGGTACACTGAATTTAACATTGGAAGCAAACGGTAATAGCGAAAGTTAATCCGCCAATTTTATCATTACTCACCAATTAATATTCCTTAAAAGTGATATTTCGCAGAACTTCTAAAACAAGTTCATGTTTTCTCTGCGGAGAAGTGGTGAATTAAACCATCAATCGTTAGCGAGGAAATATATATATAAAGAACATATTTCCATATTTTATCTCAATTATTGGAAAATCAATTCAGAAACACCAAATTTTCATTTCACTTATTCACAATAAATATCAATGAACAATTATTTATAATTGATTCAAAATATTTCATCAATAGTAACAATTGTTCACAGTGTGTGCAGATCTGTATTGGTTGGAATTGTATCGCTCATTCCATGGACCAATGACTGAAGGGGGTTGAAGTGGAAAGGGGAGGGGGGAGTGGAAAGGAAGGTGGGGGAGGTGGGAGTACGCAATGTTATAAACAGGATAAATCGTGTCAATTCGTCAATTGAACCTGAATAGGCGCACCGTTGTATGAAACACAATTGCACTCAGTGAAAGACCGACTTACAATGGGCGATATAGTTCACATGCAATAAATTATTAGCAACGTTTGGTTGTTGAATACAAGCAGGAAAACTCACACGGTTGAAACACATGGAACATGGAAATGTTTTTATCCAATTATTCAATTATATATATATATATATATATATATATATATATATATATATATATATATATATATTCTCATCTTTGTCCAAGTGGATTACCAGTATAAAATAGAACATTTAAAAGGTAATCATATAACTCAACAGATAAGAATGTCCACCAATTGGATCATGAAAGAGGGAATTATTATGAATTCTGAGCGGGAATATGACAATTTTCCAGACTGAGATTATATTTAGGGAAGATCAATCTGGGTTAGAAAACACTTGCACTTAGCGTGGCACATTGAGCGCTAGTAATTTTGAACATATACACAATCATATAACAATCTTCATCACACATTCATCTCTGTCTATCACTTTTCGGAATTTCTCAATTCATCTTCCAACTGATGAATAAATATTTGGAAGTCTGAACAATTCTTCTTAATCCGTATTAATTGCCAAAAACATTGATTGAATAAATATTGATAAATTTCGGTGGTGGTGCCATGTTTTACTCCAAGATACGGTACGGAGAGTTAGATAACATCTGCAAACACAACCATGATTAGATAGAGAATTGAAACAAGCTCATGTAGCTATAACCTCAAATAGATTTCAGATCTCAGGTAGCTATAATCTCAAATTGTGGTTTTCAATACAGGACGGGGAGATGGAGTCTTTCAAAAGCGAGGCGCGCAATGATTGCACTTTGAAGAGGAAATAAATGCAACGGAAGCATGTTTTGTGGCGTGTAGGTTCATGATTGATAATCAATTCCCATAAATTCTGATAATAGACTTATTATTGCCAATAAAATTTCTTCAAATTCACAATAAAGATAATGTCATCTTCAAACAATTCCCAGTTACCGTATATAAATTTCTCACAATTTTATAAAACCGGGACATTTATTGGTCCCGAGAGAATTTCTCGGGACGCTGGTACAGAAAGTTCAAAACCAGGAAAATCCCGGGAAAACAGGAACGTCTGGTCACTCTATCATATGATACTTATATATATATATATATATATATATATATATATATATATATATATATATATATATATATATATATATATATATATATATATATATATATATATATATATATATATATATATATAAATGTAGTGAAGAATAGATTTATTTTAAAATACCTCCTATAGAAAGAGATAAACATTCATCGAGTCCTCATTACCATAGCAGTATTGAAGGAAGACAGAATAAAGTTTAGAATAGCGATGTATTTATATCTTTCTTTTCTTAAGCACAGAGCTGTTAATGTGTTCATCAAGGTTTCAGGGGATGGGTTTAGAAGGGGGTGGTAGCGGTAGTGGGAGCGGGGGGGAAGGGCTTTGATTTAATTTCACATCTACAGAATACTGTTGGGGTAAAAAGCTGACTGGATAATGAGCTGAATGAAGAGAGTTGGAAAACTGAGAGAGAGAGAAAGACGGTATCTTATTGACTTGCAGATTTCTTTTTTTGTGTTGAGAGAAGAAATCAAAAGAAGATTTGCATATTATTTAAAACCTAAGAAAAACCGATTGAAGCGGTATAAATAATTCTGGTAGAAAGAAAGATTGTGATTGATCGAAAGAGGTTTTGAGAGAAAACGAACAGACTGACATTTGCAATCCAAGTCAGATAAATATTTTTTTGAGCTAGTACCAATTTATATTAATGATTTGAGAGAATCAACTTTTCCGAAATGTCCTTGTTTTCAAGATAAAATGGAGGGAAAAATCAGTTCAACTATATCAAGGAGTAGTATAGGTAAAGAATAGTAAAATAAGAAGATACTTTATACTATGAAGATGAAGTATAACAATAAAGTATAGAAGTATAGGTAAACTTTCCCATGGGTAAAGTTGTATCTACGGGATGAAATTACGTCCAACATAACATTGATGAAAATCACTGTAGTATGTGTTTGTATATACATGTAGAATAGAATATTCAAGTCATGAAAGTTTCGTTACGGCCGGGATCCAAACGTGAGACCTGACTATTCTTAGTTCAATTACTTATATATGAACTTATAAATATATATATATATATATATATATATATATTGGCATTGTAAACACCTCAGTAGTTTCATAATCACACTGAAACTTCAAGGCTTCAGAAGGATGAATACTTTTATGGTGTATACGTTTTAAAATTATGCGATGTGAGTTAGATAGTTAGCATTCATACCATCTTGAAGGTATTTTAAGTATCTTTGTTCACTCTGTATTAGGATTTCAATATTTAATGCCGCTCAAAAGTTATCACCAAAAAACTAATATTTCTCCAAATCAACTCCCATGGACTCTTTCAAGTTTTTACAATCATTCAATTGTAAGACGACCTTCTTTCGTGAATACGAGTATACATAGAGATACGAGGTTTTAACAGTGTCGATAAAGTAGGCAAAGAAAGTGGAACTGCTTTATCGACTCTGTTTTCACTCTTCTCTTTCAAATGTTCGTTATCTCGCATTCATGTAAATCAATGGAAACATCTCTTCAAAATTCCGTGATCAACTCAATCACATTTATATTTCAGAAGAAGACCGTATAGCTCGTGTTGGCGCTAGTTTCCAATAGCATGACAGAACTTGTTTCATTATATCGTATGTTAGGAGTTGAATTATCTAACTACTTACACAAACTATCAACTAGATAGAACATCATATAGAACATTGATTTGACTAAAGGATACCAATGTGTAATACGATTATTATTGACTATTCTGGATGCCTAATTGTAACTTATTGATTTAAAAGAGCAACACTCTCTTCATGTATGGAAATATATATATATATATATATATATATATATATATATATATATATATATATATATATATATATATATATATATATATATATATATATATATATATATATACACATATATATGAATTGAATTGTTATGATTGAAAATAACATTCGCCATAAAATAATATCCGATAATGAAGGCAACTATTTCGCAAGTTGATGAAAAGTTATTTCAATTTCATGAAAAACAAACTTCAATAAGAGAAATTAACCAATTATTCAATTCCAACATAATTTCTCCAACAAATTTCTATGAAATACCAACTTCAATTCAACTGAACAACATCTTTTATTCCCAATTACACAAACAATATCTCAACAAAATTATTTTTATTCCTCTTTCTTATACGTCTAACTATACAGTATAATATTGAAAAGAAAAATGAAACTGGTAACGCCAGGTTGTCGGGTCACCATGACAACCGTCCTCAACGCAGACAACTGTTGGTGTTCCCGGCGTTCAACTTTCGACGTCTTCCTCTCCCGCCTCGAAACTTTCTGGCAACGCGCCAGCCGAGTCGTATACGAACAACAAGCGAAGAAAGGGAACGTTTTAAGGAACGGACGAGGGGTGGGAATGGGATGGGGGGGAGACAGGGAGAGGGTGTTGGAGACATCGCCCGATGGCAACAAGTTGATGTATGACTTCAAACTACTTCCAAACCCAAGTTCAGTGAATGCCCTGTTGTTGTCAAGTATATGTACCCGGTGATACAAAGTTCTATTCCAGATACAAAATGTGAAAATGTCGTTTCTCAACGATTGCACATGAACACGAACGAGGAAATACGTAGTAATTACGAACAACTATGGATGTTAGACAGAGAATTTATAAGCGGGAAGACGTTGTGACGAATTTTCATTCTGTTAAATTCCTGGTTGTATTTTTTTTATTTTTTTATTTTTTTCTATTCTCATTGTTTTTATAGAAAAACATATACAATGATAATATGATTATACCAAGTATATTTATAGTATACGCTGCTCAAAATTAGCCACGTTTGAGATATTGATCTGATGCGGTATATGGGTATAAGCCGCTCTAAAAAATATAACTATCTCAAACTTGATGCAGAACAATTAAAGATAATATCATATATTGAAACATCATCAACGTATTGAACTGATTTCATTATTGTCCCACTATTATTCACTCAAAGTTTGAGATTTCATCATTTTCAAACTATTAGCATGATGCTATGATTATATTTCTAGTATACTTTTGACTATACTTTTGATTTGCTTAGTGCTTGCTTGCTTAGTGAAACCACCAACAGCTAGGTTATACGGGGGTACGAATGAGGAGGTGATATAGGAACTATGAAGTGAGATAACTGAGAGGAATTTTACAAAAACCATACCTTATGCGAAACTCGAACCCACGCCCAACGGTACATTTGACTATCCAAAGAAGCAAAATTATCATAGTGACTTTCTTTATTCGCAGTTCAAATCAAGTAATTGGATCTCACAAATGTCGAACATTACTAATTAGATTACTGCCTACCTGTGGACATATCATACAAATCGTATAATTTATTCAATGATACTCGGTTGCCCTTATAAAATTAACTAGTATACCTTCAAAGTCTGCATATTTAGTGTTAAATTACGCAAAACCCTTTCAAGTGCCAAAGGCTTTCGGTGAGACAGAAACGCAACGCATACCTTTATAATAATTACATTAGCAACAATGAAGTCGTCTCGCTCCTCCGTGTTAGACTCTCTCAATCAGGATACTAACTCGATGTGTATTCCAGTTAGCTATTGAATATTTTAGCAATTCAATGGTATATATAAACCCGTGTCTGCCACTGTCTTACTCTACTCTCTGGCAATTTTCTAGAGCCACTGTTGATTCAAGTTCTCTTTTCTTCTACGACTACTTCTTATCTTATCTGACAACACGAATTTGCATTCTAAACGTGGTCCTTGAGAGAAAATAAAGACGAAACAAGGGTAAAAGGGGGGATATTAGGGTAAATGTCTACCATAAAGAATATTAAAAGAGACAGAGAAAATATAGAAGCGATAAAGCAGGGAGGGAAAAGATAAAGACCTGATGAGAGTGAGGGTAAAAGCTTAGTATAGCGAACGAAACTGGAGAAATTTAGATACGAAAAGGGAGATAAGAAAGAAAAGGATCTTGATAAAAGTAAATATAGAGTGTAGGGCGGGAAAATGTGAACACGTGATATTGAGGACCTTATATAGAAGGTAATCTGTTGCTTTAGAAAAACAACGAAAATAAGTTATTTCATTTTACAACCAGATTTGAACGGCTTAACCGTATAAATATATTAACGGATTTGCAAAATCAAATTAGACATATCATATATTTCACGATTTGAAAAACATTCTGGAATATCCCTTTTAGTAAAAACGATATAATGAATACCATTCCCTCTCTCGTACCCTCCTCTATATACGGAGTGCCCATAAGTATAACTTGATTAAGTGGGACTAATTCTTTCGGTCGCCCTTGCACATCAATTTTAATCACTACTAACTGTACTAAAAATGTGACATGGTGCTCTTTCAGCCGTTATTAATGGAGATCGATCGGTGTTTTCCCGCATACCCTAAATCCCGACGCGAAACTATCCATCGCCCAGAGTCTCATAATACTAATGGAAGAAAATATCGAACTTGGGAGGGAATAATTCGATTTATTATCTTTCATATTCAATAAAGTTTTTCGTGAAAGCACTAATTCAATCTACCATCAATTATTAGTGTAGTTTCTGATTGTGTGTATTGTTATCGAGTCTCAAAGGCTGATAAGGTATTGGGTTCGAATGAAAGTATGTGTTTAAATATCTGTAAAATGAATCAAAACAAACTCTTATTATTTTGAATAAAAATGAAGTAAATATGATACATATCAATATAAATTTTATGTAATTATTGAATGATGTTTGAATGCCTATTTTGAGTGTTTTTATCGGTTTGTTTGTTTTAATTGTGTGCGGGTATCGATTGCATACACGTTTTAAATTTGTACATTTCGAATACATTCAGAATGTTGGAAATTAAACACAATTTTTTTGGATACCTATAAAATGTGGTGAACTTATGTCATATACCGTTCACATTACATATGAAATGAATTTTTTTTTTTAGATTCAAACATTTGACATTTGATCGAATATAATTTGAAATATCTCTAATAATATTGGCCTTCATGATATTTACGCTTAAGTGAAATTTAATGAATCAGTTTTCCATTTCAAATCCATCGTCAAAATGTCGAAGTTTATCTAGAAAACGATTTGTATACAATTTTATCTGCACTGTGTATTTGATATTTGGTTCGTATGTTATCAGTCACAAATGACTACTTGTCAATTTTTTCTTCCATGTTTTGTTATGCTATTGAGTTATATAAATGTTATTTGCGCACTGCACAAAAACGTGTCAACTATATTATATCATTTGAGCAGAATTTGTTAGCACCTTCTCTTTTCCAATTATTCTTAAATATATATATATATATATATATATATATATATATATATATATATATATATATATATATATATAAGTGTGACATCCCATAATATTGTTGTATTTGTAAACGAAGGACTGCATCGTTACTGGCTTGAGTATTCCCACCTGTGTGGGTTAACGTATGTATAGTTATAGCTTTTCGTTTTCGTCCAGTAGAATTTACTGTCTTGAACTGAAGTGAGAGAAGTTGAAAATAAGAGACCGAAAGATAAAGATAGAGAATGTTTTAAAGAAAGATGTAGAGATAAAAGAAGACGAAGTCTATACTATACTGTGAGTAAAGGATTGTAGTACATAGCTATTCTTTCGTTTTCCTCTTTCCTTTTATATGTTCCCAAAGGATCTCTCAATAACCTTCCACACTCGATAAATTCCAGCATTTCCCAATCTAACCTGGACCTTGGAAAAAATGTTTCGTTTTCTATACAATGAGAGATAAAAGCACGGTTATTATGTATTTTCTTCTTCTTGAACAAGAACACTGAACGGTTTTGTATTAAATGCACTTGGGAATCGGTTTAGTTAAATCTAAATTCGCGATGATAACTCTTCTATAATGTATGGAATGTAGGCCTATATGTAAATCTTTATTAAAGACTATGTCATGGTATACATGATTACCGTTCGACCCATAATTATAATCAAATAAAAATGTAATGAATTAGAAAAAACATAAAATAATAATAAATCACATGTGAAGGATTGAAGATTAGGAGTTTGAAACATAAGAGATAGAAAAGATCATTGAAAAAAGCATTTTAATAAATTTATATGTGTTTAATTGTATACCCGATGGTTAGAACCTTATAACTTTATTCCGATTCAGAAGAACGTTTACGTAAGAAAATTTGTGGTTTGAAAAGTGAAGCAAAATCTTATGTTGAGGTCCCCAAGTCGACAGGATTCTTCTACAAACGTCTCCAGTGATTTCAAAAACCTCAAATCAGGTTAGATGACAGAATGAAAAAAACTTTCTGACTCCTGTTGAATGAAATTGTATTAGATTGAAATCACAAAATCGCTGACTGAAGATGTTTTAATTCACCCCTATATCCCTATATATAGCAACCTGTCACCAACAAAAGGCGACTACATCATTCCCTCCCCTCTCTCACTTCAACTCTCTCTCTCTCTCTCTCTCTCTCTCTCTCTCTCTCTCTCTCTGTCTCTCTCTCACTCTCTCTCGCTCACTTCAACTCTCTCTCTCTCCCTTCTCTCTCTCTCTCTCTCTCTCTCTCTCTCTCTCTCTCTCTCTCTCTCTCTCTCTCTCTCTCTCTCTCACTCTCTCACTCTCTCTCTCGCTCTCTCTCTCACTCTCTCTCTCTTTCTCTCTCTCTCCCTCTCTCTCTCACTCTCTCTTCAAGTCTTTAAATGGTTTCAAATGTTGCTGAGAGATGCAATTCGTGTGGAAAAGAGGGTTTTTTATTTATTGAGTGATGCTCAAGCCAAAAGCCTCTAAATGGATTGGAGAGAAGGATACAAAACAAATATCTACGATGTGTTTTCGAAATGTTGCCAAGATTTTGATAAGTTTTTTACTGTGAATATGAGTATGACAAAGATCCTGTGTCTCAACACAAACAATATAGTATATGTAAGAAGTATAAATCATGAAATTTACACTAGATAAATAATTCATTTGTGTAATATATCAGACATGTATATTATTTGATTTATCTGCGGTAAAACAATAAATCTATTGAGGTTCAGGCATATGCTGAATAATCTGCGTCTTGATACAACCCTTCGTAGGGAAGAGATATTTGTTAATTAAAAAAGTCCAGTATTGTCAATAATAGTGTGAGTATGAACTTAATTGTCAAATGATTCAAGAAAATGTGCCAATTCTGAGACATGAGCCCAGAATATTTCGGTCTATATGTGAGCTCTGACCACCTGTTCCGAACCAGCGACCAAATTACAAATAACAAGTTTCAATAAATCCTTATAAGATCATTTGTATTCATCATAAGTTACCTATATATTTGAATATATATATGCCTATATAAGTTCTATATATCCCAATCCCAAATCACTCAGGTTTTATTCTTAAGTCTGGTTGTTTCCTTCATTTTTCTATCTTGTACAAATCTACAATACAACAATAAATACACATAAAATTACAAAACATAATCATAATACGAAGGATGTGTAATTTCAGCTAGCCTTCCAGTGCCTAAAACCTATTCTGAAATAGCAAGGAGCAAAGATGCTGTGAACTCCTATAGGGGTAGTTAGAACTCTTGGTGAATGCCTGTTGGAACGGGAATAAAACTGGAACGAAGTGGAAGGAGAAATAGCGAGAGAGAAAGAGAGAGACGGAGTAAGAGAGAGAAAGAGAGAGAGTAAGAGTGATAGAGAGAGAGAGGGAGTGAAACATCAACGCTAAACAAGACAAATTGCTGGCAGCAAGCGTCCCACTCCCTTATAACTCGTCGCGTATATTTAGGACGAAGCTCTGATAAAGCGTGGATTTAATCTGATAAAACCATTGCTAGTTCAATACAATCACCGTGGAGAGCTTTGATGCTGAATCAAGAGTTATACCCCTAATTATCAGTACGAGCAAGATGCAGACGCTTAGCAGATAGTCGCTTCAATCATCAGGGATTTACTGTTCGACATTTCTGATCGTTTCGTTATTTTTTTAACATTATTTTTTTATCAAAACGAACATTTCAATCAATTTTAGTAATTATTAGGCAGACATGACATGAGCGTTGCAAGACTATAGTTATATATTTGTATTGGATGTATTCGTAATCTACATCCCTGTTTTTGAGAGTCAACCGATTCTATAAAATTTGTCAAATATGATTTATTTTACTGTCATTTTCACAGAATTTCAAAATTTGATTTGTATTCGAATCAAAAATTCCTCAATTCGTTCGTCAAGTTAATGATGGAAGAAGTTTCAACAATTCAATGACCAATTTATACAAATCTTATACACACCGATCTTTACCTAAAAGTATAAGTTTCAAATTTGATGATGAGTAAACTCCAGAACCAGATGTATTCCGTGTTGCGTTCGTTAGCCGGTCTCTTATGGATGTTCATATCCAATGTTGGAAATATGTACTCTAGCAATTCACCATCAAAAGCTTTGAACATACCGATCGTTCTGAAGTGATCTTGTAGTGATGCTAGGAACTACATCTGTTCGCAAATACAATAAAAATTACGCTCACGTTTGCTCAGTTGCCTGGAACAGAGTTTTATTAAATATGTATTATATAGTATTATATATATATTTTATATATCATACATATATATCATTATATATCATATATATGTATATTATATATCATACATATATATCGTTATATATATCATATATATATATATACATTTATGAATCATACATATACACTGGCGTCGGAACTGGAGGGCGGGGTTGGGGGGGCTGGGGGGCATAACACCCCCAACTTTTGAGAAGGGGGGCAAGGGCGGCAAGAAAAGGTCTTGCAAGATCAATTTGTTCCGTTGTTTCCTGTTTCAACCCACTTTGTTAAAACTAGCGCCCCTGTATATATATATATATATATATATATATATATATATATATATATATATATATATATACGTATATATATTTATTTATTTATTTATTGAAATCGTTCTAGGAGTCCACATGATTGGAAGTCTTCGGTCACAATCTTCCAATCAAAAATTGATCACAGACCCAGAATGAACAACGTCATATAACTGAGACGATGTTTTAATATAGGTGGAGGTGCCGGGTTCATAATACTATTTCAGATATACCTATTATTTTTTACAATCATCAAGATATCACTAGTATAAAATTGAAGTACCGTTTATCTTTCAACTCATAAAAATGAATACGATTTCAAAAAAGTTAGATAAGAACTATTTAACTTGATATTTAATTCAGTTCTAAACTTAAAATGATTTATTGTTGAACCGTTACATTAGGCATAACGTATATTTTCGACATTCTCAAATACTTGAAAAAAGCACGGTATTTCTTGATAAGGGAGTTATATTGTGTTTTTCTCTTTTATCGTCTTCAACTCCTGTTGAATTCCCTCCTACAAACCATCTTCGTATACACCAGACCCCCCCCCCCCCCCCCCCTCCCCAAGGCTCGTTATAAACCTTCTATATGGATGGCAAGCTCCGTTGCTCCAACACACCGGGACGCTAGCTGGAATACTAACAATTTAAATGTGTGGCAAGTCAGAAGTCGTCGACTCTGGTCTAACTCGAATGTTACTGCGGTACGCCCGCCCTTATATACCCTCTACATATAAATAAACGATGAAATGCATATGAAAATTGTACTGAGTGGTGTATCATTTTGTATGTTGATGTTAATTTTATTGAGAAATGAATTGAATCATATATTCAAAATATACTCAATATATATATATATATATATATATATATATATATATATATATATATATATATATATATATATATATATAAATATATATATATATATATATATATATATATATACTATATATATATATATATACATATAGGCCTATATATATATTTATATATATATTTGGACCCTTATATATGTGTAATAGTTCGGTTCTTATAATTGAAACCAGGCTTTTTTTCTTTGGTATGACACGGACAAGAAATTTCATGACATATTTCCAAATTTCAATATTTCTTCTCAAAACGGCAGTATTCATACATTTACTTGAAAAAAAAGGAAGCACGTTACAGAATTATTGTTTCCCAATTATTGAGGCTATGGATGTGAGTAGAATCATTCGGACGGGGCACCACAAGGGCGATCTAACCACCCGATTAAAACTAAGAGTCAAAATCATGAAAAAACTACTAATAAAAACCATGAAAATTATACATCCACTAGACATTTTTAATCAGTCCAAATTAAAACTCCCATTCGCCAATATTAAATGATAGACAGAACAGATAGCAGTTGTTTTGAACCTCCATTTATCACCACTACTCTGTATACACACAAAATATAAAAATATTAACATTTTTTTCCCAACCTATAAAACAAATTGCACGAACTAAAGTACAGTATAAGCTTATTTCCCACATAGCTCAATACATCATGGAACTATATTGCTTTTATATTTTTAGGTGATTCATTCAACGTGGCAAGATTTCATGTCCTAGATAAATTATAGGGCCTATGTTGGTACGCGTGGAAGGCTAGTAAATCAGGCTCAAACGAAAATCCTTTAACTAGGCAATCCCGCATTACGATGTCAGCCTGTTTGGTGATAACGTACCCTGCTGGTTGGCTGGAGATATGAACATGGAGGAAACTAGAGGAACCTATAATCTACTACGAAAAAAAATATATATATAACATTTTATTTATGACCTGGGATATGACGGATATGTTGGCATTGATATGACAGGCGGAATAAATGAGAAAATATATAATAATTTTACTGAATATACTGAATTTATTGTAATTTAATTTATTCATCGAATGAGTAGATAAATTGTGAATGTCTGAACAGATGAAACTATTAGATGTTGTTGTATAAACATAATTTATATGAAAAATATGTTGTTCCATCTCTATATTCTCTAAAGTAGGTTACGTAAGCATGTGAGCATTATTGTATTTAAAATAATACTGATAAAATAAAATGAAAAAAATATGAAAATGGAGAAAACTAGAGAAACCTATGATCTAGTACGAAAAATATGTACAACATTTTATTTATGACCTAGAAATATGACGGATAGGTTGTAACTTATTTTTTATGAATTCTAGACATTTCAAAAATACTCATTAGAATAGCATGGTGGAAAAAAAAATTATTTCACAAAAAAATGAAATTTTGCGTGAAATTGAATTACATTTTGATACACATTTCTAAAATTTTCAGCTTGATTGGGTCAGACATTTTGAAGAAAAAACATAAAATGTTCTAAATTGGTACCACTCGAAGTAGTTTTTACCCATTTTTACCCATACTATTACTATTCGCTCGTCTAACAACGCATATATGGCGTTTTTCTAGTACATAAAAGTCTCAATTATTAGTTCGCGGTGTTGTTTCCGTTTGTTTGTTCTGATACGAAACACGACTGTACACGGTCGCCCATAAAACGTACTGTATTGCTGAATATAAGAACTGCACCGGCAGTTCTTGCAGAGTACGTGGGTTCACTTCAAACTACGTGAATAGACGAGAAGAATATCAAAATGGAGAGAGAAGCTGGAAGAAGAAGACCAAATTTAAAGTCAATATTTCTACGGAAACAAAATACGTAGAGAAGAAAAAGAATTTCTCAGAAATATAACAGGTTATTTTCAATTTGGTGTGAGCCTACTACAGGAATGTGATTTTTTTTAGATCAATTGGATATTAATTTGAGCCTTCTCCATCGAAATGTGTCAAAATCTAATCGATATCATATATTGGTATATCACAATTGGTATTTGAAAAACATTTTTTTTCGAAAATCTCTGGAATTTTTACTGAATATAAAAAAAATATATAATTATATTTTAAGCAATTCTCACATCAATCAGATAATAAATATCGAAAGAAAGCATCAAAAGGATGAATATGTTATTGAAAATAAGGTTCAAAATGGTGTTGCACAAAGTGGTCGCATTATAAAGATTCAACAGGTCGCACTATGAGTATCAACAGGCAGCAGCAGATAGTTAGGGTTTTCAAACGTTTGAATTAATCCAAGGTATGTAGGTATAAAGTGAGATGACAGAATATTTATAATTCTAGATCTTCATCATTTTAAGCTCACTCACAACGTATAATATTGCTTTTACCTGGTTATATAATATCGGTGTCGTATATTCGTACATCTTGAAAAAGATAATCATATCCATTGATCGTATGTCCACACCAAGAGCATCATAGCGGAAATCTCTATTGATTAATCATCCCATCACTGCATTAATCATCCATCCGACGCCAATAGATCTTCGCTATCATTATAGTGCGTTGTTAAACACAATATTTATATATCATTAATCAGTTTGCGTTTTGGGCGGAAATCCTTGTTCTACAAGGAGTCAAATGGTTCTAGTTGAACATGCATAAATATAAGTATGGATTTTAGTGAATTATGTACTGTTTACTCATGGACAAGAGATTTCATTTATTCCCTAGAAAAATTCATTTTGTATACTGTAACAGAAGCATAATAATATGAGAATGAAGTGTGGGTTTTAAACGTAAAGTTCCATAAATATCACAAGAAGAAAAATAGTTCATAAAAAAAAAAAGTAAAAATGATTTTCATAACCTCAAACTTAATAAATCGTATTCTTTTCCCCGTTCTATTTTTTTTCAAATTTCCATGTTCTTTCCCGCTGCGGTTGCAGTTTTTACATGAGACTAAACCGTAGATTCATAGCGACAAGGCGGTGGACCGTGACGTCATTTCCTTCTGAAACTTGTGCCCTTTCTCTTCGCTGAAATACAGTAGCACCGTGCAATGAATTATCTGGGATGCGCTCCTTTTTATGCAATCGTGACACAAATGCCCGCATAATACTGTCATTGTCGAGAAATATGAGAAGACAGGGCGTTAAAAGATCGTGCTATTTCATAGAGAGCGCGGCAGTCGCACTAAGTATGTGCTGGTGCTCAAAGTATTAAACCATTTTGGAGACATTAATTTCATGTTTGAGAAGCAAATGTAATGCTTACGCCGCGGAAGTTTCATGAGATATGAAGATCTGGTGGAGATGGTATATGTTTATACGGTGGTTCTATAACACAGGGTTGATTTTCATTTTTTTAAAGGAAAATTGGTGCTTGTAGGCATAGGCATCCATGAAAATCATGAAAGAATGTATATGATTACAAGAATTTATTCTCAATATAGCGTGACTGTTGAAATTCTCTCGAAAATGAGACCGCTTTATGTTAAATTTACTACTGCGAGGGCAAAATAGATAACATTACACTGTATCATTCATTTTACAAATTCAATATGATTCATTGATATAATTTGAGTTATTATAAGCAATAAGTAATGTAAGTGATGAGCCTATTATTCAGGTATCAATTATAGAACGAAATGAGAAATTGTATTTATCTCTTGAAACAACTGATGTGTACTCTAGCTGCATTCGATTCTCATTTATAGATATTGATCGAATCATGCATCAAGATGTGAACAAAAAATCAAATTTGAATCTGTAATAAAATGTACTACAATCATGAAGAAATCTGACACTTTTCAAACAAATATGTCAAAAAAATATTTCCAACCCTAGAAAAAGTACTTTGAAAAACATGACATTAACTTTTACATGTAGGCCTATATATCAGAAAAAATGAAGACGTCAAAGAATAGAGAAATAAAGAGGAAGGAAGGAAACTCATACACGCACACACACACGCTTGCACGAGTGTAAGAGAGAACGATGGTAGAGGGAGAGACGAGAATAAAAAAGAGGGGTGGTTATTCTGAAAATAACAAAAACTCGAATCTATGGTCCTTAACAATAACCCAGCATGCCTGTATATAATATTCACCATGCAACGTGACGCACGCATATTGCTATTGTATCGTATTATATATTGTCTGGGTGTAGGATTGACGTCGGGACGCTGACGACGCCATGCTGATATCATACATTATAACTATGAGGAAGTAGATGTTGATGTTGAATATTATTCTTGCTGTTTATTGGGAAGGAGTGTGATGTATAATATCTAAATTAAACAGTTATTATTGAAAGATAGCATTTCACTGTGGTATAGTTGGGGGAGGAGGGTGTTTTTTCGATAATGAGAATTGAAAATATTTCTCAAAAAATAGTATTTGATATTTGAATGATTATTTTCAGGATATTGAGATATTGATAGAACAATGGAAGAAAACTTTTTTTTCAGATTGTTTTGAATAGAGAGGAAATGTATACATTATATATCTACCCCACCTCCATCCCACATTATGTAAAAGGTCATTATGATGACGAGTGATTAATTAATCATCCTCACGGAAAACTTTGTCTTAAGCGAGGCTCGAACCCACCCCAAAAAAATCATAGACTCATATCATTACATTCACACAGTATTGATACATCAACTCCATTTGCCATCAAATTTTAAAAAATGTTGGTTAATACTGAATATACTATTTTCTTTTCATCACGTCAATTTTTAACCAATATTCATTCCGCCTATATGTAATCATTTCATTCTGTTCAACATCCCACCAACAGCTAGATTATTTTGGGGTACGATCGACCAGCGGGTTATGGTTGAATAATATTCACAAACCCTTTCGAACACACATCCGACCCCCGGACGATCATGGGATCGAACCCACGACCTATTCAATATCATTATCCCGAGCTTTCAATTCAAAACCACGAATATCTACACCAGAAGGGTGGCACACACCCATCACTAATCTCCAACTACTTTTGTTGTTGTTGTTGTTGTTGTTTGTATTGACATTTTCAAGGAAATATGCATCCATCCCACACTTGAGCCCACAAAGCCTATTTCTGTGGCATAAATATAATATAATCAGCAAACAAACATGAATACAAAAAAAATGTCAAATTATAGTTACAATAACATCATTAGGAATTGATGAAACAGAACTAAAAATGAACAGAATATAGAAAAATGAACATAGAAAATGAAAAATGAAAATGAATTTAAAACCATTGATTTTTTTTCCTGCATAAAATACTTGTAGGGTTTATGGGGATATACCATAATAGATTATGTTCCAACGAGAAATGACACACGAAGATCGGCAACTGAGCTCAGATAATCTTTCAATGATGCTGAATTTATGACGAGATTCTTCAATAATTTACAATATTCACTTATCCAGCTCTGTAGAAATATATTATTAATCATGATACTTTCGCCTGATTTTCTTTTTCCCGCTGCGTCCAGCTCACTGGCATGGAAACGTGGCGATTAGATATGAATACAGCATGGAGGGGGTGGGGGAGAAAAAGGGGGGATGAACATTGCTAATTGTTTTTCTATGTAGGGGTTGAAAATAAGGGATGATCTGGTGCTGGGAGTATAAAACTGTAACCAGTTGAGTGTGGCATTTCACTTCATTCTTTTATCTCATGGTGTTATAGAAATCCTTTTATTTATCACATGCTGAGTATTTTGAAATATGTATAGTAATATAAATTTAATGGGATTTTATATAGAAGTTGATTCAGTGGTATGTAATAACAAGTTTTATTGTGATTTAAATTGACTTTTATGACAAAATGAAGCAATTGAAGTGTGTAAATAAAGATATAGCCGATTGGTATTTACTCTATGAAGGGATTAAACATATTTTGAATAATTATTTTTATATTATCAGTTTGGTAGAAATATTAGTTGCTCAATTGTTTTAGGTTATCTAGCAGCATAATCATCTTTAACAATCAATTATTTTGGATAGTTCAAACAGTACATACACATGTATGAACATACATTGTTGGGTGTATTTTTGAAATTATTATTTGTTTTCTCCAACTTGTTCCTGTTTTGTTGATGTTGTTTTGTTAAGAGTTTTTTTATTAAGTAATATATGTTGTCAAAATACGACAGACGAATGTGACTGTTTAAGATCCAATCAGATAGCCAATATGTCGCATGAATAAAACATTGTAGGCCTATGAGAGGTAAGATCATTATTATTTAGTCAACTTCAATGTTTTAATTAATCACGTAAAAGCCAGCCTTAAAGGCCAACCTACTAGATTATAATCAACTGGCTCGTAATCTAGTCCGAGGCAGTACTTTCCTTACGCTATTTCCCACGTGGTAGGAGATGATCTACCGGCTCGGGCTATGAACCTAGTACCTTGAACAATTAATCTTGCCTCTCTCTCCCTCTTTCTCTCGCTCACTCCCTCACACTATCCATTTGAAACACATACTACCTCTCTGTCTCTCCTACACTCTCTCTCACTCTCTCTATCTTTCTCTATCTCTCTCTTTCTCTCCTACATTATCTCTCACTCTCTAGCTTTCTCTCTCTCTCTGTCTCTCTCTGTCTTTCCTACAGAAGCTCTCGTTCTATTTCTCTCTTTCTCTCCTACAGTATCTCTCTCACACACTCTCTCACTTTCTCTCTCTCTCTCTCTCACACACACACTCTCTCACTTTCTCTCTCTCTCACACTCTCTCCCTCTCTCTCTCTCTCTCTCTCTCCCCTCTTGCTATCTCTCTTTCTCTATCTCTCTCTCTATCTCCCACCCTCCACAGCGGTTAGTATCTTATCTACCCCGCGTGCGTGCGTGGTGCCACATGGGAGTGCGGTGGGAAGTAATAGGCGTCGGATAGCGTCGTGACGGCATTTGACCTTGTGATCCGATGTGCCAATGACGTCATCAATAACGATGGCGAATCCAAGTGAGAAGTCAACCCAGTTGATGGATTAAAGCATTGGGACTTTGATTACGAAAGAAGTACATCAAAAACGGTCACTGATTTCTTAGGGCGTAATGCATGGAAATGGTGATATATATGATTGAATCTTCATTATGCTTAACTAGGAAAACGCCATATATGCGTTGTCAGACGAGCGGATAGTAACAAGATGGGTGAAAATGGGTAAAAACTGCTTCGAGTGGTACCAATTTAGCACATTTTATGTGTTTTCTTCAAAATTGCTGACTCGGTCAAGCTGAAAATTCCCAGAAATGTGTATCAAAATGTAATTCAACTTCACGCAAAATTTCATTTTATTTGGGAAAATTAAGGTATTTTTTTTTTTCCGCTGTGTTTTTCTGATGAGTATTTTTGAAATTTCTAAAATTCATAAAAAAAAGTTACCACCCGATAATGCCACAAAACTATACAGATCTAAGTTAGATGAGGAACCATATTGGAAAAAAGTTTGAAGTTGATAGCTCGGTATGACATAACAAAATCTTATACAGGGGTAACATGGATATTTTCAATACTTCTGCGATGATCTACGTGAAGAGTATTCTGATCTTATCGCACAATTTGAAAACGTGTACAGTTAAAAATGTGTTTTTCATTCGAATAAGTTCGACAATTATGCGATATAAGGGGGACGCTGAAGAGCGTATATCGGAATAAAGTCGACTCGGTCGTGTGACATGGGCTTCGGGTACGTATGAGTGGATGGATGTTAAATGTGGTTAGGGTTCAGGTAAGGTTTGATACCCTAACCCATGTCACACAACCGAATTCCGGTATACGAAGAATTCCGGTAATGAAGAATTTCTTGATATAAATAATTTCTGCTGTAAATCTAATTAGCAGGGACCAGAACCGGAACCGGAACCGAAACCGAAACCCCAAAAAAAACGTATTTTTGGGACACCGGAAACAGAACCCCTAAAAATATTTGGTTCTTTTCGGTTCCATAAAGGTTCCATAAAGGTTCTCAATACCTGATTCAGACTCATTATTCACTCATTTGTTTATAACTCTCAAGTTATAACTTTTTTATCCACACATTAAAAGTGTCAAAAACCACCAAAAGTAGAACCACTACAAGCAAGGAAAAATACTTATGAAACTATTTAGAAAGTGGAACCGGAACCGGAACCGGAACCCTCATTCACACTATGGAACCGGAACCAGAACTGGAACCTTTTTAAACGTAGAACCGGAACCAGAACCGGAACCTTCATTTGAGAAGATCAAGAACCGGAACGGGAATCAGAACCTTTAGTTAATTTCGGTTCGGTTCCCTTCTAATTAGTCTTCAAACTGTATATATATTTGTAACTCTACGTGATGACGAAACATTATATTATCAATGTATACTGTGGAAAATTAATTTATTATTATTATCATTATTTAGTAAAGTTCTGTGATATTCAAACCACGTTCAGATTTGTCTTTTAGTGAGAACATTAAACGTATAACATGTTGCTTGTTGCATGCCTTGCAAGTGGATTAAAAGTAATGCTTAGTCATGTTTTTCAAGTTTATGGAGTCTTGAAAATGTTCCTCTTTCTACGTAACACTGTCGGCGTTTGTTCTCCACTCTCAAGTCGAAACGACGCGGCTAGGTACCGTCCCTGGTCTGATTCACGTGCAAGACGCGACCGAAACATGTGGCATGCCATGCTAAAACAAATCTTAAAACACATATTAATCACTCTTATCTTTCTCAAACAATTCAAACTGTAATACATTGAAACGAGTCAGAATAAACACACGAATTGTTATAAATTACATGGAAAAGACATATTGCTGAAATTATACAAACGAAATAAAGTTATTACTCTACTGGAAACTCATCTGAGAATGTATATGGGTGTTTTTTAGTTTTTTTTTTCTTGTAAGAATTATTTTGCTAACGGATAAATTATTTGGTAGTTGGAATGACAGCATGAAAGGTGTGAGTGATGGAAGTTTACTCTCTTCTTCGTGATGGATTTGAGACAAGTTATCCACTCGCGTAATTTATTTAAATTTTCAAATTTATTTACATTTTTTTAATCGAAATCACATTAAAAATACATTTCGAAATTCGAAATACATTGTTCCACAAATATTCAATATTTATTTACAACGATTATTTTCTAAAAAAAAAAACGTCTCCACGAACATCTAGGATATTCACGATAATCATTACGTCGATAATAACAGGCTTACTCTTCGATAATCAAAAATAGTCTAAGAATTTCAAGTCACGCTAACATCCTGAAGTTTGCGTGCATATGAGCCCAAAGTGTTTGTGCAATGGTTGGCGGGGGGGAGGGGAGGGGGGGGGGGGGGAAGTCTACTTCTTATGATTCCAACTTTGAGGTCATCTCATTCAACAGGGGCCTTCAGGCCACACTACTAACTGACTACCGTGGCTTATCGCTTAATTCCGTCTGTCCTCATATATCACCCCTTGAATGTGGCCCAGGGGTGGATAATCTGCACACGGTCTTTGGGGAGAAATCCCCCTCCCTCCCCCCATCCCAAATAGCATACATGGGGTGTGAGATCAGGAGAGTTGGCTCGTAGCCATTGCGCATTAATTCAGGTCCATTTTAGCGAACCATCCCCTCCCCCTCCCTCCCTCCCCCTCACGACCCATCCGCTTCCAAAACCAAAGTGCATTAACATTTACTCGAAACCTACTGTGCCCGTGCTAATGCCTGTATATAGCTGCATTAGGGCTGCATTATCTGTGCAAAGCCATGCCTAAGTCAGGAGGTTTGAATAAATAAATACCGTTTTAACGGCGTTTGTGTTAATGGGAGAGCAAAACAATAAAGCAGTTTTTAAAAATGAAATTTTTATGGTCTAAACAAAACAAACGCAGTTAGGATTTTAATCAACCGGTTTATTAATTTTATTGTGTGGAAGAATTGTATTTGGGTTCTGTTTTAGTTTGAGTTTTATTATTTTATTTTTTTGGTCATGGTATATAGTAGACCTACAAGGCTACAATGTATTATATTGAGTATGAAATAATCTTGATTCAATTGAATATATGATACTTTGTCTTGCACGTATATATACACGAAAGTAAAATATTTTATGAATTTAATAATGAAGATTAAAACGAAGAGATATATAACATATAAATGTGAAAAGTCGTATATTTGGTTTTAAAAAGTGAAGCATTCGTAATGGCTCATAAAATAAGTTCTTGCATAATAATTTAATACTTTGACTCACGAAATAATAGTTGTTTATGCGAGTTATTTATTTATCTGAGTGTAACAAGTATATTTTTCAATTAAACTTGTTTAGAGCAATATAAACGTACATATAAATATGATTTGTTATGGATAAGGTATATACAAATAATGATGTACTACGCCAATATGTAAAAATGGAAGAATGAAATAAGCTTGATTCAATTGAATATATGATACTTTGTCTTGCACGTATATACACGAAAGTAAAATATTTTATGAATTTAATAATGAAGATTAAAACGAAGAGATATATAACATATAAATGTGAAAAGTCGTATATTTGGTTTTAAAAAGTGAAGCATTCGTAATGGCTCATAAAATAAGTTCTTGCATAATAATTTAATACTTTGACTCACGAAATAATAGTTGTTTATGCGAGTTATTTATTTATCTGAGTGTAACAAGTATATTTTTCAATTAAACTTGTTTAGAGCAATATAAACGTACATATAAATATGATTTGTTATGGATAAGGTATATACAAATAATGATGTACTACGCCAATATGTAAAAATGGAAGAATGAAATAAGCTTTCTAACTATGGACCTTTCATCAGTAGCTTATATATGATAGCATTATGACAATATCTTACTTGATCCATTTTTCATAATACCAAAGTGAACTGATCTTAATTATTTCGCCTCCATACATTTCAAAAAAGCCTGTATTTACAATGTAATATAGCATGTAGAATTTCAAAGTTTCTATAATATCATATTAGAAATCACAAAAGTGAAGAAATTGCACTATATTTTTATGTTGATTTGATACATTTATTATGTGTATTACATTATATAAACTATTTCTTAAGCTATCAGAATGAATTTCAGTCCAATTTTAACTAGTTTGGATTGTTTCATTTATCATTCTGATCGTTTAGGCTGACAAAAAATATAAACTGATTTGGGGGAAATGTAATTGTAGTGCAATTTAATCGTGAAACACTGATTTTTCTATGAATCAGAAACAATTTTGAAGATAATTATTAAATTTTGATCAAAACTGAATATAATGCATTCGAATTTATTTCCTTATTGAATTTTTGTGTGATTATGTCAAGCACTTTCAGAGCCTTTTGTGAACGTCAAGTGACAAGTTATAATAATTGTATCTCATATTCTATTCTGTTCAATAAAAATATATCCTTAATTAACTAAAAACACCTTGAACAAACTCAAAGAACAATGAGTGGGGTGGTAGGTATCATCGAATGAAATGTCATCAATAACATGGATACAGGCGAGTCCCAAAGTAATTACAAATTCTCATTTCGCTCACACCTTACCTCCTGCTGTTCTTTTTCCACTGCATTGAACTAATGATATTTCCAGTAGCTTTTGTGGCCAAACAAAGTTAGGATCCGTGAATCATTCTTCAACCAAAGGGTGGAACTTTATTAATTACTCGATACAAATTAAGAACGATAATTTTAATATATTATTGTTATCATGACACGAAAGAAGATTAGACCCAATGTAGCAAACACGAATATTACATTATTTAAATATTATGGTTTCTATAAAGTGTAATACACTGTATACAGGTAGTGAGAATAGAGCAGGAGCTTCCAATTTTAAGACTTGTGAAATTTCTCACAATTTACATTTTTCCCAAGCTCGGGATTTAGCCGGCATCTGTTGCTACAACTCCCGCCAAGCGATTCTCAAGATCGCCTCACTCTGACTTTTTCTCAAAGTACAAGTTCTTCGCCCGAGCTGATGGCTCTCCGCCCGCCAACTGCTCTCAGTCCCGCACTCTGTCAGTTTAGTGACTTGTAAAATTTATCACATTTCACATTTTTCCCAAGCTCGGACTTTAACCGGCATATGTTGCTTCAACTCCCGCCAAGCGAATCTCAGGATTGCCTCACTCTGACTTTTTCCCAGAGCACAAGTCCTTCGCGGGAGTTGATGGCTCTCCGCCCGCCAAGCGGAACTCGGCCTCACTATTCCAATTTAGGGACTTGTGAAATTTCTGACTATTCACATTTTTCCCAAGCACGGACTTTAACCGGCATCTCTTGCCTCAACTCGCGCCAAGCGATTTTCAAGATCACCTCACTCTTGATTTTTCCCAAAGCACAAGTCCTTCGCCCGAGCTCATAGCTCTCCGCGCGCCAACTGCTTTCGGCTCCGCACTCTTCAGATTTTAGAAGTACTCTAACAAAATCCAAGTGCGGGACTTCGGGGGTTAACCGGCATCTGTTGGCTCAACTCCCGCCAATACCAGAAAAGCAGTGATTCTCCGTAGCCATTAGCTCTCGAGACCCACTACCCCCTTATATATACTTTTTCGATTTTAGTCGAGCGTAACAATTATAAGTCCGACGAATCCCCCTATTTAGAATCTGTTCGCGCCAAATGCCCGAACGCCGGACTTTTCCCAGTTTAGGGACTTGGAAAATTTCTCACATTTCACGTTTTTCCCAAGCTCGGGATTTAGCCGGCATCTGTTGCTTCAACTCTTGCCAAGCGGATTTCAAGATTTCCTCACTCTGACTTTTTTCCCAGAGCACAAGTCTTTCGCCCGCGCTCATGGCTCTCCGCCCGCCAACTGCTCTCACTCCCGCACTTTTTTAGTTTGGGGACTTGTAAAATTTCCGACATTTCACATTTTTCCCAAGCTCGGGATTTAGCCGGCATCTGTAGCCTCAACTACCGCCAAGCGATTCTCAAGATCGCCTCACTCGGACTTCTTACCAGTAATAGCAAGTCATTCGCCCGAGCTCAAGGCTCTCCGCCCGCCAAGCGGATCTCGGCCCGCACTCAGATCAATTTGCAATTGTGCGGCACCAGAGATTTAACCGCATCTGTTGCCTCAACTCCCGCCAAGCGATTCTCAAGATGGCCTCACTCTGACTTTTTCCCAGAGCACAAGTCCTTCGCGGAAGCTCAATGGCTCTCCGCCCGCCAACTGCTTCCGGCTGCACACTCTTCAGATTTTAGAAGTACTCTAAAAAAATCCAAGTGTGGGATTCGGGGGAGCGGAATAGCGTCAAATGGACCAACGTCAAAATGTTCGTTTAACATGATCTTTTTTTCCACATTTTTGACGTTATTCCGGTGGATTAACGTCAAATTAATAACTTGACGTTATTCCTGTGGAATAATGTCAAAATCCAGCGATTTGAATCTATTCCGTTTCTGAGTACTCATGAAAATTGAAATTGACGTTGTTCCACTGTAATAAAGTCAAATTGAAATGTCCATACTTCAAGACCGATGTCTCCAACTCAATGAGGAAAAGTAATAGACGGAAAGCAAGCGCCGACGCCATTTCTTCAATTTCCCGGGATGAAATCGTATCATTTCCTGTTTTTCCTATGGGGAAAAACGATAAAGTGAGTAAAAGAGTCAAATTTCTTTTTGACGTTATTCCAGTCGGAACAACGTCAAATACTAATTTGACGTTATTCAGTGGAATGAAGTCAAATGCAATTTGACTTCATTCCTGTGCTAGGTTTTCATGAAAATCGCATTTCAAGTCAATAAGCGAACCCATCTCGTTGTGGATCTCCGTTCTGCACGGCGACAGAAACAAAAATGAATAATTGATTTAACATTGTATTCCCCATAAGCGGACTCCAAATCGTGATTGTCGGGGAACAAAATTCTATATCGACACTGGGTAAGCAGTAGTGGATTGATGGTCACAGACTACACGCCTGGTGCCTGTCGCGTCTGGATCAGATGTCAGGTTCTCTCGCGAGAGCCAAACAGCGATCGACCGGAGTTGCTAAAACGATGGCCCAACTTAGGTTAAGAGCGATAACGGGAGAACGGCGAGTCGGATCGAGACCGGAATGGTACCAGCATATAGGTATTGACGAGACGAACATTTCGTCATTACACTCATCTCGTTGTGGATCTCCGATCTTGCACGGCGACAGAAACAATGATTCAACATTGTTTTAAGATTGTATTCCCCATAAGCGGACTCCAAATCGTGATTGTCGGGAAACAAAATTCTATATCGACACTGGGTGAGCAGTGGTGAATAGATGGTCACAGACTTCACGCGTGGTGCCAGTTGCGTCTGGATCAGATGTCAGGTTCTCTCGCGAGAGCCAAACAGCGTTCGACCGGAGTTGCTAAAACGATGGCCCAACTTAGGTTAAGAGCGATAACGGGAGAACGGCGAGTCGGATCGAGACCGGATTGGTACCAGCAGATAGGTATTGACGAGGCGAACATTTCGTCGTTACACCCATCTCGTTGTGACACTCCGTTCCTGCACGGCGACAGAAACTGAAATGTATCATTGTTTCAACATTGTATTCCCCATAGGCGGACTCCAAATCGTGATTGTCGGGGAACAAAAATTCTATATCGACACTGGGTAAGCAGTGGTGGATAGATGGTCACAGACTACACGCTTGGTGCCAGTTGCATCTGGATCAGATGTCAGGTTCTCTCGTGAGAGCCAAACAGCGATCGACCGAAGTTGCTAAAATCGATGGCCCAACTTAGGTTAAGAGCGATAACGGGAGAACGGCGAGTCGGATCGAGACCGGAATGATACCAGCATATAGGTATTGACGAGACAAAAATTTCGTCGTTACAGCCATCTCGTTGTGAAACTCCGTTCCTGCACGGCGACAGAAACAAAAATGAATCATTGATTTAACATTGTATTCCCCATAAGCGGACTCCAAATCGTGATTGTCGGGGAACAAAATTCTATATCGACACCGGGTAAGCAGTGGTGGATAGATGGTCACAGACTTCACGCGTGGTGCCAGTTGCGTCCGAATCCGATGTCAGGTTCTCTCGCGAGAGCCAAACAGCGATCGACCGAAGTTGCAAAAATCGATGGCCCAACTTAGGTTAAGAGCGATAACGGGAGAACGGCGAGTCGGATCGAGACTGAATTGGTACCAGCAGATAGGTATTGACGAGACAAACATTTTGTCGTTAAACTCATCTCGTTGTGAAACTCCGTTCCTGCACGGCGACAGAAACAAAAATGAATCATTGTTTCAACATTGTATTCCCCATAAGCGGACTCCAAATCGTGATTGTCGGGGAACAAAAATTCTATATCGACACTGGGTAAGCAGTGGTGGATAGATGGTCACAGACTACACGCTTGGTGCCAGTTGCATCTGGATCTGATGTCAGGTTCTCTCGCGAGAGCCAAACAGCGATCGACCGAAGTTGCTAAAATCGATGGCCCAACTTAGGTTAAGAGCGATAACGGGAGAACGGCGAGTCGGATCGAGACCGGAATGGTACCAGCATATAGGTATTGACGAGACGAACATTTCGTCGTTACACTCATCTCGTTGTGGATCTCCGTTCCTGCACGGCGACAGAAACAATGATTCAACATTGTTTTAACATTGTATTCCCCATAAGCGGACTTTGAATTGAGTGTCACAACGAGATGGGTGTAACGACGAAATGATGTTGGGGAAGCGGAATAGCGTCAAATGAACTTACGTCAAAATGTTCGTTTAACATGATCTTTTATCCACATTTTTGACGTTATTCCTGTGGAATAAAGTCAAATTATTAATTTGACGTTATTCCTGTGGAATAATGTCAAAATCCATCGATTTGACTTTATTCCGTTTCTGACTACTTATGAAAATTGAATTTGACGTTGTTCCACTGGAATAAAGTCAAATTGAATTGTTCGTACTTCAAGACCGATGTATCCAACGAAGTTAGACGAAAAGCAAGCGTTGACGCCATTTCTTCAATTTCCCGGGATAAAATCAAATCATTTTCCTGTTTTTCCTATGGGGAAAATCGATAAAGTAGGGAAAACAGTCAAGTTTCTTTTTGACGTTATTCCAGTTGGAACAACGTCAAATATGCATTTGACGTTGTTCAGTGGAATGAAAAGTCAAATTTTGCTTTTTGACTTTATTCCTATGGTAGGTTCTCCTCTCCTTTGCTACTTCATTCCACTGAATAACGTCAAAATAATATTTGACGTTGTTCCGACTAGAATAACGTCAAAAAGAAATTCGTCTCGTTTCCTTACTTTATTTTTTACGGAAAATGGAAAATATGTCGGCGTCCCTTTTTCAAATTTTCTCTCAATTATCATATAAAAGTTTGTTGTTTGACGTTATTCCGTGGAAGAACGTCAAATGGTTGTTAAACCATAATTTCTTACTGGATTAAAGTCAAATCTGATATTTTGATGTTGGCCAGTGGAATAACGTCAAAACATCTTTTGACTTTATTCCACTGGATTAACGTCAAATCGCTCTTGAAACCCAAGTTTTGCAAAGAACATGTTACATAAATAGTTTGACGTTAGTCCATTTGACGCTATTCCATCGCCTCCGGGATTCGGGGGTTAGCCGGCATCTGTTGGCTCAACTCGCGCCAATGCCGTGAAAGCAGTGAATCTCCGTAGCCATCGGCTCTCGAGACCCACTACCCCCTTATATATACTTTTTCGATTTTAATCGAGCAAAACAATTATATGTCCGACGAATCCCCCTATTAAGAATCTGTTTGCGCCAAATGCTCGAATGCCGGACTTTTCCCAGTTTAGGGACTTGGAAAATTTCCGACATTTCCATTTTTCCCAAGCTCGGAATTTAGCCGGCATCTGTTGCTTCAACTCCCGCCAAGCGGATTTCAAGATTTCCTCACTCTGACTTTTTTCCCAGAGCACAAGTCTTTCGCCCGAGCTCATAGCTCTCCGCGCGCCAACTGCTCTCAGTCCCGCACTTTTTCAGTTTGGAGACTTGTAAAATTTCCGACATTTCACATTTTTTCCCAAGATCGGGATTTAGCCGGCATCTGTAGCCTCAACTACCGCCAAGCGATTCTCAAGATCGCCTCACTCGGACTTCTTACCAGTATTAGCAAGTCCCGCACTTTTCCCAGTTTAGGGACTTGGAAAATAACTGACAATTCACATTTTTCCCAAGCTCGGACTTTAACCGGCATCTGTAGCCTCAACTACCGCCAAGCGATTCTCACAATCGCCTCACTCTGACTTTTTCCCGAAGCACAAAACCTTCGCCCGAGCTCAAGGCTCTCCGCCCGCCAAGCGGATCTCGGCCCGCACTCAGATCAATTAGCAATTGTGCGGCACCAGAGATTTAACTGGCATCTGTTGCCTCAACTCCCGCCAAGCGATTCTCACAATCGCCTCACTTTGACTTTTTCCCAGAGCACAAGTCCTTCGCCCGAGCTCAAGGCTCTCCGCCCGCCAAGCGGATCTCGGCCCGCACTCAGATCAATTTGCAATTGTGCGGCACCAGAGATTTAACCGGCATCTGTTGCCTCAACTCGCGCCAAGCGATTCTCAAGATCGCCTCACTCTGACTTTTTCCCAGAGCACAAGTCCTTCGCGGGAGCTCATGGCTCTCCGCGCGCCAACTGCTTTCGGTCCCGCCCTGTAGAAGTACTCTAACAAAATCCAAGTGCGGGACTTCGGGGGTTAACCGGCATCTGTTGACTCAACTCCCGCCAACGCCAGAAAAGCAGTGAATCTCCCTAGCCATCGGCTCTCGAGACCCACTACCCCCTTATATATACTTTTTCGATTTTAATCGAGCAAAACGATTATAAGTCCGACGAATCCCCCTATTAAGAATCTGTTTGCGCCAGATGCTCGAACGCCAGACTTTTCCCAGTTTAGGGACTTGGAAAATTTCCGACATTTCACATTTTTCCCAAGCTCGGGATTTAGCCGCCATCTGTTGCTTCAACTCCCGCCATGCGGATTTCAAGATTTTCTCACTCTAACTTTTTCCCAAAGCACAAGTCCTTCGCGGGAGATGATGGCTCACCGCCCGGCAACTGCTCTCAGTCCCGCACTCTTCCAGTCTTCCAGAGAAAAAAAAAAGGAGAGAAAAATTAAAATAACAAAATAAGAAATACGAAGGCATAATGCCTAATATGAATTGTATTCGTATAGCTGGTATATGAGATGTGTAATCATTCCGGAAAAGGTTCACAACATGAACTCAACAAAATCTTCCGAAACTATTCTCCAAATTTTTAACACCGGAGTTAATTTTAAAACGATTAACAAAATGTTTACAATTTTTTGGTTGATAGTTAACCTACTCCGCTCTAGAAGGAGGTATATATATATATAAATATATATATATATATATATATATATATATATATATATATATATTTAGACATGAAGCAAGGGTGGAATGTGGGTATAACTGGTTTTTAGTTGTTACACTGCATTCACGGTTCAGTCTAATAGTCTACTTGTATTTGTTGAGTCAACATGATGATAAGGTGTCTCAACATCGTATTTGCACAAATAATTCGACTATTTAATCTACATTTATGCGTGTGACGCGACAATAAATTACCATACAAAGTGATCGAACATAATTCCTATATTTTAATGACATTCTAATAAGTTTAATAACCATTTTAGTTCAATATGATAGTGTGCAATCATTCAATCTTAGAACGCACATTGTTTCATCAGATGTGCTGTGATGTTCTTTTCTTTTATGCGCGTGACACTACAACAAACTACAGTGCATAGTGATCGAACATGGTTCCTATATTTTTATGATATTACAATAGACATGGGTCAATAATTCGTTTTCTATATACTTCTGTGCAATCGGTCAGTTTTGAAAAATTCCTGGTTTCTCCTTTGTTTGGTAAGTTTGTTGTATTACTCTAATTATTATGTATTTGGGCCTACATGCTTTCAACTGACACGTGTAGCTGAGTGGTAAATACACTGAACCGTCATTCAGGAGCCCGGAGTTCGATTCTCGCCATGGTTGACCATCCTGTCAGTTTTTTTCGTGGTGTCGCTCTGTCATCCAGGTCAATACTAGGTTGGTTCATTAAAAACAGGCCTCGACCGACTCACTCTTACTATCCAAAAAACACGTGATGAAATAACCTTCCTTCACATTATCCCATATATGATTGACCGACGCCAATACATCATAGTCATCAGTAGAGTGCGTCGTTAAACCCAAATATGAATAAATACATGATTATAGCCGATAAGCGACAGCTGTAGCCTCAATGTTGAATTTATTGTTGGGTAAATTGTGAATATTGATCGTTTTAAGTACGAATATAATAGAATAGGCTGCAGTTATTTACGTGAGTATAGCAGTAGTTTCTTATACAGTGATCTGTGGTTATTTTCGCGGATTCAGCTGTAGTTTTTCGTGTAGTAATCTGCAGCTATTTACGTGGGTATAGCTGTAGTTTTTCGTGTGGTAATTCGCTGTAGTTTTGTCCAATGAACTACACGAAATACGATAGTTTTTTGTTCTTGTTTTTAATGTAGTTTTTTTTTCATAAGGGATGTTTTCAAGTTGAAACAAACGATAAGTTCAAGTATTTTTAATTTCAGTTTCTCCAATTCATTTATGTTGAATGCTCAGCCTTCACGATCAATAATTAACTCGTTTACTCGAAATCGTACTAAAAGTTTGGCATCTCCAGCAGAAAGCTCTTTCCTTTATAAATTGGCAAATGAAACGTGATATAAAAGTTGCCTACCAGGCACGGGGCTACACTAATTGACACACAACTGGAAAACAACTGACACGGATTAATATAGGAATCAAAGTTTTGAAGTTAAAATTTAGAACTCATAATTAATAGGCTTTCCGTATCAGAGTTGAGGTTTATTATAAGCAAATACGTTTTAATGTCGAATTGAGTAGGCCTATGCATGTAGAGGAGAAAGATGTGTTTATTTTATATTCATAAAAATGAAAAATATTTGCATTGGGAGCGTATAGCAGACGTCACGATGTAGTGATACCAACAGACTTTATCATAATCTAAAAAAGGTTGAAACCGGCACATGCAGCCCAGTGGTTATCATAATCTAAAAAAGGTTGAAACCGGCACATGCAGCCCAGTGGTTAACGCGCTCGCTTCATGTGATCCGGGAGGCGAGGGGAATTTTGAACCCAGTTCGATCCCCGCCGCCAACCATCTTTACAGGGGTTTTTCATGGTTTACCTCTGTAGTCTACGCTAATGGTGGGATGGTTCCTACAATAGGTCGGCCATGACCGCTTCCTTCCCACTATCCTTCCCATTATCCAGGAACCTTCTTCTCGCATCGAGCATATTTCGAGCGTTGCATATTTTAATTAATTATTGATTATTATTATATTCCACAAGTCATGATTGATAAACGAAACATCTGACGTATAAAGTCACATCGATACACTTCCAAAAGTGCAGGTGCATATTTCACACATAATATATATATATATATATATATATATATATATATATATATATATATATATATATATATATATTTATATATTATGTTCTCGGGTAGATCGCGTTTTCTCTTTCGGGATAGAATTGCAGTCCCTTTCGGGACCTTGTCTTCTCTTCCTCTTCCAACGTTTCGGCAGGATCTGACCTGCCATCATCAGGTATTCTTCTTTGCAGCTTTATAGAATCGATTGAGATTGCGATTTCTAGTTTTCTCTAAAATTAGGAAAATAAATACCATCATCACTCTTCAAAATCAAGTTTCAGGGTTATTATATACTCTTCAAATGAAACAAAGTATGATATCAATTTTTCCACGCATGGTATCTTTGCCTCAGAACTAATATATACATAGACCTACATGACCTGTAAACTGACTATCAAAGAAGATAGCCATAATACTCAGAAAATGCAGTCTCATTAAACCAACAAATTCGATCATAATAATTTGCTAATTCTTTTGATGTCTCATGGCAGAGACTAGCACAAACAAGTAGAGAAATCGTTCAGCACCGAGGGCAACACGTAGGTAGTACACTAATGAGGGGTTGAAAAGAGAACGATGGCTAACTGTGAAAATTGGTGTAAGCGGGTTTGATGGAGGGGTGAGGGGGGTGAGGGGGTAGGAGGGGGTGCAAATTGAACAGACTGACAGTTGGACAGACGGACAGTGGTACCGTGCAACCAGTTAACCCTCCAACAACAAGGATAATTAAGTTCTACACAAGATTACGTGTTCTGTATTCGTTCTAGCTGGCGATCGGACCACAATAAGGGATGACTAGAAGGGGATTGGGTGGATGGAGGGAGAAATGATTGATATGTACACTTGTAGCTCGATGATTTACAGATTCTAGATTAAATCAATCATACGTATGAGTATGAAGAATTTAGTTTTAGATGAATAAATGTGTTTATGATATTGTGTATAGGTCAATGGTTTCGCAGATGTATTTATGATAGAGAAATAAACGCAAACGCAGCATAATATGTGTTGTAAGATGAGCGAGATATCTATATAACGTATAATCAAAAACTACACATCTTGACTCATATGAAATATACTCCATTCGTTTACTATCAGATCTAGGGAGCCGTGAATCTATCTCTGCATGATATTTCTACTATCTCTATCTATTTGATGAATAAAAAATATTTATGGTATAATGTTCTTCAAAACGGCTGCTTCAAATTGGATACAATTTTGTAATAATATGTATCATTTATGTGTTCACATTCAGTGAATATTTGAAGTTATTCGGAGACATTTTATTTTTCAAATTTTCTTGCCCAGCCTAATGTTATGAGGTTTTTTGACATTTTGAATGGGTATTTCTCGAAACTGGTCTAACCGACTTCACCCAGAACACCCAAAAAAACGATATACTTCCAAGTTGCATAATATTTCGTGTACAGACAAAATTCTCTTTTTACCATATTCCCCATACAATATCGGTGCTTCAGTTTTACAGTCATTTACTCAAAGAAAACCTTCTTATCTATTGTACAGCTATATATTGTTCGCTTATTGTAATTGGCTAAGAGCCAGTTTTACGAAGTACTAATCCGCTAACTATTAGTTAAAGCTGAGAAAATAACATAAATAACGAAGGATGATAACACGTTAATCCGGTAACTATTTATTGCCTAATCCTCTAACTATCAATTCGTGAAACAGAACCGAGGGGTTAACAACACCTGAAATCCGGTGTACACATTGCCATGAAATCCCGCTGAAATCCCCTCGAAATCCCTAAAATCATTTGAAATTCCATCGAAATCCGTATGAAATCTCTTGAAATCCCCTGAAATCTCTTGAAATCTCTGAAATCACCTGAAATCAGGTGTACACCAAATTTGCTAGTTGTAAACCCCTCGAACAGAGCTTAAGAAAATAATATCTGAATACTTGAATAATATCTTGAACATCTCGAATATTTCCTATATTTCATGTTTTAACTCAAGTTTCCTTAATATTATTGAAACTGATTTCTCCCAAATACTATCCGCATTTATCATGTCATTCACGTCAAGGAAAAGTTTGAAGTTGATTGGTTTCTGCTTTGGATCCATGTTTAGCACGCACAAGAAGTATACTTTGCTCTGGCATATGACAGTGAGTCTTCGTTAACTTTCATCCAGTCAAGTAGGCCTACTTTCATATATCTACATCGGAAATATAACACAAGATCGTACGAAAGTGTTTACAGAAACGGAAAAAATGTCACATACAACGTGACAGTGACGTTTGAAATCGATGACTATTGAAAGTTGTAATATAGTGTGAGAATTTAGGATCGTTGAACTGGGCAGCACAAGGGCGATCTTACTACCCCAAGACGATAGTTGAATATATATATATATATATATATATATATATATATATATATATATATATATATATATATATATATATATATATATATATATATATAGGAATTGAACCAAGTTCTGTGGAGAATGTATATTTTTATTATCAAGATAGGTAGGGCTACAAGCTTATCGAGTCTTGTTGGTGAATATGTGACACTTGTTGCTTATATTTAATAGTTCTTTAATTGCTTTCTTAATTGCTTTTATTGATGTGTAAAAAAGTACCTTAAAAATGCGTTTTCTTCGTTATTTCACTTCCGATTGTTCCATAAATCGCTTAAAATATGTATGATAGATCTTTCCTCACTCAGTATAAATTTGAGAGCTTTTGAAAAAAATAAAATTCCAAGTATTTCTCCCCTGGCCTATTCTTATGGGGAATTTCCATACTTTCCGATTTTTTTCCGGAAAATCCGTTGGACCGATTTTTCTGAAAAACAATCCCAACCTATTCTGGTATAACACCAATTTGTAAAAAAAGTTTCGAGTTGATTGAAACTTTTTCCTGACCTGTATGCCGCGTACAAAATTACACACAAAAAAAAAAAAAAAAAAAAAAAAAAAAAAAACATAAAAACCAAGCCCAAAATTTTTCGGTATATGGAATGAAAATCTTCGCTACGCTCATCTAATTATGAAAATATTTTATATTCCACAAAACTTGTTATGATTCCAAAACGATGAATATCTCCATCAATGATAACCAATGAGAAGAGCCTCCAACGAACTATATTCATATTTAAATTTATATATTATTTATTTCTATATTATGATATTTATATTGATATGTATCACTTTCCTTTAGAGTATAACGTTATATATGTATATATGTTACATATGCAAGACCTTTTTCTTGCCCCCCCCCCCCCCCCCTTGGCAGAAAGTTGGGGGTAATGCCCCCCCTGCCCCCCCCCCCCCCCCCCAACCAGTTCCGACGCCAGTGTGTATATATATATATATGGAAAAGAGAGTTTCAAATCATATATATATCATATATTTATATAATACTCATTCAACAATTTGTGGAAACTATAGCGATAAGTTAACGAATGAAGAACAACAAAAAAGTTGTATTGTTGGTAAATCTTCATCCCAGTACAATATCTGATCCTCTAGTTAGGTTTGAGACGTATTTATCTTGAGTGTACGGATGATCTAATTATTCCCCGTCTGAGCCCGGTGAGCAATGACGGTAATGCCAAGTTCGGATAGCAAAGTGAATCAGACCGCAAGACGAGAGAAGCGGCGTGTCTGTGTCGAGCAATCCTCCCGAGGAGCAATGGGATGCAAATATTTACAGATGAAATCAACCAGGCACACAGCGTCTGCATTTGCCTGCCATTTGCAATGACATGTATACCCTAGGTCCCTGGGTTGACTCGGTGGACGAATGTAATAGACCTTAATGCACGGTGTTTATAAAAATAGAGAAATTTATTTGTACTGTTTTTTTTCTTTATTACGCATAAGTGTATTTGAATAAGGGCCCATATTACCAATAGTAAAAATGTGTTAATTAGGCTAATTTATCAATTGCGGTACAAAAATAACATTGGTAACCAAGGGTAATAACAAGCTAATACACTAATTATCGCTTAATCAACAGATTTATTATTCGTAAAACGGGCCCTAAGAAGAATATCAAACCCAAGTTAATTTGATGGTCTTTAATTATTATGAGATTCTATTTCTGTTAATTCAACTAGACATGTATACCCTAGGTCCCTAGGTCGACTCGGTGGACGAATGTAATAGACCTTAATGCACGGTGTTCATAAAAATAGAGAAATTCATCTTCATTATTTATTTTCTTTATCACGAACAAGTGTATTTAAATACAAAGTATATTAAAGCCGAGATAATTGTATGGTCTTCAATTATTATGATATTCTATTCTTGTTAACTCAACCAATTTTAAGATATTACGTCAATAAATATCAAGAATGGGATCAAATATATTGACGTATTATCTTAAAACTGATTGAATTCACAGGAATAGAATGTCATATTAATTGAAGAGCATAACATTATCTTGGGTCTGATATACTTATTATTCAAATACACTTGTTCGTGATGAAGAAAATAAATAGTAAAGATGAATTTCTCTATTTTTATGAGCACCGTGCATGCACCCCCTTAAGGTGAAACCACTTGTATCCATTTAAACGACATCACAACTGAGATGCTATTTCTCTGAGAAGATATGAGAAGGCCATATTCTGTAACTGAATATTTTAACGCAGTACCATACACAATTTTTTATCCTTCATTGTGACATCAATTTCGAGTTTTACTCTCTTAATATTTACTATATTATTAATTTTATTTATTCCACAATATTTATCTATTCTTATTTATTCCACAATATATTATATATTTGACAGGCCCTAATCGAATCAGAATTTATGAATAACATGGCTAAAAACATTTCCGGAATATCAAACCATTCCATTGAAAGCTTCAAACCATTAAAAGCTCTCATTTTATTGAGCAATAATCTGGAAAACCTGGCACCTCCACCAAAAAGTTCATGGTTCATGTATTTTATTATAAATTGCTGGATAATAATTGGTAGATTGAATAAAATATTCTAATGATTCTCAATAAATGATACGAATTTCGTTTATTTCATGTATTACTCATTTTATTATTATTGGTCGAAAAAATATCTTTCACCTAGTGTTCACATTTGACATGTAGACCATTCAGATATTTTTTCAACTAGAAGAAAAAAAGTAATTCATGTAATAATTAAATCCATTATAAATTCAATTCATGACACCGATTTCATTCGTTTTAAAAAGGTATATACAATAATACAAATTTACAAAAACCAATGCACATTCAAAGACTTCAAACAGCAACAAAAAGAATACCAAAAAATTATTACTTTCTCTAACTATAACAGTCAAAATTTCCATGTAATTCATTGACAAAATGTTTGATTTGATCCCAAGTTCATTATCCAGTATAAAAACCAGTACTTTATCGACTAACTTCCATTAACTCAACCTAATCAGTTAAACCGATTGATTCAAAATGGTCGAAAACAGAAATGAGTAATGGATATTATACAATATATAACAACATACATATTCCATTCAGATCACCAGCATAGGATAACAACTACAGTGTGGTGGTACAGCCATAATCCCATTACATAGCTCCCAACAGCTACAGGTCTGCAAATAGGTCTACTAAAAGCCAGAGTAGGGTTCAGATCTAAACTGGCCGCGGTCACTAACCACCCCATTTGTCTCTGTTATGTCCCATGTCACAACATCGGTAGCTGTAATACTGTTATGATGGTTTTATGGACGCCGTAGGCTAGTAAACGACGCCCCCACCCCCCTCACCCCCCACCCCCCTCCCCTAGCTACCCTCTCACAGCAACGTCGTTCCTACAACGGAGCGCTAATGATACCATGGTAGAGTCCAGCCAGTCAAGACGATAAATTATCTCGATATGAACCGCCGTAAAAACACAAACAGACGCACACAAAATTAGAGAACGCGACAAGATCTCATATTTTGTAAACAACAAATCCCTTTAGGATGATTGATTATTTCACTATAGAAAAAGAATAACGAACGTGGATACTGGATGTATGGGCTGTCGTGTGAGTTTCAGTTAGGGCCTTTTGAAATATAGCACCCTTGTATCCGCATTGTATACTTGTATCCATGAAAGAAGGTCGTCTACCAATATAATGAACACAAATATCAACGTATAGTCGTGAAGGGATTCGTAAAGTTGGGTGGTAAGATCGCCCCCCCTACCCCAAATGGTGCCCCGTCCAAACGATCATATCTTTCATCCACAGCCCTAATTGGTTTGGAGAACAATGATTTTGTATCAAGTTTTCAATGAGATTAGAAGAAAATCGTGGAGTTGGGGTATTTTCTGAAGATTATGAATTTTCAGGCAGAGATTGGGGATGAGAAACACAGCTATATCTTTCAAAAGCGTTAAATCCTTCAAATTGACGCGTGAATATGTGACTATACACAAATTTCTACAATCATTCTGCTGGTATCTGAAACTATGAAACTAAAAATATCTGAAACTATGTGAGCAATCATGTAAAATTCAGAATGAATGAGTATATAAAAAAAATATGTAGTTGATCACCTCTCTACCGAATTATATAAATCCATTCGAATGTTTTTATTTTTGTTGTTGCTCGTATCCTAGATTATCCTAGATTATCCTATAGATCAAAACAATCCAACTATTCCAATCGTCCTAACCTGACTTGAGGAACCTATTATATTCAATAATTAGAACTAACCTGTAGACTAACCCAAAACTGCGCTGTGCTATAGGATATGTGAATTTGAGGAGCGATAAATAGTCATTTGATATTTCAAATGTTCAAAATTTGAAGTAAATATGAACAGGAATAATGATTTCAGATTTGAATTATTTTATATTGTAATAATAGACTAATGGACTCATATATAACACTCAATGATTTTGAAAATTGAATTATATAGCTTCAATAAAGATTTTATGTTGAAAGTACAAAGTTGAGAGTGGAGAATGTTAATGTCAATGAGGATAATTTCTCAACTTGAACATTAGCATCACTGTTTGCTTCTTGATATTTTATTGCATTTTTAATAGTTTAATTATAAAAACTTTGGCAAGCAATATCTTGAAAGAGATTTGTCAATTTCAGTTCAACACGTTGCCCCCAACCGCACACGAACAGATAAATCAACAGTTACTAGAACATATTATTTCACTTCAACTAATTAATTATAGATATTATATCATATTTAATTGTCGTTCAGAAGCTTGACACTATTATAGTTCGAACAATGTCAGATAACGTAAGAGTGAGCTACCAAATATGGCAACTAATAAAAAGTCATGCAGTTTTGACACGATGTAGTGATACAGACTTTATCATAATATAAAGGTTTACCCTCACTCGCGTCTTCCAAGTGAAGTATTTCTGGGGTCAGAATCTGAGTCCATGATCCCATTTGCCTGTAGTGCAACTATAGCTTTTACATCGAACTATATAAAACAATAATGCTCAACAATGCTATACACGGCTCAGTAGAATTATTATGTTAAAGGTGGCATTTGTTTCCAAGAAAATTGAAGATATAACTTCAACAATGTCACCGGTACCGTAGCCACTCATCTACATCTAGTTCATAATAGGGAATCCGCTAAATCGCGAAGGACAATTGGGACCGTTGGCTCTTATTTGACCTCAAGAAACCACAAATGCATGCCATGTTATAAGTATGAGAGTCGAACCATAGTATCTTTATATTAAGATAGAGTCTGTTGGTATCACTACATCGTGGTTTTCATCTACTTCAAAAAGACAGAAGATTGCAGCAGGAACCTGATTAAGGAGATATTAAATTGTTGGAACGTTTACTGGTCAGCAAACTTTCAAGTCCGTGATTCTTTATTTTCCTTTGTTGTCTTGTTTCACGTGTTTTTTGTCAATAACCAAGTAAGTGAGGAAATGAAGAGAAACAAGATACAACCTTAATTGGAACTGTGTTGGAAGAATGCCGATACAGAACAGCCAACGTGTAGTGATGTAAGTCATTTCAACAGGAGTAACTTCTTCCGACACGGCAAATAGGCATCCTTTAGAAAAATAAAATATGATTTTCAATAATCCAATAGTAAGTTAATGAGCCGCAAAACCATAGCAACGAGTCAAACAAATGATTCCTTTTTATGTTGGTACCATTTCGTAAATTTTTACAGATGTCAACTAAACCTAAGTAAGTTGGTTTCAATTATTATCCGATTGTATGAATTGGTGAATGTAGACTCATTTATTCTAATATTGGTATCTTTATTGGTATACTGGTATAATTTCGGTATTATTGATATTTTGATAGTGGTATTATTGGTTCACTTATATTCAACGTTACTCAACGGCGCGGGTTCGAGTCCCGCTGGAGGACTTTGTTTTTTATCCTTTCTTCAATAATCGCTCAATCGTTTTATTATCAACCACTCATTCGTACCCCCATTTAACCTAGCAGTTATTGAGGTTAATAATCAAAAACAAAAATTATCCTAAACCTACTTGAAATATAGAATATATTCAACGAAGTCTAAGAAATGATAGGATAAGAATATCCGCAATTCCTTATATAATTCCAGATTAATAACGCCTAAAAAAATAAAAGTATCTCAAAATATATTTTCTTTTCAAAAAGTAGCTGCCTAGACGATGACGCAGTGCATATATTAACTGCAGTGCAACATGTGGTAGGTACGGATCCGCCTCACGATAGCAGACGATAGAACTTAGTATACGAGGTTTTATATTCGACGAAAATGGAAAGAGACTGACGAAAAATGTTTTTCTCTCTTTCTGGTATGAGGAAAAATATATAGCACTGACTGGTACAACTGGTAGCACGCACGCGAAGCCCTTGTCAGTAATCAATCTCAAATACTTCACTACAAACCCTCATTAACGAGTATTTAATTGATCTAGCTACACAGTCTGGATCAATTATTATTATTTTTTATATGTATAATCTTTTATGAATAATTAAATTGCATATTTATAAAATCATTAATATTAGGTAGATCTATCACACTAATAAGAAAGGATAATTGGGCGTTCGTTTTTGGCTCAGACAGTTGAGGCACTTATTTTGAAAGTAACTTATGTCTAGACGGGTGAGGGTTCGAGTCCCGAATTAAATCGATCTATTACTGCCCGATTATTCGTATCCCCATATGATCTATCTGTTGGTGCAGTCTTTATAAGCACCATTAAACGCAAAAACACATAGAAAGAGATTATGGAAAATCTGTGGAACACAATTAACCTCTTTCTGATTTTATAAAGTAGAACGGAGTCAATTTTTCACCATGATAATAATATTTCTTCGGTATCAGTTCTTTCACTTTTACTATAAATTTTCTGTGATTTATTGATATGAAATACTTTTGATGTTTATCCCAATTCGGCACCTTCTTGTTACAATGACACAACCGGCACCTGACACAAAACGAGGCTGGAGGTGAACCGGATCTTCCAGTGAAATAAGAGGCTAACATTATTACTATTTCATAATGAATAATCCATATCTCAACTATGAACCAGGCTTTACTAAAATTTCTATCCATAGAGGATAAAATACTAACGAATAAATCCTCAATCAGGAGACCGGTATCCACTTCACGGTCGATCACCCTGACATGGTTTCCCTCAGTCATGTAAATAACTTCTCGGATGATTCCTCAATAACAGGTCACGACCTACTCCGAATCGAACCCCTACACGACATGCTCATCAAAAGAACTTTTATCCATTCGTCCCGCGAGGAATCGAATAAATTGTTATTATGATTACTTCTATCCATTATTTCGGATTATCATAACCTACATTGTATTTCAATGTTTCTACATATTATACACTTGTTACATATTTTGTATACTGCTGAGCTATAGGCATATACAACCCTATGAGCCTATGACAAATATTTTCAGATACTTGTACACATTGAATTATAGAACTGTATAGAACTGTGTGAATTATAATTATAATATTAATATCGTTCATTTGGTCATTCATACAGATGCATGACATAAAAATTTGGTATTCCAGTATTTTTGAAAAAATCGATCTATAATAAAAATTCAAATTTGTAGTACGGTGATATAATTGTTGACTGATTATGTATAATGATCATTTATAAAACTAGATTACACTATGTTCAACTATATTGATTATATTATAGTCTGTTTGGAGGAGACCTGCGGTAAAGTGAAGCTTGGAAGCAGTGTCACAGAAAGCTTCGAAATTATGACGGGGTTGCGGCAAGGCGATGGACTCTCCCCAGTTCTCTTCAACCTTGCTTTGGACAAGGTCATACGCGGAACATTTAGCGAGAATTTTGACGGAATTCAAGTGGGAGAATAAAAAATCACGCATACTGTCCAGTTCCAAGGATGAGCTGAAGAGAATGAGTGAGGCACTGGAGAGGGCAGCAGGCAAGCTTGGGCTTTTAATCAACGAGGAAAAAACGAGTATCTAGTACTGAGTCGGGAAGTAGCGGGTGCCAGAAGGCAACTCCAGCCACTCACGGTAGGACCTCGGACGTACAAGAGAGTGCGCGAGTTCAAATATCTGTGTACAATCTTCACAGCGGACGCGTCGTGCGAAATGGAAATCAACGCGCGGATACAGGCGGCCAACCGCAGCTACTTCAGTCTAAGTCACCTGTTCAAATCAAGAAGCCTGCTGTCCCGTCAATACAAAATCAGGCTCTACAAATCACTGATCCAGCCAGTTGTATTGTATGGATGTGAGTGCTGGAGTGTTCGGAAGCAGGACCTAAGCAAACTCCTCACCTTTGAAAGGAAAATCCTGAGGGGAATTTTCGGTCCCATGCAAGACGAAATAACGGGGATGAAGTGAATCCGATACAACCAGGAGCTAGAGGAACTGTACGGAGAGCCAAATATCGTGGGCCTGATGAGAAGCAGGCGCCTGGAGTGGGCTGGGCACGTCGTGCGAATGGACGCCCATCGTTCTAGTAAACGATCGAGCTACATCGAAGCTTTACCCTCATCAATGAATGACACGAAAAATGCAATCATATCAAGAGTAAATGCAACCAGGAATAATAATAGATAAATACCTTTACTGGAGAAAAGAAACATGAAACATATTTAAAAAATGTTTATTTGAAATAAGATCAACATGATCAGTTCCAGATACACCTTCTTACTACAAGTATGGGAAAACTTTTCACAATTTCTCCCACATCAAACCTCATAACTAATTAGTATGCCTAATCACCAACGTCAATAGAAAAATAATCATTTATATAGATGATATATAGATGAAAGTGTGAGAGAGTAAAAGAGTAAGTGTAAAGTTGATCGACCATGCTATAGATTTTTTTACTGTAGCAACACCTGACCCAATTAAAAATTGGTTATCTGATTAATGAATCGAAGCAGATGAATGAATGTAAAATAATTCACATTTACAAATAAATGAATGAAACTAATACAATAATGTACAAGCTGTGAGATTATCAAAACATAATTTAGTTATACAGGCTGTAGACTTCTGTATCTACTGATACGCCGAAACCGTGTGGATTTTAGTACTGGGGTTGAGACACAGGTAGCAGCAGCTACTGACTCAAATGAGAGAGAGCTTTTAGCAGGATGGTTTGCTTATCAAGGATGTTTATTCAATAGCATATTTTTTGTTTTACCCTTATCACATGCTCATTAATGTATATATATGATTTAGGTGTCCCTGATTCTGAAAATGCAAATTTCATTTTGCATGAAACTGAATATTTGGGCACATTTTTCTTATAAATGCATATTTATGCTTATTTAAGACTTTTTAAGTGCATATTTAGCACTTTTCAAGAGTTCTACGTAAAATTTTCATTATTTTCTGTACAATATCACAAAGTAATTTTCTTCTTTCTAGGATGTCTGTCTATTCTCTTACCTGCAGGAAATAACTAAAGTCTTTGTTGTAGATTTACACCTGTTGCTACCAATTTCATGTTCTTTTTTCTTGGGTCGTGGTAGACCTACATACTCTAGATACTAGACCCTATGCATTATTAATTTTATCAAAAGCCACTCTTTTGAGACGAAATTAACTGTTCATTTTTAATGATACCATTCCATTATACATATTTATTTACTTTTGACATTTTCACCACAGTTTTGTACCTGTAATTTAAAAAAAGCGTATCTGTTGAGTAAGCACTAGATATTATGCAATTTTAAGTGCATATTTATGCGTTTTACATATTTTTGCAGTTTCAAGTGCATGCATATTTGAAGGTATTTCAGTGCATAAACATCCTAGCCCTATACTCATCATTAGCACTGCATGAACTATTCTAATTGAACTTATGGGGTTTTTAAAAACTTTGAAATAATATTTCTCAAAAATGGTCCAACCGATTTGACCCCAAAACTATACAGTTATAAGTTGGATAAGTTTGCGTATGAAAAAAAGTTTCATGTCAATCGGTCAAACCCTGTGACCTGTGCAGTGTTCACAAACAAACAAACAAACAAACAAACAAAAAAAAACAGACAAATCTCGGTAAGAGTTACATGGAAATCTTCGTTAACGCTCATCTAATTATGATAAACCGGGCGGGTTTTTCCGGGCCAGGCAAAATTTATAAATCCTAATGTTGGCACACGAATTCTTTGAATACATAAATCAGACCTAAAATAATAGTATGCATGATTTCATACTATTCTATATTTTCATAAAAGAATGTTTGTATGTATGTTATGTAAGATTTCAATAATTGAAGCGAGTTCCGACTTCGTTTGCGCCTAGACATGATGATGAAGTCACTGCCGAGCCAGAGTTGCTTTACAAACCTAATGCAGTCCTTGTCGTACTAGAAGGTTGCCAGTTCGAATCTTGTAGTTTCTTCATCCTATTCATTCTCAGAGCTAATTTTAAGTATAACTTTTCTTCGTCCAAACAGTTCCATCTTCCCATCTTTCTTCTGAAATCTGTATTTCTTTCGTGCATTGCATTGTTGTTTGTAACAATAACAATATACATAATAACATTATGTTGGATGTTAACAATGTCTGGATCGAATTATGACTGGTATTATTACTAGGCCTATATACGGTATTGGGAACGTAAGGAAATAAGCCAATAGCAACACTTGATTAAACGGAGCGTTAAATCTGGCATTTTTAAATAAATAGTTGTCAGATAGTATTATTCTGAAGTTATGGGATAGAATTAATACAACATTTACGGAGGCATTTTATTGATAAAAACGTATCATATTCTCTCATTTTGAATCAGTTTATACTTGTGGATACAAACACGCTTGCATTTTATTTTTAAAATATAATTTGTGAATTCAAGAAGTGATTCAAGTTGAAGTTAGATTATTTATCTGAAAAATTAATATTCATTCATGAATCATCTGACTTTTTAATACATTTTTTCAAATAAGATGAATTTAATAGTATTTGAACGCACACCAAAGGGAATTGAATGTATATTTTATTGATATAGGGGTATTCTATTTATTTCTGAATATTTTCCAAACATTTGATGATACTAACTCTGAATAAAGCTTGAACGATATTATCCTGCTTCTCTGAACTAGTCATTCTATACTATCAAGACAAAAGCAATAAACTCGGTGAGTATACCAATTTATTCGTAATATCCAAAAGCTCAGCAGATATATTTGAAGAATCTCATAAAGAAGTGTGGATGCTTTGATTTCTTTATTGCTCCCTATCAACATTCATTGAAAGTGCATTTATTCATTGCTTAGAAATTGAATAAAATCAGAATATGAACGATGAAAATCAAACATTTCAATCCGAAACTCAAAGACAAAAGTTGAGATTGATTTTTTCATTGAAAAATAATGAATAATTTTTCCGAATCTTCTCAAATCTATGGTTGTGTAAGTAGTTGTGATGGAATACAAAAATGAACTTTTTTTCGAGGAGCCCCTTTTTTTGCGTCTTCTCTTCGCTCATCCAAAAGCATAATTTTAATAGGGTCAAACATTATTTTAAAAATTATCAATTCCTTCTATGTATCAGAACAAATTCTTTTAGAATACAAGAATAATAGAATGTATTAGCTCATGATTAATAGATTCACAAACTTGAACAAATGACTGAGTTGCCTATATAACAATAGTCTATATATATTAACAACGTAAATCTGTATTATTGCATGTGATGAATATGAAGATTTACGATTTCACAAATAACATTATTATTATAGTTGTATTCCTTTCACGGAAACCAAAATTGAACATACTACTACCTTTATATTAGCAGCTACTATTGTGATTGTTTGCTTATATTAATGTTAAGTACATTATCTATACAGGATAAGGCATATTAGCATACCCAAGGCCTACAGAAAAATTGAAAATAAATGGCAAAATTGTGTACATCACCTGAAAACTCTCCGTTTCCATTTTTAATGTAATACTATATATACAGACTCAGTCTAGCGTCCAATTAACGTACATAGTTACAATTATCAGTTGAACCAAATGCACATCAAATAAAATTGTGAAATGAAAATAACAAAATCATATTCAATATGTGACTTGAATTTTTCTTTGGCAATAAAAATATACAGAATAATGTTACACGTTGATTAGCCTCGTGTTTCATTATCGTATCAATTTCTGTGAATAATTGATTACAGTGCGGGTTCAATCAAATATAAATTAAATAATATGTATAGATTCCCACTATACTATATAGTTATACAATAATATACATACACATACAAAGCATTGCAAACAGAATAAATCTATTTGAAATATGGTAATGGCCAAAGCAATATTTCACACTCACGTTCATGGAAAATGCTTTTACCGAAATTGAAATTTATATTCAAACAAAATCTACGCATATTTCGCCGCTAATTTATAAATAAACTGTAACTGTAGAACTAAACATACAATATGTATTTCACTTTTAGTGCGATTCCGGTAATTTTGATTATGGTGCTTTCTGAAGTAGTTTGATCGATCACTCCATGTGGCCACTAGTGTAATGACACTATAGTGACATTTACTTTCGGTAGTTTTCTTAGTTCTGGATATAATGAATTGGTGAAGTAGGTGATAATTGGCAGATTAATTTGTTGTTACCCAATTGGTTACTAAAGCAATTGTTGTACTCAGAGCCGGTTGTACCAACTGGTAATTATATGGAACTAAGCAAACTTTAACGAATCCACTTGTTATCACCCATTGATGAAGTACCAAATCTAATAATCAACCAATTTATCTTTAATAATCAGTTGGTTATAACCAGTTTTTTTAATCAATAATCGACTTAAAATCAACACATTTTTCTATCGTAAAACCAAGTCTTCAAAGTTTTTTCACTGATCACTATTAGATCTGATAACTGTTGGTTTCTTCATCAAATTATCGATTGTAAACAACGACGATTTACTTATAATCACTTTCCCTTGCGTCGGAATACAACTTTTTGCCAACATTTCACAACTGTTGTTGTCACAATTAGTATGCATTATCTTAATATCGTCCTCAACCATTTTCATCTCACATTGTTTACTTTCCTCACAAGCCTGATGAGAAGAAATGTCTGCAACGCCTTCTTCTCGAGTATTGTCACAAGCTTTACCAGACGACTCAGCTTTGTCCCGAAACTGAATTGATTTCACTTCAGTACTCCCATCCTGAGAACAAATAAACCATACACACATCAACAATCATAAATCATGCGTTTTAATCCTTTGTAACTATTTACTTGCGCTGAAATTATTATTAATTATTATATATCTATCTCACTCAACTCACAATGATGTGACGACAAGGTGGAGACGTCTTTGCCTGCCCTCTTTGTCGTCGAGTACGCCGCCTCCGATAGTTGCCTTGCTCGAACATATCAACCGCCCCTGGATCCAACATCCAGTAACTTCCCTTGCCGCCCCCTTCACTAGAAACCACCTCCGAAGAACACTTTTCCCTCGCCACTTTTAAAAAACAATCATTCAGACTCAGATTATGACGAATTGAATTCTGCCAACCTTGTTTGTTATCACGATAGTATGGAAATCGTTCCATAATAAAACGGTAAATGCCATTCAGCGTAATCCTTTGGTTGGTAGCGGATTTTATTGCCATCGCTATAAGTGCAATGTAGGAATAAGGAGGCTTTTCAGGCCTTTGAGGTCGTTCGAGGAGAAATGAGGGTGGAAATGTATTACTAAGATTAGGAAGAAGGAATGGAAGACGATGGTGGGGATCAAGAAAAGGATTCGAGTATAAGGGTGGTTTATAAGTTAAGGGATAAACTTGTCTTGAAGCTACAGCTGATAATGCTATCAGATGGTGTGAGGCAGGAAGAGAATTAGTCGAATCGAAATGATTCGACATTGTAATTAATTCGGTTTGTGGTATCGATTCTTCTGATTTCATCTGCCAGTAAGAGGCGAATTGACTGAATGTTGGTAACATTATGTGATTAATCCTTTTTTCGATATCACACGAAACTATAATAAATTTATATTTATATTCACAATATATTTAGGGAAGAGTGTAAAATGCAGTTTAGCGAAGCACTTAACGAGTTGCACTGAACGGAATATGTGTCGTACAAATAGTCTTTTGAGTCGGTAGGAGCACTTGCAAAGCGATTAATTCCTGTTGACAGTTTGTAATATATTTGCGCACCAAAGTTGCAGATGGTAAAGAGCTTCTGCAATCATACCAGATTGTGATGCGATGATTCAAACGCTTACTTTGACCACACGCAGGCACAAGAGTTGCAGATGAAAAATGGACTTTTACGTTGAATACATCTTCAGTTGAATTCACTTGTTTAATGCTGAATTGAAATTGTATTCAATATTTATTTTATTCGTGTATTAACGTTATTTATAAGTAGGTGAGATTTTATACGATACACTTTATTCATGAATTATCACAAAAACGATAGATTCTCTGTATTTTTTTGTATGCCCGACGAGAGAGTTCTGTTTAGGTCATTTATAATTTCATTTCGAATTTTCATTCTTATAAAATGTTGACATAATATGAAGAAATTTTCAATTTTTCTTGCGAAAACCGTATTTTAGAATGCAATATGAATAATTTAATATAGATGAATTTTATAGAAGTAAATATAATCCAATTATATGAAATATGAATATTTTTACAAAATACAACGTATAATTGGAAGCTAATGTTTGTTTGTAGTCGACCAGTTTTCACAGTTCATGAAGTATAAGGCACTATATTCCTCAAATTATCACAAAAACCATCGATTTTTGTTATTTTGTATGTCCAACGAGAGAGTCCTGTTTGCGTTATTTATAATTCAATTTCAAATTTTTATTCTCATAAAATGACGACACAAAATAGAAAAAAATCCTTGCGAATACCGTATTTTAGAATGTATTATAATCAATTAAAAATGATGTGAAGAAATTTGATGGAAGTAAATATAATAAAAAATAAATATTTTTACAAATTAAACCGTAATTAAAAGTGTTAGTTTGTAGTCGACCAGTTTGTCACAGCTGATGAACTAAGACTGGATAGTAATATGTCAGACGCGATGGACATGTAGACTATCTCAACATATGGAAATGTTTGTTGAATTTTCTGTCGCTTCAACCAATCCCGTCGCCCATCCTATTTGTCTGTAGAGCCACGAGTATTTTAACACTAGTTCATAGCTGTGCTTGGACGGTGATTTGTGGAGACAGTAAGAAAAGATGATAGTATTTTTACAAGGGGGAGAGTGAGAGAAAAAAATAAAATACTTAAATGAGGGGTAAACGGAAGTGTAAACAAATCTGGCACGTGGCTGTATGTTTTTTTTTAGTATTATTTTTATCGTTATAACATCCATGACAATTAATTGCATAATATGTATCACTGTGAAAACACATTTTTGTAATTCAAATTTCTCACAATTGTATCTAATTAGGCATTCAGATTGTTTTTAGATCTACTATTTTTCAAATTTCATTTTTTTTTTATGTCACTATAGACCTACAATATACCTACACAAGTCAAAAATTATCTCTATTCGAAGTTAGTATTTTTTTAATCATGGTTCAATGCATCTTTTCTTTTGAATGACATCATTTTTCAACTTTTGTATATTTTTATATTCGTTTCTAAAAAATAATTTCAAATTGATCGCCACACCTTACAGTTATACCGTATAGCGTCAAAAACTAAAGTTATAAACAATATATTCAAACAATTAATAATACAAAAATAATTTTCACAAAACTAAAAATATTTTGAACTAAAATATTCACTAGAGCACCATCATACATTTGTCAACACATATGAACATCTTGTGATCTCCTTAGCTTTACTGCTATTGGTTATACATATCGTCGTCTATTAACCAATCAACGCGAATCTCGACTTGCCATAACTCAGATGTGCACACAGAATACTAGAAGGAGGACAGAACGTTTGGCCACCCAAGTGCAACCAACTCATGATTCATGTGTTAGCATGCAGTAATTTGAAGTACTTCTACAGAGGGTGAGGTATGGAACTATATGGTAAATGATATATAGTTGATATCTCAACAATATTGCATGGATTTGTTATTTGATATAGGTATAAAAATTGATTTATTTAAATCTAATTATTATTAATGTATTTATTATCATTTCATTTACTGGTCCTGAGAAATATGGTAGGGTAGGTATATATAAATTGGATGGAAGATTGGATGAGCGATAACAGCGAAGATTCAATTTCACCGTACTCGAAAAATAATGTTTCTTTGTGTTTTTTTTTTGTGAGTCTAAACTAACACCACCATCCCGTCATTAATCAACCAAGACTACCACAAAATAATATTAGTATGGACGGTGGTGGGTATCGAACCAGGTCCGATATTCCCCTCACCTAGAATCACATAGAGATCACACTGCGCTGCATGTGCCGGTTTGTATTTGCTGTTGCAATAATATGTCATCGGGCATTATGCATTTCCAAACAATTGTCAAAACTTTCTCAGACATATCGATAAATAATGAGTTTCAATGAAACAATCGAATATCGATGTGAGAGACTGGTCGACGTCTTCGAGACAACAATGGTACATCGATCTATTGATATACAGATCTGTGAAATGATATGCGCAATAACTGTCGTCTGTTATGACGATCTATAAAACCGGCACATGCAGCGCAGTGGTTAACGCGCTCGCTTCATGCGATCCGGGAGGCGAGGGGAATTACGAACCCAGTTCGATCCCCGCCACCGTCCATATGAACAGAGGTTTTTCATGGTTTTCCTCTGTTTTCTAGGCTAATGCAGGGATGGTTCCTACAATAAATCGGCCATTACCGCTTTCTTCCCAATATCCTTCCCATTACCCAAGAACCTTCATCTCATCATCCCATCATCTCATTAGATCTCAGTTATCATAACAGTGCGTCGTCAAACCCAATATATAAAAAAAGAACAGTCAATTAGTTATTAAGGATAGAACAGCTGATCGTTCATTCATTTCAGTAATTGAATAAAAATAGCGAAGACTTCCATTTAATTTTAAAAATAAATTGGGATAGATTGTATGTTTCTTTTGTGCGCGATATCCTACAGGTCAGGTATAACAAATCAGATTGACATTTTTTTAATCATCCATCGTTACTTTACGGATTGACGTTACGGCTTTTTTACACCTAATATTATCCAGCTTTCTCAATACAATCCTAGATAAAATAATTTACATCTATTTCCTATACAGCGCCATGAAAGTTAATAAAAGGGGTGGTAAGATCGCCCTTGTGGTGCCCCGTCCAAACGATCCTACTCTCATCCTTAGCCTTAATAGGGGAACAATGATTTTGTATCAAGTTTCGATGTTATTAAAAAAAAAAAAAATAATAATAAAAGTTCACTTTATATAAAGTTTTCTTTCATTATTCAACTATGGATAAAATGTTTTTATTTGTACAGCATAGAATCGCTGTTTTTCCAAGTGTTGAATGAATGTATACAACATAATTATATCATCAAAATTTTCAAGTATTTTCTATCAAGATAATCAAATCCCATTCGATTGAACTATGAACGCTTTTAGAGCATATTTTGTATGCAGGTAATTCTGAAAAAAAGGATTGAAATAAAAAGTCACTTTGCAAGTGCTCATCTACAGAAAAAAAAAATGCTGTATTAAATTTCGTTCGTCAATAGAGAGGGACGCAGAGCACAGAATTATAAATAAATAAACACCGTTTTATTCCGGAAACTGTGTATAAGCTCGCGGTTGCCGTGGGAACATTAAAACCGTCGAATGAAAACACATTAACGGGTCGTACCAACAACAGACGAACGGTGTGTATTTTCATGCCATCATCAAAACTATATGCTGTATAGTGCATGCGCTGTCACGTCCGAAAGAAGAAGAAAAAAGACTTCAATTCTCAGCATCGCCGGTTTGTGTCACTTTCCACACGCTTGGCCCACCAAACGGTTTTATTACCCCATATATACATCCAAACATCACCAAACACTGTTGCAGCTTTAGCGGCGAGAACATATATACACGGCTTTTAGTATTTTAATATACATTATATACAAACAGAATATGCTTTTTGAAAAAAAAGGGAAATATTTTATTTGAGATTTTATCGTTGCTCCCAATTTTTATCTATACTTATATCCACGGAAGAAGAAGGTCCTCTACCAACATAGCAAACACAAATATCACTGTTAGATTTGTATCTGTGGTATTGTTAGGTATTATATTATTTTGAGAACGAGATTTACGATGAGAAACGCAATTGCGTTTTTTCAAAACTTTGAATTCTTGACGTTGCAGTGAGATTGAGATTGTTGAGAACCAATGTGTAACAATTATTGTGTGCATGCACGGTGCTTATGAATAATAGACAAATGCATCTTTACTATTTTTTCCCATGTTCACGAACCAATTTGTAATTGAATGAAAAGTTCACATCTCCAAGATAATTTTATGCACTTTAAGTAGGCCTAATATGAAATTCTATTTTTGTGAATTCAATCAGTTTCAAGATAATACGTCAATTAATACCGAGAATGTGATGGAATTTATTGACGTATTATCTTGAAAGTGTTTGGGTTCACAAAAATATAATACCATATTAATAATAAATAGCATACAATTATCTTGGAGTTGATATAAATTTCATTCAAATACACTGGTTCGTGAACATGGAGAATAATTCAAAGAAAATAAATTCATTACGTCCAAATTAAATAATAAATTCAATACTTCAATAGAGACCCTATTACATCATCATTCTTGGTATGCATTGACGTGTTATCTTGAAAATCATTGAATATACGTTAATGGAATGTCATATTAATTGAAGAGCATAAAATTGTCTTGGAGTTGATATACTTTTTGCTCAATATGTGATATATAAAAAAATAGTAAATACAATTTTTCTATTTTGATAAGCCTCGTGCATGCTTCGTGTCGATGGGTTGACAACAGTCCTGAAATCCGGTGTACACTTGTCATAAAATCCCGATGAAATCCCGATGAAATCTCTATGAAATCCCTATGAAATCTCTTGAAATCCCTGAAATCTTGAAATCAGATGTACACAAAATTTGTTAGTTGTAAACCCCTCGCTTCATGCTTAGTAGACAACCTTTCGTGTATACAACTTCAAGCATACAATATAATATGAAACAGTTTTTCGTAACTTATATAAAAGAATTGATTAAACATCCAATATTTCGTATTTGCATGTATTTCAAAGGCGTTGTCTTGTGGTGATATTTCGTGTTATCTAGTCATAGATGTATAATTATACAATGTATAATGGAATGTATATAGAAAAAAAATACACTAAGCTAGACTAATCTAGTCTATCCAGATGCTCGAATCTCACCGACCCCAATCAATATTCATCGACGCCAATAGATCTTGATCATCATTACAATTACAGTTTATAAGGAGGAACTCGGGTGAAAATCCTATCTTTGTTGATATTGATTGTATACACTTCAAATTTGGCACATAGACAACTATCATGCTGAGACTATGAAAAACCGAAAATGCACATAAATGTTTACAAATTTTTCGCAAACGAATTTTATTTTTCGCTATACTCATACAATATATTTTGTTTCACGAAAATGTTGCTGAATTATCCCATTGTTGATCATATCGTTTACGAAAAATATTGTAAATTTGTAATACTGACATCGATGGAAAATAAACAAGCGTAGGCCTGTATATGTAAGTTGAATGAGAAATTACAGATCGATAAATATAAAAGAAAAAATAATAATATAGAACATAAAACTCGCTGAATGGAGAGATTAGTAACCCATGAATGCTAGAGAATTTAGCCCCCTTTCAAGTAAAAACATAAAAACACGAAAAAACATGTTAATTATAAGCATTAAATTTTTAAAATTTCCACGAAAAAGAAAGAAAAATAATAAACTTATCCCATAGGTAGTATAACAATGTTTATTAAAAACATTTAAAATGTGTTAGAAAATAACAAACATAATGTTACGAGTTTTGGGGATCAGTAAAATGATTACACTAGTGTTTGCCACATGTACGTCAGTTTCAAGAAATCCAGTCACAGAAACGGCTATTAAAACGTGTTGTGTCAGTTGTTAAAAGTAGATCTCTCTCTCTCTTTGTCTATCGTCTCTATTTGATAGATGTTTCATCTCTTTCTACTCTGGTCGACGTTGTATTTAGTTAGGGAATGCGATAAATCAAAGATAGCTTTACTCGACAACCCTAATGTTTAAGTTTCGTCGCTTTAATGGCTCTGCACTTGAGACGGAAATTTCACACAGAAGCGCGATTTCGGCTCAGATGTGGGACGGATGGCAATTATTTGTGTAGACCACCGCAATAGACGTAATCTCAGTTTCATTTTACGTTTGTTTATAAATAATTATAAATTAATTCAGTATTAACTCTGAATGATAAAAAATATATATAGGTTTGAATTATATTTAAATGAATATGGATTACTGGCAATAATGAATAATTATATTAGGGCTTTATGATAAAGTCCGTCTTCTGTATGCCTGATACATGCTAAATCCTATGTCATATCTTTAGTGAAGTGGTGAAACAAATCTTACAACTTCTTGCAGACAAAATACTACTAACTTGTATGAGATGGTCGAAATAATGTTTTGCTAATATTGTTGTGAATATGTTATTGTTTTCATGTTTGTTTTCACAAGCACTATGCAATGCACCATTGCACATTTGCAAGCCCCGTGCAACACTCATTCATGACTACCTACCAGAAAAAAAATTGGATCAATTTTTATAGAGGAAGTTTGAAATCAAATTTGAAATTGCGTTGAATTTTGCAAATAATATACCTTACGTGGAACTTCCTATACGAGTACTCGCTTTTTTATTTGTTTTAATAAAAATGGTTGTGGAGGAAGGGGGTGGGGGCAGATAGTCAGTAATTCAAATTTTGGCAATGGTTTGAGTTTTCCAGAATCATTTTGTGATATTATATCAGTGGTGAAAATAATTAGGCACACACTGTAGATCACAATAACAACGCCAATAACAAACAGCTTTCACAACTTGAAATAACGAAGATAAAACTCATATCATGCATCGTTAATTGATGCGATACCACTCACTTTTTCCCAGCAGCATAATTGTATATTTGTCCTGTAAAGAATATGCTCAATTCTCCAAAAAGTATAACTTTATTGTTTCCAAAAACATTTTGCATAAAAGTGTCACGCAAGAAATAACCACAATATATGCTAGAAATATAATACGAAGGCATTATTTATTATTCTGTTGGATGAATTCAACAAGGTATGGAATAATACATGAATTGGAATGTTTGTAATGACGTCAGTATACCATACAACTGAACAAACATGGCCAATTGTTATCTGATACATATGTCACTAAATTACCAAAGTTCCTTTACACATAAAATATATAAATAATTTGTATCAATTGCTTGCACAAACTAACCAAATACCAAAGTTGTTTGTAACTGATAAAAATAAAATTCTTACATCTCACATTGGTACAATTAGAACAGTGTTATGAAAAACCTGGCATTTCATACTCTTATCAAAAACAAACATTTTCAATACAATAGAGGTGAAATAATTCAAAAATAAAATAAAATCATATTTATGATCAAGATTTGCTGAGCAACAAGTTTACCGTAGTCATACTCAAGTTCACCGCATATCAAATGCTAAATTCTCATTATGAGAATTTTTATAATACTTTCACCACAATTGTTCTAAAACCTTGGACTATTTTACTGTACATATCCAGTAACTTGACTAATTATTACTTTCTTAAGTACGGTAGCTTGATTTTCTTTTTGTACAAATATATCTATTGTCTACATAGCAAAATAGTAAATACACATCCGGCCATTATTGGGATCCTTACTAACACAAGTTGGCCGCAGCACATTGACACTCTCGATCATATAATTTTGTTGAAGACTTTAGAGATCGTTTTGATATTGTTATCATTATTTTTTATATAGGTAGGCAGAGGCCTACTACAACAGTGCATAGGTACCTTACAGTCAGTAGGCCTATACACAGTATTCCATTTTATACCTTTACAATGTTAATATTTGGTTAGACAGCAAAAGAAAAAAATATATATTCCACAATAAATGTTATTCTTTGTCCACAATAGATTTTAGAAGCATTTAATAAGGTATGACTCTTCAATACGTAGGCCCCTGTAGTCATTACTAATTACTCGTCTAGATATTTTCTGAATCTCTCGCAACTCCTCGATGTGTAAAATGAAGGATTTGACAGTTAACACCATTTGCCAGTCCAAATACATTTTGATTATAAGTTTTACTGGCATAAAGAGCCTGCATTTCACTACTGTGTGCGTGTGGAAAAAAGAACTACGGCTGACAGACATGGACAAATAAATGAAATTATAAAACCATCTACAGGGAAGATACTAGAGAATTATAGATTTTTTTTAATATACATACTTCTATATACACCCTTAAACAAGTATAGGCATAAATGAATAATAACAAATAAATTCTCACATCAAAAAAAGGCATATGTCCCATGTAATAGGCAACACTATCAATATGGGATCTAAATAGTTATATTATCAATAGGCAATAGGCATTCTGAGAAATCGGAATGTGCGGCCGGCCTCATTATTCTTATTCATTCGTCGTTCGATACAATTGTGGCAACAATACAATTAAACCAACAAGTTGCCAAAACATAAAAGTATACAGTAATGTATTTTATGGTAATATGCATGCATACAAGCTCGAACACACATCAGCATTGTTTAAAATGTAAAAAGGAAATCTCTTCTAGTTTTACCGTGAAGTCAAGTTAGGGAAGTCGACACGTAGAAGACTGAAAACCATTTAAACAACGGTAAATTTGATATCTCACAAAAAACGTTAAAAATTAAAGACACGCGAGTTGATTAATTGTAAAACGTCTAGTAGGGCCATTATTTTGGCATTCCTAATAGTTATAGATTTATAATATAGACAAAATATAGTAGAGCCTATAGATAAAATATATTGCACACTCTAAGATACAGATACAAACTAAAAAATAATAGGCACAAATTGAAATAAAAGCAAATATGTACATGAACGTCCATAAACAGTACTGTTACTGCATGACTGACCAATTACAGAATCAATTAAACTTTGAATACAATCTTTTTATACAAATCATACAATCATAAATTATAATATAGGTCAAGAACCGATATTATAAAGCTCAAATAAGGAGTTATTAGGATAAATAATTAAATATTGAATAAAATTTAAATATTTATTAAATAAATATTTCAGACGAGGCAGTGACCATGGTGACTTTTGTTATTTTTCCTCAACTATCACATATCTTTCTTATCTGGACCTCATAATACCAGTTCTCAGTAATTCCTTCCTCAAATCAGTCACAAAAAATCAAAACCTGTTTTTATCGTAGAGAAATATGAAAATTTCATGACATTGGCCCTATTAGTTGTCGCAATGATCCGTTACCTAGAAACAAGTTGAAGTGATTCTGACGTGACTTACAGCCGCACTTAATTAGTTTTTTATTGACCTAAGCACAGGCAGAGGAGCCTAATATTATTTAGAGGTTATGCAAGATTGATAAAGTCATCGTGTCTGTTACAGTTCTTTGTTATAGTTAGGCCTATCACATGATTATTGGGGGGTCAGCTAACCCCCCTCCCCCCGGCTCTGCCACCCCTGGACTTCGGTAGATGCCCTACTATAAACAGGATCATTTGATGCAAAAAGGGTGCAATCAATCGCACCTAGTCCCACCCACAATGGAAAGTAAAATCAACGTCTTTACATTCACATAGAAAAGAATGATCACGGTTGTAAATTACGAGATGCTATTAGCCAAGTAGCCTTAATCGGGGAACAATGATTTTGTATCAAGTTTCGCTGTTATTGAAAAAAAAAATTACAAGACTACAGACCACGAGCTACCCTACTCAATTTACTTTCTGCTTATACCCGTTCTCCTGATTAATGAAGATCGTTGCGGAAGTAGTCATACCAAGATATCTATACACAGAAATAAGCTGAGATTTAGAAAAAAAAAATGTTTCATTTTTAAACTGAAATCCTATTCAGGTGCGAGATTTCTTGGTCAATAAAGGAAGCATCAGAATTCTTACGGCTTGGAACATTGTTCAGTGTGCTCTCTCACTTGAAAATATATATACAGTAGGCGAATGATATTTCAATTTTTTATGACTGTATCTAATACATGGTCTAGTACAAAGTATACATGTATTATGTATTCATTGTGTTATATGCTATATATAATATAGATATTAGGATTTATTATACACTCGATAAAGTTTGTTCGGAAAATCTGGTATGCGCTCGTTATGCATATTCATAGTCTTAGAATAGAGGTACAATTCACTGGCTAGAATCCAACCTTGAGTTTGTATTATAATACTTAAATCCCTCATTTTATGGTTAGAGAAATTCCCTTGAAAGTAAATCCACACTTAGGCAAGCTATAATAAAAACAAAGAACATACAATAGTAACGTACTCCACCGACCGACCGTCCGAGAGTCAATCGGTAGCTCGACGCTGTTCGAGGACTGTCCGCGGTGGCCAACATGAGTGTTCTGCATACCAACAAACGAGTACGCAATGAGCCCGCTCGTGGATGATAATGCGTGACGAATAGAACGAATTGACGGCGTGAAAACAAAGTTTGCAAGAAATGAAATTATATGCTATCCAGTGGAATTCTGTAAAATTAGTTTGAGTGAGTATCAAGTATTCACTCGAGAGAATTATGGCGTCATTTGTTATACAAGTACACGTGTATCCACGAGAGACGAAGATGGAAACCACCTGTGGGCTAGGAGTACGGTAGAGGGGGATGATCGATCGGAACATTCATCTTTCGTGGGTACAAGTATATCTTAACTAATTTAAACTCAACGAAAAACAAGTAAACCCACCAATATGTGTTATTAAGAGAAATGAGTATAATTTACCAATTTGGTCTATATTTGATACCCAGAAATGGGTCAATACCCTTTTAGATACTAATGACAGGTAGGTTGTATTTCAGTTCAAATTCCATTATTAGACCAACCAGAAATCCAGAACGGTATGCTAATTGCGTAATGAGATTGAACGTGATATGTGTGGATCTTCCCTTTTTCGTATTTTGTTCACTCGAGTAAAACCAGAATGTAAATTCAATAAATTCACCTTGTACAGTACCACCCTTATTAGCACATACTAGTATACTAACTTTAATAATTAGAACATAACTACTTAACTACTCAATCACTCTATACAACGGCTACAGTGCTAGTGCAGAGAAGATTTCAAACATTGAAATCTACAAAATTAGGCCTTTAAGAATAACATCATTTTTGGTATTAGTACTCTGCCAGGCTTGCCTGATATTTTGAAAAACAGTTTGAAAAAAGTGCACTGGAAATAATAGTGAAAAATAATTAAAAACACTGTACAAATCGAAACGGTGAAACCTACCGGCACAGTATATTTTCAAGCGAAAGCATTTTTCTTCATTAATTCTACATCAGCCTCAACCATTTCTTTGACTAATTCCTGTGAAAAAAAAAATGAAATGAGTGGTCTTAAAAATCTTAAATACCTCAATATCATCACATGAGATTCAAATGACCAAATACTGAGAACGCCAGATGCTTTTAATGCTCGACGTAAAATGACTGCCATACCTTGAATGAGACTTTCGGAGTCCATCCGAAGGTGTTTCGAGCTTTGCTAGGATCTCCCAACAGTATATCCTGGAAAAAAATTCAATGTTAGGCCTACACAAAATTTGTTTCCAATTTGCTCAAATAATTTTCTCAGCCAGAAGAAAAGAGAGAAGAAAGAATATCAAATTTGATCGTAAGAAAATTGAAGTTTTACATGCCTAGCTGTAAATATATTGAAAGGTCCTACTTTTATTGCCATGAAATATAATTTAATTGAACATTAATTTTGACTAGATTAACTAGATACTAAATGAATGAATGTTGATAAATTGAAAAGAATAAAAACAATGAGGAAATAAAAAAATAAAAATTGAGGGTTCCACTTACTACTTCCGTCGGTCTGAAGTATTTCGGGTTAACCTTGACCCTGATAACTCCGGACACCTTTTCTCGTCCAACTTCGGACTCCCCTTCCCCCTCCCAAACAATCTCCTGGCCGATGTGAGCAAACGCAGCTTCCACAAATTCCCGGACTTTGTGGGTCTCTCCCGTCGCAATGACAAAATCTTCCGGCTTCTCCAACTGTAGCATCATCCACATTGCCTACAATAGAAAAAATATATTGTATGGTATTGTATTTTATTATCGTCCCGTGGACCAGTAGGGCCTACATAGTACAAAGTATGGGTATTGTCAAGTATAAAATACTGACATAAAAGTAGAATATAATAGTTAAGATATTAGTTACAATAGATATTGTACCGGTAATGGTTAAATGGAATAAAATAAGCAGGAGTATAATGTTAAGGATTATTTACAAAGAGAATAATTCATAGGCCTAAGAGCTGAATGTACAAAATAGTTTAGCAAAATTTACCTAGGAAGATAGGGTAGCTTGGTAAATACTAACTACGTATTATCAGTGAGTGAAAGTAGGAACATAAATATAAGTAGTAATTACAGGTTGTGACATATAACTAACAGGAAACTACTCACTCTCTCTCTCTTTTTAGTTTGTCACCCATGCTTGTTAACCATCACTTTGATAACACCCTTCTACAGTGAGTAGTGACAACCAGGGATATATCTAATACAATCACAGGCTAATTATGATAGACAGTAAGAAACCAACAGCTTACCTAGATGTAAAACGCACAAAACCGAAAGTGAAATGATACACAAGTTAAGCTAAATTATAAAATATAGCTACGCTAACAGAAATACCTTGACTATCTACGGAATGTGGAGGAAAAATATAATGAGCTTTTACCCGGTAGAGTCACTGTTTTTTTTATTAAATTTTCATTTACTTTTCTATCAAGAACAAGTTAACAAAAGACTTACCTCAACATAATCTCTAGCATGTCCCCAGTCCCTTTTAGAGTCCAGATTTCCAAGTTCTATATGTTCCATCAATCCTAAACTAATTTTGGCAACAGAACGTGTAATCTTCCTCGTCACAAAACTTTCTCCTCTTCTCGGACTCTCGTGATTGAACAGAATACCGTTGCAAGCAAACATATTATACGCTTCTCGATAGTTCACCACGATCCAGTATCCATACAACTTGGCGCAGGCATACGGCGATCGTGGATAGAAGGGCGTCGTTTCTGTTTGAGGTACTTCTTGAACTTTCCCGTACAACTCGGAAGTAGAAGCTTGATAGAATTTCACATCTTTCTCTAATCCGCATGTTCGTACTGCATCTAGAAGTCTTAAGGTTCCAAGCGCGTCAACCTCAGCAGTATATTCGCTCAAATCAAATGAAACCTGAAATGGAAAAGAAATAACATCTGAATATTTATTGTAGACCTCCTGCCGGTACGGTATTCTAAAATATGCTTACCTAGAAACATTGCCGTATGTGAATTGTAAAGCTATATAAGAAAAATGAATGCGATGAAATATATAACTAAATAAGTTGTTTTCTGTAATCTGTCAGAAAAAATTGCGGTACGTTAAGTTGTTGTTGGTTTTTATAGTTTTTAAACTCGCTTGAATCTGACGGTTTTTGCATTGCCGTCTGTAGTTTGACAGTTGTTCATCAATGTTGTTTGAAAGGGGGGTGCTGGAGGGGGTGATATGTCAGTTAGTTTAGTGGGGGAGGTTGATGCCATTGTTGGGGAGGGGTTGTACCTGTATGAACTTAAGATAGATTTTCATGACTTACTTTGACGTGGCTTTGTGCAGCTAGGTTATAAATTTCAGTTGGTTTCACCAGGTTGATAATTTTGACAAGACAACTACTGTCAGTCATGTCACCGTAGTGGAGCTTCATTTTACCCTCTTCATGTGACTGTGGATTAGCATACAAGTGCTGAATACGAGAAGTATTGAACGTACTTGCTCGACGAATTATTCCATGTACCTCATAACCTTTTGCCAGAAGAAACTCTGCCAAGTATGAACCATCCTGTGGGTATGAAAGTATATTATCAGAAGAATAAATTACCTATCATTCTATCACTAAGGAATCTCAATGACTAAGGGTAGACCTGGGCCCAGGCTAGGCCTAGGCCCCAAAAGTAGACCTAGGGCCTACCCAAGTTCTAGCCTGGGCCTACGCTTACTGTAAGAATAGAATAACGATGTTCTTTACGCTATCAATGCTGTAAGGCAACAAGAACTTACCTGGCCGGTTATGCCGGTTAAAAGAGACACTTTTCTTTTATTTTGACTGCTGTCACCGCCAACTGAGCAAGCCATGTTTTACCGTAGGGCCTACTTGTATGACTGAAATATGAGGTAAAAAGTCGTGGTCGGGTTCTACGTCCTGTTATTAAAATGTATCTACAACTCGCCCTTAACAAACACTAAAACACACGTCGACAGTTTACACTTCACAGGTACGTACCTGTGTCAGATACTTATGTGCTCGGAGGTTATGTAATTATGTCAACATTCAAAATCAGCTGTTTAAAACTTCACGATAACCACGATTCCGTGAAAGGAGCTATGTAATCAAGAGGGCTGTGATAAAATTGAGTATTTGAGGTTATAATGATCGTTTACAGTGTGTCATTTATGAGTGTTCTTTTAGTATTCTTCCACTGCTGATACATAAGTTATCATTTATTTAATAGATAATATATAATAAATTCAATTGATGTTTAATATGACTTCCAAACCAGGCGTCACCAGTTTTCAAAAAAAGGCCAAGAGTAATGTGCCTTCAGTTCCTGGTTCGAAGTTGTCAGTTCAAAATGCACAGTTGCTTGTGTCTTCTGGTGTTCCCTCATTAGATCATGTCATTGGTAAGAAAAGAAAGAGTTCCAGAATATGCTGTATAAGTAACCCGGGATAGGCCTAGTTATGGTCATGTTCTGTCACATTGGTTCTGTCTTGCTCTCGTCCACAATTTTTAAGGTTATGTTTGGTCATTGATTTGGTCAGTGAGTGTAGGCTAGGCCTATAAATATCCTCGTGTATGTCGTATGTCTGGCCTGTCTAGATACCTAGCGTTGATACAGAGAGGTGGTCAAGTCATGGATTTTGTACGTTAGAAAATCAATGGTCAAGTTAAGTAAGGTAGTCCCTAGGCCATTGATTTTGTAGTAAACCTACAAATTCAATGCCTAGGCCTAGTTAGGTCGTTAGACTCCAGGCCTATGTCAACGCCCATTCATAAGTACCTTTGTGTAGGCCTAGGCCTATAGTGTTAATCATCGTAATCATAAACTTGGGTCACAATAGCTGCTTATTCAAATTCTCCATACACATCTTCTCATTATCATCTTTCTCATTCTTCAGATTCTCAAAACAGTAGGATTAGGCCTACTCTGGAGGATCCCGTTCATCTAACCTATATAGGCCTACTTAATGCTTTCGCCACCTTTTAAAATTTAATCACCCATGCTCTTACTTCTTGATAGCTTGATGCCAAGAATTGGCTCTGATTTTCCATTTGCAGTAGAATAAAATTATCAGAATGCATAACCAAAAGCACTGAGTAGGTCAATATAAATTCCTTAGGATGCCGATAGTCAGTTCACTACAGCATTGAGTTTGTAGTGACTAAAGTAGTGCTAGACATTGGATGGCCATTGAAGCCATTCTTAGGCCATTTTTAGTCTACACCTTGTACTTGAGTCTTACATTTGGGGGACATTGTGGGTGTCAAAATAGTTATAATTGTCGACGCTAGAGTGTACTGGTACTCAACACCAGTTAGGCCTTCGAACAGAATAGGTGCACGATACTACTTCAACGTTTCCTTACCACTTTCACGTTTGTGGTCAGTATAAAAGAGAAAAAAAATTGCCCCATGCCTGAGACACGAAAGCTACACGCCTATATTTTGCATTTCAAGTCTAGTCAGTCACTGTCGTCACTATGAATCTCTAATTGATTTGATACTTGTGATGATTCATTCTGATCATCAATTTTAATTTTAATTAACCAACCATAAAAAACCCTAATGATCGGATTTTGAGTACCGGTACGTAAAAGAAGAATGTTGCATTCTGTCGTTACAGGTAATTAGGTCCTAATTACCCTAGATCATATGTCCTTACTTGGTAAATCACCTGCATTGACTCAGTGCCTGTACATCTCAAATTAGCAATGATAAGTCTATTATCATCTATGTAGGCAGTAGGCCCACCAAAATCACCCAGTTACTCTTGAGAGTGAATAGCTATTCTCTGTGTGTGAATACTTATTTAACCACTAATAACTGAGCCGGTATAATGTAGCTGTGTTCTTGAGTAACTCGACAATTGACTTGTACTGGTTTATCTATTTCAGGCGGTGGGATTCCTGTTGGCACCATTGTTCTTGTTGGTAAGTATAATTTGCAATATACGTTTGGCTGATTGTATAAGTGTACTGTTGGAAAGGAATGTAGGCCTACGCCTAATAGTAGACTCCTTAATTTAACCGTAATTCATTCAAATGATCAAGAGTTATCAGAGGTTGAATTTGATGATTACTCCCATAATCGATAGTCCATGTAGAACCTTGCCTAATTTGGTTTTCAGCTTGTATACAGCCGTCGCTGGTTATGTGCCAAAAATCCTTTTATAGAATCCCCCCACCTTACACCAATGCCGCACTGTGCGAAACCACCCTTCTAATTTTTTTGTAAACATATGAATGGTATTCTTAGTTGAAATTTCAGTTGCGATGCATGATTTTCAAAATACAATACCTATGATGAAGTATGAAAGTATGTAATTTGGATTGTAAATTTACTCAAACGAAAATGAATTGCGTTAATTTCCTGCTGCACACCATGCTAGGCCTAGGCGTATGTGGTCGTGTTGAATTACAAAGTCGAAGAATCTCGCTGTCTCGTCTCACTTATGTTATCTTTTTCTTCAGAGGAAGATACCTACGGAAGCTACTCGAAGATCCTGCTCAAATACTTCCTGTCGGAAGGCGTGACATGTGGCCACTCGCTGTTAGTTTCCAGCCAAGACCGTAATGTCGAGAAGTTGGTGCAAGAACTGCCAGCCGTTGCCGACGGTGACCAACCCGACCTGACCAGTAGGCCCGCAGTCCCTGAAACCGAGATGACGATCGCTTGGCGGTACAAAAACTTGAAAACAGTCCAATCCTCGCCTACCGGTTCCTCGTTCGGGCATCACTTCGATCTGACGAAAACAATGGACGAAACGACTCTTTCCAAAACAGATATTCACTACTGGAATGGGTCAAATCGACGTTTTTCTAAACCCGACACCGATAGTTTATCTAAGAATAGTAATTTTGAAGATTTGATATTGACAATTGAAAACCAAATTGATATTGGTGGATATAGTGTAACCGGTAGAAAACCAGGGGTGACGTATCCCGAAGAAAGAAACGTCTTAAGAATAGTTATAGATGGATTGGGTTCGCCACTTTGGTGTGTCGACAACGAATCTCAAAATGAGATGACGATGTTCTTGTATAACCTCCGAGGATTGTTGCGGTCAGCTTACGCTGCTTGTGTGGTGACTGTACCATCACATTTATTCAAAGTATGCTCATTTATGTATTTATATTATTCAGTTTAGACTTCATGTCTCGTTAATAATGGAGGTCATGGCCTAAATTAAAGCCTTATAGGCGTAACTAACGTTCTTGTACCCTAATAATGAAACTGTAGGATCACCAATAAAACAAAAATATTGCGGTTCTAAAAAGAGAAAGAGGATAAAGACTAGCTTGTGGTCTTATTCTTGTACGTTGTGACTGCCATACCAAGTGATCACTTATCTCCAAGTCCTAATTATCAATTTTTATTCATGAATACGGTATTTATAGGAGAGTAAGGCTATACCGGATACCCTAATTTATATTGAAGTGTTTAGCAGAGTAGGCCTACTTAATTTTATTGAATATAAAATACAATCACTTGGATTTCTAATGATGGATAATCAATGTTGAATTTTCCTGAATGAATTGTTATTATTATCATCATCTATTATTATTATTATTTAAATTGCACATAAATGCGTGGTTGCAAGTTCCCTATCTATCCTATTCGACCACCTCCCTCTCCCTTAACTTCTGACAGAATAGCTTTAACCTTATTTTGTCCCCCTCGAATTTACTTCTACTAAGCCCATTCCAGTCCCTACCTATCCTATTCAAGAAAGAGAATTTACCAACATCTAATCGAGCCCCCTTTTCGTTTTCCTATGGATGGTCTTATTTTCCAGGTCACGTGAAAATCAATGGATAGAGTAATTCTGTAATCCGTTTATTATTTTCAGGATGCAGCATTAATAAAGCGTTGCCAACATTTGTGTGACACTTGCGTCCGACTGGAATCTTTCGCCGGCTCGGATAAAGAGACTCATCCTTTGTTCAAAGACTATCACGGCTTGTTTCACGTCACCAAACTGTCGGCCATTAATACCATCACTTGCCACGTTCCAGAGAGCTCCGATCTGGCTTTCAAACTTCGCAGGAAGAAGTTTATCATCGAGGTATGTTGGCTGCTTTTTTAATATGAAATGCTTAACATTCCATGATTTAGCAGAAAATCAGTTGATAACTTTCGAATGGTATGAGATATCGAAATTCCGATAAAGGTGAAACACAGATATTTTCAATATCTTCAAGATGGCGTAACATATAACTGTTGATATCATATCGCATAATTCTCATGCGTACACAGTTAAAAAACCTGTTTTTTTCAGCCGTATACGCTTGAAAATGAATCGATATGAGATAAATAGGTATTGCTTGTACCGCCTTGTAGGTATTGGAAATATCTGTGTTTCCTCTTCAATAGGATTTCGAAATCTCATACCGTTCAACATTTATCACGAACAAACTGATTTTTTGCTAAATCGACTCCCATGGACTCCTTAACGCATACAACCACAGTCGTGTGTGTATCGTGGATTCGTGAAGCTCACATTTGAATAACGTTCTGGAAATACTTTATCCCATATAATTTAATTTTTCTCAGTTTTTTCTCATTTTTTCTCAGTTTTGTATTGCATAATTTTTTTTGACTTGATGGTTTTGACGTTGGGACAACAACTCACAGGGATGAGACCCCTTTAAAATAAACGCACCGTCTACTGACTAGACATGTTATGCCCTTATTGACCACATTAAAACTCTCTGGTAAGTCATGGAAATATTGATTGATTGATAAATAAAAAAACTCTGTATTTACTAGTGATGCCTTCGGGTACCCGGGTCGGGTACGGGTAATGCATTACCCGGGTAATATTCTGTTACCCGGGTACCCGTCTAGATTCCAGGTAATTGTGCTAACCAGTACCTATAATATAGAGAATAACTTGTATAAATCACTCAAGCTACCGAGAGAAATTCAACTTCGCATTTTACATAAGTTTTTTCACCTACCTTCCCAGACCTCCCCCAACTTGTCATAATGCGCTCGTCAAATCTAGTCGCACCACCTACCGTTATCTGTGGTCACACGTGCAGTGTACTGAATCCCTCTCCTGTCAACCGCTCTCTAGTTGCCATGCCAAATAATATTCTTCACCGAGAACTGAGAAGATTATGAAACGTCAGAACCACGGAACGAGACAGGGGATGACGTAAATACGTTTTTTTTTCAATTACCCGGGTAATACCCGGGTAATTTCGGCGGGTACCCGGTTCCTAATTTGTTACCCGAAGGCATCACTAGTATTTACTTTTGTTGTTGTCATTTTTTCTCAACAGAAACTCCATTTACCGCCAGAGCTGCAGGAAACGGCACAAAGGGAACAAGACGACATGTTTGCCGTACCGTCCAGTTCGGGATGTGGGGGTACGGGATCAGCAAAAAACCTTCTAGACTTTTAACAAATTTGTGTTTTGCATCTGAAAATGTAGGCCTACACCTCAAATATATTTTCTGTTACAAGATGAGTGTTTGGCTTGTTGAGTTTTAAGTTCTACCATAAAATTATACAGTTCTCATTACCGTATTCATTATTTTTATTGACTTTCTATGACCATTTGTATTCAGTAATCTAAATTAGTACTGTACATGTAATGTGTTAAAGTTGGCCCTGAGGCCTTGGTTATTCCTTATGGTTATTTCGTTGCTGTGGTACCGTATCCAAAAAGACCTAGTAGGCCTACACCTTGGTTATATTTCAAATGTGTTGTCACCATTATAATTATTATAGGCCTAGGCCTATTATGTTTGAAAAATATCTCAAATATTGTGTGTTCAAAAGTTCATGGGAGTCAATGTAGAGAAATTTATTTTATTGATTTTTCAAAGGGTAGGCCTATAAGGTATTAAAATTTTAATACAATTGAAACACGCTTCGTTTCAAACTTTTAATACTGTTTCTGGCTATTCAATATGGTATTCGTATACACTATACAGTATAGATAAGAACACATTTCCAAGGTATTATAAAGAGACATGAGTTTTGGCTGTTCGAAAATTTTGATAGTTCCTACTACTGTACTATTGTACTACAGGGTACTCCATTCAAAAGTTATCAAAAAAATTACATTTTGCTAAATCTGCATTTTCCTAGTCATATTGTTTCTTAGTTATGTTTTTTGACTAATTTCTACATTAATACCGGTACTCATGAAAATATACATGTTCAAAATCCTATCATTGATCAATGTGGACCTACTTATAGTACGGAGCATGCATATTACTAAAAAGTTATATTTCTTGCGGAATTAGAAAGTTTTCACTTTTCATTCTCTACATAGACCTATTTATTGATTGAAGTTTTTTTTTAATCCTTTCTCTAATTATCTGTAACTGAATGAATGCTGGACCATACCGGTATTCAACAAGTTAGAGGTATTTCAAGGGAGGGTGTTTGTAAAATCACTCGACCATATTTCCTGTTTTCTATTCATCGCCTCCCCTCTTCCTGTCTCCTATGTTGGTCACCCTAGTTACCACACCTCCACTTGTAGAGTGAACTATCAATGGTAAGCTTCAAAGTGACAGCATCTGGTAAAGAAGACAAGTGAAGATGAAGGCGTCTACGGAATTGAACCTGTCGAAAGGAGTTCTTATGTGCTGTAATATTGTCTTCCTTGTAAGTATAGCCGTATTACGTTTTAATGTAGATATCATCAACGTATTTACAATGTAATTGTAATATGTATTGTCTATTGGCCACATTCATGGAGAAACATTGTTGTCTGAATACATTGTTCATCTTCTTTTTTTTTTTTGTTCACTTGGATTGAAGACAGCTGTTATCATAATAATAAATTTGCATTATAAAAATAATGTTTCCGGTGTAGACCAACTTGATTAGATCGTTTAAGAATTGTTTAGGCATGGTGTTCTGGTAATTTTGAAAATAATTCGAACTGTGACAATTGTCAAAATAGTTGAATGGAGAGTTTGAAAGTATATTGAATAGATTATTAAATGTAGAATAGATAGATTGAATAGATAAATATAATATGATAGACTCTTTTAACTGCATGTTACTGAGAATCAGAATTTAGTGAATAAACACATAGTTTAATTTTAATTTAATGAAAAAATTACTCAAATCTGTGTAAAGTCAAATTATAATGGGAGATAATGAACATTCAGTCAGGTTATGCAAATGGCTACTCATGATTGTGTTTATTATATTCATTTATATTGGGTTCAACGTCGCACTGTACTGGAGACTATGATCTATTGGTGTCATTGTGTTTATTTTATGTAATACATACTAACTAGTAATTAATATGTAATTATTACTTCATTATTACCATAATTTATTCATTCCATATTCACACTTCCATGTTTCAACGACATTTTAAAAGGATATTATTATTATTCAAAAAATATTTTGTCTTTACATTTTACTACCTCTACCATTTTTCATTTTACTACCTCTTTTATTTACGTCATGTTTCAGTTGTGTGGTCTATCACTGGTAGCGCTCGGAGGGTTATTGTTGATCGACGTGCCTCGAGTCTTACTGTCCCGTCTCTACGCGTCGAGTTTCTCCCACCCTCTGTTCTACTACGTCGCTCTCGGCCTCATTACGCTGGGTCTTCTGATATCCGCGCTCGGAGTTCTCGGCTGTTGGGCTGCGTATCTTCACAACAGATGTCTCATAGCAGTCGTGAGTCAAATGATCCTGTCACAATAGAATTGTTCCTCTTCATCCTAGCATTAGACGTATGAAATAGTCGATCGATAGTAGGCCGATGCTCTCTATTATGAGTGTTTGTTTTTCGTATAAGCTGTGAAATCATCAAGTTTTTAACGTGTTACAATCAGAATATAAACATATTTCTAGATTTTTCCAAGTGAATTCCCTGCCATTTATTCATCAGGCCAGGAAAATATGGGAAATATACCACGACTGCTTCATAAAACCGAAGGCAGGTTGAAACCGCGAATTATCTCATGAAATTTTCTGTGTTATCTATTTCCAAAGGACTTTGATATTTTTGTTCAGTGTTGTTGGATAATTTTGTTTTTCAAGTTTATATTCAATTATTTATATGAAGGACAACATTTATTTATGATATGTTATACATTTTATATATTCACATTTATATTTTAGATACCAATATATATTATATATTCATATAATTATTGAGTAATATCTATGAAATTGGCATGAGCTCAGACTGATGATTCTTCATTCTTGAATTACAGCTTTTTATAATGCTCTTGAACCTGGTTTTTTACCATCAAAACCATGAAACCATGAACATCAAAATCACAAAATCATAAACTAAGAACCGTATTTTATAAAATGTTTTCAAACATCTCTAGTTATAAATATGAAAAGTTTCAAGGTATATCAAATGAACTGTGAATCCCATTTTAAAACATTGTTTCCTTGTTTGTTTCAGTACTTGTTTGCACTGATCGTTGTTATGTTGGGGGAATGCGTAGTGGTCGTGTTGGCAGTTCTGTGTCCTCAGTACCTCGGTATCAATGTCGGTGCACCGGCTCTAGCTGACTTACTTCAGCGGAACTACGGTATTCCGGGCAAGGAACAACTCACCGCGGCATTTGATCTGGCGCAGACCAATGTAAGACGCAGTCTGACTGTTCATTATTCTCTAGAACTGTCCTGTGATTTTATTCTAGTCTGACAATCAACAATACAGTGGAAACTCTATCTATCATTTTTTTAAAGAAACCAGGAATATAATAGGAATAAATAATAATAATAATGATAATATTCATTGTTTCTTGATTAATCACTTGATATAATGAATGTCAGTGTAGAAAAAAAAAACAGTGAAAACTCCATACATCGTTCCCGGATCCATCGTTTTCCAGCTTGTATCATTCATTTTTCCTCATCTCACTCCCATATAATCAATGTTTCATCTTCCTGATGGATAGACGATGGATAGAGGTTCCACTGTATATACATACATTTCTGTAAGTATTTATTATACACATATCATCACTTAAAATAAATCAACATAATATTTACGTGTAATGATCCGAAATTATATGAAGAAATTACGATTTTGAAACCAACAATACACATAATGCCATTCATTGTCATTCAACAATAAAATTTCTGTCGATATCCAGTTTGAATGCTGCGGTATCAACGGTGCTGCTGATTACGACCTGTCCTGGTGGCGGCTGAAGGAACTAGGTCAGCGGGAGTTGATCGTGCCTCGGTCGTGCTGCGTTCTGAGCAACGCGCACGACTCTCGGGCGTTTCTCGATCCTCATCCACACAACATGACTTCGTGTCAGGCGGTGGTGCATAAAGCACGACACTCAGAAGTCAGTAAACAAATACATTTTTGTGGTATTGTCGTTTGATTTCGATTTTTTCGAACGATATTCAATATCATCATTTAGATTCAATATTGAACATCTCTCATTAGTACGTTGAATATTTCTGATTGATTTCCTATAATGACATATTCGATGTCAATTAAAAAATCTTGATCGAACGGCAATCCTAAAAAATAGTAGTACAGTAGCTATTGAAGCGATCAAATCTACAAGTGTTTTAATCCATGTTTTTCTCATCTTTCATTCATACATAGCCTTGATTGGGGAACAATAATTTTGTATTAAGTTTCGATGATATTGAAAAAAAAAAGTATTCATTTGATTAAAAATAACAAAATATAATTTTCAGGGTTGTGCGACGAAGCTCGAAACCTGGCTTCACAATCACACGATGCTTTTCCTGGCAATTGGGCTCGGCCTCGTTTTAGTGGAACTGTCAGTACTTCTCACCGCCATCCTAGCTTGCGTACGAGTACCGGCACATTACCAGAACTACACTTCGCAAGGCTCTGCAAAGAAAACGTGAGAATGGCTCGACAGGCAACAAAAGGACAACGCTGCAATGGTTGAAACTATCGAAGAAAACGTACAGTTGCCTGTGAATCAAGTGAGTCATGTTGAGAAATATAGAGATTGTAATCAAAGTTCAGGTGTAGAGAATATAAGAGATCGTGATTGGGCGGATGGGATAGCAAGTGCGCGTCATTACGAACGATCTCGATTTCCCGCGGCGCGAACGACCGACAAGGAAGTGAGTGCCTCAAACGAATTTCGTCAACAAACGACAAAACGTTCGAACAAACGGTTAGAGTTGAACGGTAATAGTGATATTTATTACGTGCGAATGTCTCCGAAGCAAGACTATCCGTTGGGCGGTACGATTACGAGGAACGTGTTCGGGACTCGCGGTACTTACACGCTGAAGTGTGATCTTTGCACGAACAAGACTGTCTTTTTGAATCCGCAATGTCTGCGTCGAAACGCTACGCTAGCGTCTAATCATTAGCTGTGTCGGACATTTACAGAGATCGTTAAAGTACAATACGTGTAGAAAGACATTTCGTTATTTAGCAATAAAATGATAGATCTACGTCTGTTTTCACTACTTTGTTTATAAATGTGTGCATATTTTATGAGAATTATTTTTTATACTTTGTATATGTTGGTAGACATGAAAGTTCTCAGCTCAATTTCCATAAAAAGTTCATATTTCTCTTTGAGGGCTAAACAAAGTACACTGAAGTTTATCTAGAGTACTTTACTTGGAGGTCAGTGACCTCGTTTCTCGTGTGCCCAACTTGACAGCGGCTATGTCGGGAATAATGGTCTTGATATGTAGGTATTCATTGATGTTTCGATTCTAAATCAAATTTTGCTTCTATTTTCTTTCTAGTCTATTTTAGTTTCTAGTTCTAGTTACTAGTTTATAAGCGTACGTGTTTTATATACGGTACTTGACAAATTTTTGGTTTTCTTGTTGCGGTAGGTCGATAGAGTTGAATGTATAATATAGCCTATGGTTGGCATAAGCTACTCAAATTTGAAAATTGTCAGTAAAGAAATATACCATTAATCTGTACTTGTATTCACTTGAGTTGGCAGTTTTCTATCAACATCAGGATCAAGCTAGGTTAAATTGAGTGTAGTTTTAAGGATGAGAATTAGAATGAAAAATTGATGAATTAATTGATATATTATTTTTTATCCAAGCGCCGGAAAATCAATTATCATGTGCTCATTTAAAATCGAATCAAAATGAATAGCATTTTCGTGTCAATCCAAGTTGTTTGGGCAATTCATTGTTTTGTAGCCATTTCCATTAGAACGCACACATAGTTACAGCAATGTAACGCTGGTGGCCGAACTCACATTTAGCAGGGGTACCGTCTGGCTTGAGGAGAATCCAGGTCGGGGCTCCCGCTTCCTCACTATCATCATGAGCGATCGGGAGTCGCGATTCGTCACATACGTAAATTATTATACCAGGGGGATATAACAGGATTTGAATGGACATTAGTATACCGTATTTTATGTCCTTTGTTTGGGATTTAGTGTATTATTTATAGGTCAGAAGAGCTGGGAAAACGAGATATTTTATTTATTCATTACAGATTGTTCATAAAACAGGTGGTAATGGTTACTATACCTAATGAAATTACAATCAAACATACTCGATATAATTATACTTCATTTTTTTCTTAGCTCTCTTCTTAAATCACCAATCTTCGTTATGTTCTTGATTCTTCCAATTCATTCCATTCCCGCGTTGTTCTTTGTATGAATCCATATTTACCTACTTCTCTATGCACTTTCTCCACTTCCATTCTTACCCCTCCCCTTGTACTTCTCTGTAATCCCTTTCCAAATCTATTGCTTATACCGTAAGTGCTTTGATAAGTGCTTTGTTGATGCTAAAGTGTGAAATGTACTACTATCTGGTTTTCTTGGAGTTATTGAAGACTAGATATATTTACTAGTATTATCTACATATAATTAGCTATTAGATAAGCGTCAGGGAAAACTCAATCTTACTATACTTGATTTGTTTAGTACTCCACAGGTCAAACAAACAATCTTGGACGTTCTTTCTCCTCTAGAATGGCTCACACAACTAATAATGAATTCCAGGAGCATCAGGTAAACTGGATCAAGAAATTCATCATTTTGTATTTATAAGAAATATTTTGTTTCAAGTTACTTTATAATCAACTTTAAAATGAAATATATATCCATCTGCTACAACATTATAATAGGCCAACTGCTAAACGAATTTAATCAAATCTTTGCAAAGTGTAAATCCTACTTGTACAATTAGTAGTAGCGACTAGCGAACCAATTGTATTGATGTATTGATGTATTGGACATGAGTCATGGGTGTCGGCAGGAAGAAATTTAAGGGGGTGCAAAATATCCCAAATTCGAAAATACACAAGTCCCAGTGCGATTTGGGGAGGGCTCCCCAAGGTTTTTTTTTTGAAATTCCATCGTTTTATGGTGTTTTGGGAGGTTTTGTGACCATTTAATTAGCTTTTAATTTTTGTAGAGAAAGAAGATAGATAATGTTGAATTGGTTGAATTCTATGCAAGTAGTTGATCTCATTCATCTTTTTAAATATTGTATCATACAAAATAGCTAAAATGAGTTATTAGAATCTGATTGGTCTGTATGATACCCAATATCAAAATTTTCAGGAAATAAGAATAGCCCGATAAATAATATTCGTCAGTCGGCGAAGGCATAGCCTTGCATACCTACATACCCCAGTCACTTCAGACTCATGACCACCCGCGTAACAAGACATGTTAAAATATGTCACCGGTACAGTCGGTACTTACAAAGTTTCGAAAAACATCATTGTTTAAAAAAAAATCAGGTTTTCAAATAAATTTCTGCCTGGTCCCAGGGGGGATGGGCAAGTGCACCCCCTTGCCCCCCGCTGCCGACACCCTTGTACTCAGTGTGGATTCAGTGAATGAGGTAGATAGTTATCATAAACTGCAAGGTTACAATTTGAATAGTGAAATTAAGAGATGCAGGCGGGGCGGGGGTTTGTTATTGTTTGTTTGTCAATAAGAAGAGCGCTGGTATGTTTAACATATATTCCCTTTGAACTATGTTCACTTTGAAGGTCTGTGAGGTGATTTACGCATTAACAATAACGTGACCATACGTCCCAATTTAGCTGGGACAGTCCCGTTTTTGAAAACCGTGTTCCGGCATCGGCTGGGTAATATTGGTTCCGAATTTATAAATGTGCTGAAAAATGTCCTGTTTTACTTTGTCTCGGCTATTTTATAATAATTATTAATATAATTAAACCTGACTATGTTACATCGTACATCGTTAAAATTGTCCTTTTTTCATCAGAGAAAAATACACAAAAACGTATACACAACTTGGTCCTGCTAAGCTGAATGACATAGCTCAGCAAAAATATAATATTTTTTGAAACATACAGCTCCTAATTATTTGACCTCGGTCAATTGACTACTAAAAATGCATGTAATCTATGTGAAATTTAATGTAATTGTCCCGATTTTTGTGAATGAAAATGTGGTCACCTCAATCAACAGTGATGTTTACGTTCACATAATAGCTGTATATGGACCTCCTCAGTGAAGTGAAGTAGATTTTTGCAAGATATTATATACATGCGATCCGTTCAAAATCCACTCATCTACTTGATAGGTTTCCCAGATCGACAGCCACATGTAATTTCTTTCTTCATTGGTACATCCACAAGACTCCACGACCAATAATCAAACATCAAATTCTCCAAATGGGCGTCGACACTCAAATACCACGGCCAGTTGTCTGTCGTATAATTCTTCCCAAACATCTGAACGACGAAATTCAAACTCTCTCCAACTCTCGATCTCATCTCCAGCTTGACAGATTTGTAACCAACGCCTCCTTTAATCACTTTCACAGATGCTGTGTCATTATTATTATTATCTTGGACACCTAACCACGTCAGTGTGGCTGTGTTCACCCCACGTTTAGGATATTTCATAGTGAGTGCTATTATCTTATTGGGTATAGCAGGTTTGGTGAAGACTTCAACATGCAGCAGTGAATCCTCTTTAGCCAAAGTTCCTTTGGTGAAAGACATTGTTGGAGGTTTACCGTAAGTCACTAAAGTATACGAAGCGGCGGTCCCCAAGAGTTCAGTCTTATAATAAGTAGATCCAGGTCCTCCTTCAGTCACTCCCCAGGGTCCAGTATAAGTTGTATCATTGTAATCATAGCATGCTATATAAGTGATAACTTCCGGTCGAATAAAGGGTTCCGCTTGATTGGGTAATTGTATTGATGTAGCAGATGATTCTGGATAGGAGAAGATATTGTTGGGAGGAAAAGAATTGGGTGGTATTGTGAGAACGTTCAGTCGATAATCACCAATTTGTCTTGCGCCAATGCCGGTGAGGCCCTCTTCTTCCTGACTGGCAACACTGTGGAGGAGAGCCGTCAAGGCAATGAGAAGTAGATGCTTCATGACTGTTGGTGGATTAGTACTGTACAATATACTGGAACAATAGAGAATACTTCATGGTGTATGCAGGCATGCAGTGGGGTCAGGGTGATCCAGGGCGGCGCCCTAGTACTTTTTGGGGGGACAGGGCGTAGCCCTGCTTCCAAATTTGAAGCGGAGGCAGGGCGGCATAGGGCGCTGATCTTTGGTAATCTGTTAATTTGTATCTAATCATGGGAAAAGTATATATTAAAATAAAAATCCGGTAATTGCAGACTTGACAATAATGATTGGTGAAGTGAATGTATTTATCATAGATCTGGCTGAAAGAATATACCCTATTATTTCAATTGTAGGCCTATTTGTTAATATTACTTTTCCTGGAATTTCATGTAGAAATGTCTGGTTATAGCTTCAGCATTGCTGCTTCTGACTTTTGTGTAATGTACGAGTATTCCATAACACCTAAAACACGCCGTACACGATCAACTTTGACCCGTCAACATATTGACAACTAGTAGATAACCCGTACTTCTGATCTTGCCTTTACACGCCGTCAACATGTTGCTGAGAATTGAACATGCTCTATTACGTCATCAATATTGACGACCTTCAATGTTGACGGGTAATGTTGACCGTGCATGACGTGTTTAAGCGGGCTAAGCCGTAAACGGATGCCCTTCACAATTATTATTGTTCTTCCTCATTCTGTGGTATTTTTTCACGAAATCGATTTTAGTTGACAATTTTGAAGAATCGGATTAGTTACAGAATATGTTGTTTACCCGAGTAACAAAGTTTTGGTCTGTCATCGGCAGTTTGTGAGGTACGCAAACCATCGCTTATTAGTTTACTCGTGTACTTCGGTGCGTACAGTCAATATGTCTGTCAGTGGTATAGTTTTGATAGACTTTTGAACACGTTTATATTATGCAAAGAAGAGTGGTCAAGGGCACATTGGCCAATTTTTCAGAAAAGTTTCTAAAACCGATCAAACCCCGGTGAATAACAGTGAATTAATAAAGAACACCAAAGTGAAGATGACCGACTTGAAGAAAAAAAGTGTGTGACAAAAAGTGTCAAGTTGAACACCGTAAATGATGAGGGAGGTGAATTAAGTGTTTATGTGAGGGATGGTGTGGAAAGTGGCCCAAATAACAACGTTCCCTCAAGAGCTTCAAATCGGTAAGTTCTATGTTTAAATAACTTTTATGATTCTAATTCGATTAAAATAAAAGTGATGAAACAAAAAAGATATGTGATGAAAGTAAACAAAACAATCATTGTTAGCCTACACCTTATTAGCTAGCAGCCCTAGTCTGCCAGCCACGTGCTAGAATTACAAGTACCAAAACTTACTGAATATTATTGTTTAAAAAACAATTTTCAAACTTTCTCCTTGCGGGGGTTGTGGGGGGGGGGTCAACCCACCACCAATTAGAATAGCATTGAATACTATTTAAATCACATGTCGATATATATGTGAGGAGATTTCAAGAGATTTCATACGGATTTCAAGTGATTTCAGGGATTTCAATGGGATTTCATGGCAATTAAGTGTACGGTACACCGGATTTCAGAATTGTTAACCCCTCGTTGTTAATATGAATTTTGTCTGTCAAACCAGATTTAATTAGAATAAAAAATATTATTGAAGTTGAGTTATTATATACTGGGTTGTTCGGTCTAAGACCTTTGTTCCGTCTAAATATAGTATCTAATACCTCATATTCGGATCGTGAAAGCCTCAAACAACTTAATGTAGAAATGGTTGAATTGATGAACGTACCAATTTGATTGTGGTCACTATCCAAATCCACTGTTTTAAATATTCTACGATGAGAATTCACACAAGATACGACTCTGCAGTACTATTGTCTATATTTGTATTTTGTCTAATTTATGAATTTGGAGAAAGAATTATTGGCTGAGTGTGCGCACAAACCGGACTGGGCTTATCGCTGTATGTCTTATGGCATTGAATGTCAACACACGGACAAAATGTTAGCAAATTACTATTGTTTATAATATGTGTGTCATATACGTGTTTCTGGCCTCTCCATATAATTAACTATGGTATGATTGATAACAAAAACCTCATAAAACTTTTTATACGGGTTATATAGGCCTATTAAATAGATAAGCATTAAAAGCTACTTAATTTGTGCAATTGTCAGTAAAGAAATTTATCATTATGCATTATTCTGTACTTGTATTCGCCTGAGTTGGTAGTTTTCTATCAACATCACAATCAAGCTATAGGATTTTTCAGGGTTGCCAATCGATATCGAATATCTCGATCGATTTTCGATATCATCATTCCGATTCGATATTGAATCAATTCATTCGATTTTCGATTACTTCGATGTCGAAAGTGAATTCGATATCGAGTGAACTGATACCCGCGTAAAGTATTTTTTTTTTGTATTTTATCGTTAGGCCTAATTATTTCAATTTTATTTCAATTTTATATAATTTCAGTATTAGTTATTTAACTATGTTTTATTATATTTTTCTATGTATTTTATATTGATTATTATCCTGCTCACAGTGGGGTCAGGGACCAATGAAGGTTTTTATATATATGATACCCTAACAAAGAGTCAATTGCCAAGTATTATAAACACCATGTTAAGAATACTTTGGTTGGACGATGGCGTGTTTGTCCTATGCCTAGCACTGACAACCAACAGTCTCTGTATAATTGTGACCATTCTGTATGGGTGTTGGTGTCAGTCATATTTTGTTGATGCTGGAAGTGTGATTGTCGACACAACGCAAAGGCAGATTATCACTACGTCTCACAAAGGGGTTACAGACGACTAAATGAACATGATTGAGACCTTGAAATATTCCGATAATTTCGATCGATATTCGATATCATCATTTCGATTCGATATCGAATGAGATTCCTAATATTTCGATATTTTCGATCGATTTTCGATATAGCACATTCGGTATCGTTTGCGTTTTCTTGATCGATTAGCAACCCTAGTTGTATTGTTAGGGATGAGTATAAAAAAAAAATCGATATAATAATTGATACTATAGGAAAACGCAGGATATGTGTTGTGAGATGTGCTTGAAATTATTGAAATGTAGAATGAGTAATATTCCGTCAGCTCACTCTACATCTATAGTATATACACTGGGTTACTTCAAAACCAAAGACCATACTTCGGGGCTGCAAACGTCTGAAAACCTTACCTGCAACTTGTTGATATTTATAGTGCAACTTTGCAAAACCTGTTGATCCGAATATTCGATCAAATGTACACTTTTATTACGTTTTCTTCGTTATTATTTTTTCGATTGTTGGAAAAATCACTGAAGATTACAGTCGTTTTCATATTCTGAATGAATTTGAGAGCTTTTGAAGAATTTTTGTTTTTCAAGTATTTTTCCCCAGGGTTATTCTCATTGGATACACAAGGATTTTCCAAACTCACCTAACATTTTTGCGGAAAAAAAAATTGAAAACAGTTCAATCGTTTTTTATAAACAACGGTCCCAACCTATCTTGGGTGATATCAATATTCAAAAAACTTTCAGGTCTATTGTTTGTTTTTTCCTGACATCTAAGCCGCGTACAAAATTTCAAGAAAAAACAATATATAAACGAAGCCCACTTTTTTTGGTCAATGAAATAAAAATCTTCGCTACGCTCATCTTAATATGAATCAAAATGAATAGCATTTTCATGTGAATCCAAGCTATTTAGGCAATTCATTATTTTGTAGCCATTTCCTTTCGAACGCACACATAGTTACAGCAATGTAACGCTGGTGGCCGAACTCACATTTAACAGGGGTACCGTGTGGCGTGAGGAGAATCCAGGTCGGGGCTCCCGCTTCCTCACTATCATCATGAGCGATCGGGAGTCGCGATTCGTCACTAGTGTTTGTATAACGGGATTGGAATGACATCATTTAATGACGTGGACATTTAAAATTAGGTGAATTTTATGTTCTTTGTTCCGGATGGGATAGCTGAATCTCTACCACATGGAAAGTCGTCTCTTGTATAAGTCGTCACTCTGAATGTCTGTTCTCATATATAATTCAATGTATTTATTGAATCTCCACCCCGCGGAAAGTCTGTTCCATGGAGACTCTTCACCTGCTGTTATACGTTCGAAAACCATTCCTGAAAGTCTGTTCTATGGAAAGTCGTCACCCTATTATATATTAAAAATAGAGTATTATTATTGCTGACTCTCCATAAAACAGACTTTCAGGAATGGTTTTCGAACGTATAGCAGCAGGTGAAGAGTCTCCATGGAACAGACTTTCCGCGGGGTGGAGATTCAATAAATACATTGAATTATATATGAGAACAGACATTCAGAGTGACGACTTATACAAGAGACGACTTTCCATGTGGTAGAGATTCAGGCAACCCCTAAATATATTTGCTATTATTATCTACAAATTATTAGCTATTAGATGAGCGTGAAGAAAGACTCCTTGATGTTTCACGCGTTTCTCAGGTCGAACGAAAATGTGTCGTTAATTGCATCATACGACTAACCATCAATGGTCAAATATTGGATCAAGTTTCAATCCAGGTTGCTGATTATTTTTATTATAATCCAGAAAATCAGAAAATATTTTGAACTTTGCTAATTGGAAAATGTTTAACATATTTGTGGTATTTCTAGCGATAATAGGCATAAGTCTCAGGATTTTTGAAATGAAATGTATACATAAAATACTGTATGTCAAATCCATTGAGCCTTGGAACTAGATATTTTTTTAAAACAGAACTTCAAAGCATTTTTCATAAAATATCACTCTAATAATTATATTGATAATCTAGTTTTCAATCATAGTTTTACACATAAAACTATAATTTATATACAATTAATTCTTAATGAAACTCATCACCCGGTAACACATGTTTCAAATTGTGCAATTCGTATATTAATATGCGTCCCATCCATTGTTACGCATGCATGTTCAGGATAATTATTTCAAATTGTTCGCAATCTAAACCATTACCTGGCACTAGATACTCACACAACACTATTATCAAATAGTACCGTATCGTTTAATTTCATCACTCAATCGTAATGACGGAGCGTTAAAATATTTGGCTGCAGACTGAACTTCTTGGCTGTGATTTGAGGAACCTAATTAAATGATGTCCGGTTTCCTTTTCCTCTGCCAAAAAATTGCTGAGTGACGAAGATCACGATTTTCTCCTCGACCGTTCCGGAATCATCCGTCCCGGTTGAAAACGGCTACATCGAGAACCGGTTATAATTCTATCAGACGGATTTCACTCACTGTGTCCGTACATGTTCTTTTAGATGTCGAAAAGTTGACATAAAGTCATTCTTACCCGATTGAGGTTAGGGGTGACAAGGGAGAGATTTTTTTTAATGCTGCCTAATGACCCCACCAATAGCTAGGCTATACGGGGGTACGAATGAGCGGGTGATAATTTATAATTTATTATTCATTTTCTTAATATACATAGGCCTACATGAATGCATGGGTTACAGATATATAACATTCAAAACGATAACGGAAATAAAAAAACAGTATAAATGAAATTGCTATCTCACACATATTATCAATAATAAGAATAATTATTTTGTAAGAAGAGAATATATAAAAGAAAAAAAAACGTGTATCAATAAGTTTTAAACTTGCATATGAATGTATTAATGAACTAATCTAAATGATGGCAAGCCCCACATAGGCGTACTGAAACGAGGAATTGTGGTGATAGGTGGAAGGATGTTTACAAAAGCCCGTGCCTTGTGCGGGACTCGAACCCACGGCCGACCTGACTTCAGTTTCTACCGCTAGCGATAGTTGACTGAGCCACGTGGGCGACTAGGTTTGATATAGGAGTGTCGACCTGGCCAGACAAGGGCGATCGTACCAACCGAATAGAAATAATTAATTATAAAGTAGGGTCAGGGGCGAACTGGGTTAAAAGGATAGGGCAGCTAACCCATTCGACAAACTGGAAACATTAGAATAAATTAATAATTGATCGATTATTGTTTGCTGAAAGACCCCACTAACAGCTAGGTTATTTGGGGATCATGGAACTATTACGTGATGATAGGTGAAAGGACGTTTACAAATATCCAAGCCTTATGCGGGACTCAGACTCACGATCAACATGGCTTCAGTTTCTGAACATTTTCAAATTTTAATTTCTTTCACCATTCATTATAATATTATACTTAATTTTGGGTCAGTTTTCAAAAGTATTTTATAGAATATTCATTTTAAAAATTCTAATTTTGATTCTGAACGATTTTGTTTATTGATTTCGAATGTATCACAAGACACAAACACATTTCACTCATTACTCAATCAGATGATGAGCTCTAGTGATTGAATCACAAATTTTAATTTTAATATTTTGTTGACATTATTTTATAATAATTATTAATAACATTTGAATTATTATTTTCGATGTTATACCAACATAATCAGGAATTTAACAATCTGCGGGAATTTGAGCATAGTAGAGAAAGAGTGTGTAGGTGTGAGTGTGTGAGAGCGAGAGGAGAGGAGAGAGAGGGGTTAGAGAGGGAGGGCGTGGGAGAGAGAAAGAGAGAGGAAGAAAGTGAACAAGTTTAATAAAATGAATTTCATTCATAGAGCACTGCATTTGGCAGGCATGTTTTATGTTATCAGGGATGTCCAAGAACCCATGTTATATTAAATTAAGTATTGTTGAAATAGAGGCAACATTTAATATTTTTTGTATTCTCATTAATTAATATATCCAACCACATTTGTATTAATAGGAAAACTATCCAAATGAAAATCGAACAATGTTATAAGAAGTGAAACTAAACTTATTTTCGCCTACTCCTGCCTTTAATGCATAGATTCGTCCCGAAGACGAAGCATACCAAAGCATACCAAAGAATAAGTATTCTTCGGTCTATGCACGAAGTATATAAAGTATATAAATGATTAAATATCTAAAGAATAGTGTTCACCATATATTTATACATTTTAATATTATTTTCATAACGATAATGTATGCAATGCAGACTGACCATATGATTTACATTCTATTTCCTATTGTTATTTTAATGATAATTCTGTGAATCCTCCACTGGGGATTTTTTTAATAACATCGATTTTTAATAACATCGAAACTTGATACAAAATCATTGTTTCCCAATTAAGACTATATGGGTGGAAGATAAGATCGTTTGAACGGGGCTCCACAAGGGTGATCTCACCACCCCAAAGAATAATGGAAATATGATAACTCATTTAACAAACAAATCAAATCTTAAATAAGGTAGTAATTTCAGGGTTATGAAATAACTAAAACATTCACAGTGGGGAGAAAAAAATCTCGAATCTTCTTACTATCTTGATCTCCTTCTTCTTGAAAACTTTTTTCATCTCTCTGTCTCTTTGTTTAAATAATATAAATATATAATAATAATTATTATGCGGACCATGTATTCACAGTACAGTTGGATATTTTAGATCAACATCATTTTTGTATATCCTCCACCAAAATAATCGCATTTCTTTCAATGGAATATATTCACAATTATTTTGATGTGTATTTATTTTTTATATATCTTTATTCATAAAAATAAGACTCTGCCTTTGAATAAAAGGTTGCCATAAGACACAGAATAAAACATGGAATAAAAAATATACATAAAAAATCACTCGACATAACAAAGAACAAATAGATATAATGAATGATAACAAATAGTAGCGAGAAATGATATTATGGACCTTTATTTAAATTATAGAAGTAATTAACGTATACTATAAAAAAAGTCAAATGAACTCTACAAATAAACATAAATATAATACTATTGATTCATCGTTTTTTTTTTTAAATGTATTTAATTAAATGATCATATATTGCTTTCTCACTGTTGTGGCCTAGATGTACAATCGAGCGATCGCTTGAAGAACGGGAACTTGGTTGACCGCGTAACTGAAGGCAGTGTTCGTTGGGGGGCAATGTTGGGGGGGAGGGGGGCGGGGGGGGGGGGGCACGCGAGAGGTAATGAAGAGAACGGAGATTGAGGTAAAGCATCAGCTAGAAGCATCCATGTGTCTCTCTCTCCAGTCTTGTGGTGTTTATACAGTGTGGTGGTCAAGTGTTGTGGTGTGGTCTAGAGATGGTGGTTGGATTTAATTAGGAAAAGAAAGAAGATCGCCAAGGTGAGAAATGAACTCTAAAATTGAGATGGCTAGGGAATAATATATGAGTACCATTGTTGACCAATACGGGAATGTTTGATATGTAAAGTGTAAATGTAAATGTTAATACGACGTTTTGTGTTCTTTTTTTCTTATTTTTATTGTTTTTTTACACCATTTTACCATTGGTATATTGAAATTATTTGAGAGTTTACTTCGACCAATTTTTTTTATATTAATATTTACACAAATTAATCCCAACTCCTTCAAAGTAGGCCTATAGTTGTATCAGGTGAAATTTAATTTCAGAAACAAACCATATATCCTCATATGGAAAACATGATTATAATTATTACAATTATGATTATAATAATAAATTTTTTCTCAATAATAAACTACCGGTACCATAAATTTTTTTTCTATATAAATACAAATTTATTGGCACTCATACATAATACAACAACAATAATAATAATGATAATAATTGCTATAATTTGAAAACAAACATTGGGCGCTACTCCTTATACGAAAGCCACTACAAAATGAAACACATTCTTGCAGCCACCGGGAAATTGTACTTCGTATTCCCAAGTTGAAAATTAAAATATTTACTACTACTACCTACTACTACTACTACCTACACTATCGATTAAAATAATTATAATAATCATTATAAAATTGGCGATAAACACGAGAAAATGTTGATTGCACTTGATAAAGAAAGTCAGTATAGACGGTAATATTACTAAATGGTATACTTATTACTTATATGTATGAAAAGGAACATGATTGCATCCAATCATTTCCGCTTTGTTTTGAAAATACATGACGTGATAGCTAATACGTTCACTTTTTTAAAAATAGAAATAAAGTTGAAAAATAAAAATTATTGGAATCCATTCAATAATAATGTTACTCGTATCGACGAAAGGTGAAGGATCGAGACACCCGTGCGCTAACTATGTGTTATGAGTGAGAGGATCGATCGTTTACTTCTCTCTTGGACGCTAGTGTACAGGCTTACATACACACAAATACTAATACAAACCGGCACATGCAGCGCAGTGGTTAACGCGCTCGCTTCATGTGATTCGCGAGGCGAGAGGAATTCCGAACCCAGTTCGATCCCCGCCGCCGACAATTACAGAGGTTTTTCATGGTTTCCCTCTGAAGTCTAGGCTAATGCCGGGATGGTTCCTACAATAAGTCGGCCATGACCGCTTCCTTCCCACTATCCTTCCCATTACCCAAGAACCTTCATCCCATCATCTCATTAATCATCCATCCGACGCCATTAGATCTCAGTTATTATAACAGTGCGTCGTTAAAACCCAATATATACTAATACAAACAATAATAATGCAAAGAATTTTTAATTTTTAATATTATTTTTTGAAATTATACTCCGATATGTAGGCCTATATTTTTTGTTCATCGGATAAATAAATGTGAAGCTCAAATTACACATTGATAATTATTGTAAAATTGGAAAGTTTGTTTAAACTTTTATTTCAACAATTCAGTATTGATGTATGTGTCTTCATCTTGAGCACCGTAATAATTCCCCCCTCTCCCCCCTGGCCAATGGCTAATGCCAGAAGATTGTACAAATATTTTGTGAGAAAACAAAAAATACACGTTCATAAGAGAAAGACAGAGAAATATGGGTTCACAAAGATCTATAGATTTTTTTTCTTAACATCTTAAATTACTTTTCTAGCTCTTTCTATCCCGCTCCATCCATAAGCGTACGCTTGAAACATCCATAAACAGTGACTATTGTGGTAAAGTACACGGACATAACGACAAAATGACCTCGTTGTCGACGCGCCTTTAAACACTAAAACTAACTAACTAACTAAAATCTGGAATGTCACGTATTTAGGATTCTCGCAATTTTTCACCGTATACCAGCCCACATGCTCGCGGAAGCAAGTCACTATATATAATTTAGCAAAACTAATTCACGATTCTGTTTTGTAATATTTCATAGAAAAATACCGTTATTTTTAGTCACGAAAAGTAGTGTTATAGTATTGTATTTCCAAATGCCGGTACAGATAAAGGAAGCTTCTTTTTTATCTGTGATATAGTATAAAATCACGAGGAGGAACCCATTTTTAATGTAAGCTTCTGTCATGTGACGTCACTCATTGTTGAAAGTGACAGACAACAATGTCCACCAGTTGGAATTGACCAATCAGAATGTTTGGTAGTTCACCAGTTCACTTTGTTGCTGTGGTAACGATTGTTTGTTTTTTGTTACTTGACAGAAGCCCATATTCATATACCTCAATGTTTATTTTTTTGTTTTCATGAGAGTGTGTTTTATGTATCAACATGTATAAACATTGTAATTATACAATAATCTATTTGTAATCTTTATTCATGTTGTGTATATATGACTATATAAGTTATTATATGTGTTTTCTAAATTTAGATTTTTCTTTGCACTTTAAATGCCTAATAGATAATGATGACTACTTTGAAATAATCATAATATGAACAATACGAATTACAGAACAAAGAAACAATACAAAGAAAAATATAAAATAAATAAGATAATATTTTATTAGAATGAATAACATAAATAAAATATGGAAATGAATAACATAGTAAGACGAGCTTTAGCGAGGATTCAATTTGACATACTGAAAAAAATTGGTGTTCGTTTTTATGTTTTTCCTTTTTTTTTTTATATGTTTTTTTGTCGGTTCTCCACAGGTCAAAAGGCTACAGATATCAACTTCAAACTTTTTCCAATATGGTTCCTCATCTAGCTTAGATTTGTGTAGTTTTGTGGCATTATCGGGGGGTAACTTTTTTTTTATGAATTTTAGAAATTTCAAAAATACCCATTAGAATAACATGGCGGAAAAAAAATATATTAATTATTTTCCAAAAAAATGAATTTTTGCGTGAAGTTGAATTATACATTTTGATACACATTTCTAAAGATTTTCAGCTGTCGACCATTTTGAAGAAAAAACATTGAATGTGCTAAATTCGAAGCATTTTTTACCCATTTTCACCCACACTATTACTATTCGCTCGCCTAACAACGCATATATGGCGTTTTCCTAGTCTATATAAAACATCGAAAAGAATAGAATAAATATATACCTACAATTTTATTCTAACCATTATACGGTAATACAAGGCTTGTTTTTCATCTATTCTTACTGTTAGGTAATCCACAAGATTTCTATCTGGTTTTTAAACCTTAAAGGCATTTACTGCACTCTTTATTTGTCGTTTAATGTTTTCAAAGTAGAGGAAGGAACAAGCAGAACGCTCTCTCTTTTTACGTTCAAGGTGAGATCTTCTAGATTCTACTTAGGCTACAGTGTAGGAATTACCAACACCGGAATAGCTCTTCAGCCGTAGAAACGAGTCTATGGGAGTCGAGTTAGAGGAATGTCAGTTTTTTTATGATAACTTTTGAACGGTATTACATATCGAAATTCTTATCAAAAGGAAATACAGATTTTTCTCAATACGTTCAAGATGGTGTAAGTAATAATTGGGGTGGTAAGATCGCCCTCATGGTGCCCCGTTCAAACGATCTAATCTTCCATCCATAGCCTTAATTGGGGAACAATGATTTTGTATCAAGTTTCGATGTTATTAAAAAAAAAAAGTAATAATCGCCTTGTCACACGTATACGGTTAAGAAATGTTTTAGTTTAGCCGTATACTCGTGACAATTCGTTGGTATGAGATGAATAGTTATTAAACATATAATCTTGAAGGTATTGAAAATATCTGTGTTTCTTTTTTATTAGAATTTCGATATCTCATACTGTTCAAACGTTATCATCAAAAAACTGATATCACGCTAAATCGACTCCCGTGAACTCACTCGTGTAAGATGAAGGTTCTTTAACAATAGAATAATTGTAAAATCTTCGATAATTACCTGATCTGTCTGCAATCTTAGGGGATTCAAGTATTTTGAAAGATGAAATTGTGTTTCTTATAGTAAACCTCGCCTTGAAAATCTAAATACTATATGAATATGCCACAGCTAGGCACTACAAATATAATTATGATATTTATTTTGCTTTTTTTTGGTAGGAAGGAAGCGGTCGTGGCCTATATTGTGGGAACTATTCCGACATTAGTCTAGACTGCAGTAAGATGGAAGTATTTCCTATCGCTCATCCAATAATTTTTTCCATACTCAAACCATAGAGAAGTAACCCAAACCTAGGACAATAGCTATTATCCTAGCCCAAACTTAGCTTATGTATATATTGATACCACAGCCTTCTTTATTCAATTGTGATAGGGTATCTAGGAGACATATCTTGCCTATTAAGAAGGTTTCAAAACAACAACAATTGAACTTCATTTTGTGAACAATCTTGACTTCTAAACTGAAAAATGTTCGATCTCCTTCTAACAATACAATTAAGATAATTACAAGGCTGTGAAATGAAAGATTCATCAAACTTTCTTATTGTTTAGAATCAAGTAAAACGCTAGCCACTTTAAACAAATGATTGTTACACTCTATAACTCTCAATGTTATACTTACTGACAACTTATTTTTGGCAACCAATGACAATACGCAGAACTTTCTCGTATAAATGTAATATTTCTAGGTTAAGGTGTCCCCAACTGTCTCTTTTGTGTACCGAGGAGAATAATCATTTACTCATAAATTAATCACATAGTAATGAGTGCATGTGAATGGAATAGAATAATAATAATAAATTTATTCAGCTTTTGATCTTTTACAAATATATCAAAGATCAGTGCGTAGACATGGGCAGTATCTAGATACATGCATGTAGGCCTATCTTTAGATACGTATTTTAGATACATTTGTAGGCCTATATCTTGTATTTTGTATCTCAAATACATGTCTAGAATGTATCTTCCATTTTGTGTTTCAAATACTTATTATACTTATAATATAATACGATACTTAATATGCTTATATATCTTGTTTCTTCTCCGAATTCCATCTTCTCTTTCTCTTCTTTTTAATTTAGAACTCAATCAAAAGCATATTTCGTTCAATTTTTTTTTTTTGGAAATGAATTATAATTATCGCGTTAACTTGATCCAATTATGTTTTTTAGCGACGTAATTACCTTATTTCTCTCTTAATTATGATAATATTTAATTTTGTTCATAAATATGAACGATAATATGAAATTTGCTACCCACAGATAAATTATACTTTATAGTTTTGTGGGATACTGTGGGTGTAGTGGTTGTTTTATTTGCTGTGATTTATTATACGTATATTGTTTATAAAAATGTATGAATGTTCATTATCGGCGAATAAAAAAAAAATCATAAATCATAGTGCAGTAAAATAAGAAATATTACATTGAGTTTGATGAAACTGTTGGAAATAATTTTTTCAGTTGTCATCAGGTGAATTTTTGTTTCCGTCTTTTTTAATAAGACAGTAATTGTTTGTAACATTCATATTTTACTTTTTGCGAGACACTAAATATAAAATATTACCCATGCAAAGGTGCGATTCTCTTGAAGTTTGTCTTTTATATGTCGGCGAATGTGCATGCCATTTACACCAATAATTCTATACTTGACATTTAAATTATTCATTGAATTATGACGAAACATTTGATTTAATGACCAAGCATATAGTATGCAATCAACAACAATCGAAAAGACTTATTTATGAAATAATAAGTGTAAATAATGTTAAGTAATATTTATGGTATTTATGTATGATCGTAAGCTTATAAATCATTTCCGACAAGTGAAAACTGAAATGTATTTAAAAGTGTATGAATTTATTTTAATCGATGTGAGAATTACAAATTTCACTTTTATAACAGCGTCTGATTGAGAGATAATACAAATAATAACTACAAATAATAACTACAAATAAATACAAATGAATTGATAAATAAGAAATTGTTGTTTTCACTTGTTTTCAGTAGGCCGAAAAATTGTAGCATTTTCTACTTTTCAGTCGATTTTAATGAAGGATTAATCACAAAATTCCAGTTTATACACATTTTCACATTATCGCACATATTTTCAGTGATTTGTACAACAATCGGATGAGATATAACGAAGAAAACGCAATAAAAGTATACTTTATCGAATATAGGATCAACAGATATCGCAAAGTGGATATATGCAACATGTTGCACTATAAATATCAACAAGTTGCACGTAAGGTTTTTGAACATTCAAAGTAATCCAAGGTATGTATAGATGTAGATTGAGATGACAGAATATTTTTCCATACTTCTAAGCTTAGGCCTATTTCACAAGGCATATACTGCGTTTTCGTAGTTATATAATCAATCTAATAAATATAAGTATAAGTATGATACATGTTGTGTTAGGATCTGGATACTTACTTATTTATATATTCATCCAAAATGATCGTGCCCATGCACCAGGGTCACAAAGTTGACAGTAAACATATTATTCATAGGACGAATATTTGGTTACTATTTTATACACGTATCTTTTGTTTCTGTGTAGAGTACTGCATGTTGCTTCTATGGAGCATTGTTGTTCCTATGGAGGATTTTTGTTTCTGTATTGTTTTTCTGGAGAATTGTTGTTCCTATTGCTCCGTGTCACATATTTTAGTATTATGTCGTATTAATGGCTCATGAAATCGTACTTATAACAAAATAATATTTCTCGAATGCTGCTCAACGACTTTTTACTGTTGTTTGTACGTAGACCTACACTTGCGGTCAAATAAAATGTTTGCTCGTGGAATTTCAATTTCAATTTTATTCAAAGAATATTCAAGCTGACATTCGCCACATTCATTCACATATTCATGAATAAAAATGAATATGTATATATTAAGAGAATGAATATTTCAATAAAGCTTTTAAATGAACAGAAAATAAGAGAAAATAGCCAAACAAATTGAGAGAATATTGAATTGAATGATTTCGATAACTTGTTCCACACCATTTCTTCTGGATTAAAGTTCATTCAAGTATTACAGCTATTAATATTAAATTAGTTGTTGAACTAGCTGCTTAGTTCTGCTTGTTTTTTATTCGCACTTCGCTTGCGATGAACTGGTTCACTGCTTCTTATTCCTGCCGGAACTAAGTGAAGTACTAGTCTGCTACACATCGTTAAGGTTCACTTCTCTGTGTAATGTAATGCATGCTATTAGATGATTAGGTGAGCGATAGCGAAGACCTACATCCCACTCTTATGGAGCTTTGTCTGTGTTTGTTTGTAAGCACTGCACAGGTCGCAGGGTTCGACGGATCGACATGAAACTTTTTCTGTTCGCGCAGACTTATCCTACTTAGAGCCCATATTACCAATAGTAAAAATGTGTTAATTAAGCTAATTAATCAATTGCAGTACAAAAATAACATTGGTAACCAAGGGTAATAACAAGCTAATCCACTAATTATCAAATTTATTATTCGTAATACCGGGCCTTAGAAGAGTAAGTAGCTTTGAGGTTAAATCGGTTGGAATATTTTTGAGAAATACCATCTGATAATTTCTAAAAACTCATTAACATTATAGGCTATAGAGAAGAAAATTTGAGAAATAAAATCTCTCCCCAAAAATCAAAACTTTCCCTGAATGTGAACACAGAAATGACACACACTATTACAAATTGGTATGCCGTTCGGACCAGCCGTTTCGAAGAAAATAAATTCAACACATTTTTTAAATCTTCGAATAGATAGAAATAATAGCAGAAAAATGTTGTTGAGATTCACGGTTTCCTAGATTCGATGGTAACCGAATGAGGTATATTTTATATGAGTCTTGGTGTGTAGACTTTTCGATTACACTCTATCTAGATATCTCGCTCATCTTACAACGCATATGCTGCGTTGGCTTGTTTACGAACACGACACCTCAGTGCCGAACGAAACAAACATGCAGTGCTATACGACCACAGGTGTAGCTTGTTCGAGCACTTTCATTTACAACGACACGTACATCTCTCTTCACGCTAATTGTTATTTTTTACTGAGAATTTTTAGTATGATGATCGTATTTTTTCATGTTTTCTCTTAGCCTACTTCTTGTGCATGTCAACGATTTTTTCTTTGAATAATTTTTCGTAATTATTAACAATGAGAAAAAAGTAGCTATGGTGTCAAAGGCGGTTAAGACTTCCTGTAGGCCTATACTTATAGGTCTTACAGTTATTAGTTGCTATATTCGATCCACAATTGACTATAGATTCATAATAGGCATGTACTCTCATTATCTGTTACATCAGTTTCATAATATATAAATAAGATAACAAAACGAAAAACCCTAAATATATATAATATCCATATCTGTGTTCAGAATGAAGAAAGTGTCGCGAACTGTCCGCCGCCTGTTGGACGGTACCCGCCCAGCGTCGCACGCCGTCGCCGCCGCCGTCCCCGCCGCCGAGCCGCCGCTCTGCCCCCACGAGGCGGAACTGGCCAACGCCAAGCCCTACTCGGCGGTGCCCGGGCCGCGGCCCATTCCTCTACTGGGCAACACATGGCGGCTACTGCCCATTATCGGACAGTACACAGTGGCGGACCTGGCCAAGATGACAGCGTTGTTTCATCAACAGTATGGGAAAATAGTCAAAATGTCAGGTAATGAATAATTTTATGATAGATTACATTTGACCTGTTGAGAGCTGGTTGTACCAACTGATGATTGAATATTAATATATTAAATATGATTGACAAAAATAGAATATGTGTCCAAGGGTTATAACAAGTTAATTTGCCAATTTTTGCTCAATTCACTAATCATATCACTAAATTACGCCTACCTTTATTTGACGTAAATGACATGTAAGTACCCTATAAGAAACTTGGCCTATAAGACAACTGGCCGACTTATTGTAGGAACCAACCCGGCATTAGCCTAGACTACAGAGGGAAACCAAGAAACACTGAAATACACAAGAAATACTGATCGTAGTTAGATGAGGGACCATAACGAAAAAAAGTTTGAAGTTGATAGCTGAATCCGTTTGACCTGTGGAGAACCGAGATAAAAACATTCAGAAAAAAAAAAAAAAAAACGAACACCAATTTTTTTCAGTATGTCAAATTGAATCCTCGCTAAAGCTCCTCTAAATACAGTTGGTGATTCCTGTTGCAGGTTTAGTCGGGCGTCCAGACTTGCTGTTCGTCTATGACGCCGATGAGATCGAGAAAGTGTATCGCACGGAAGGGCCGACACCTTTCAGACCGTCCATGCCGTGCCTAGTGATGTACAAGAGCGTCGTCAGAAAAGACTTCTTCGGTGATTTGCCAGGCGTTGTTGGAGTGTAAGTCTTTCAACTTACTACTTTGATTTCTGTAGGCCGTGAGACAAACGAATAACATGAGAAGAATTATGGGAAATATAAAAAAAAATCTACTTCAAAGTGTCGATAATAATGTTTTTTTGTTTTTATTTTTTGTACTTCATTCGTGAATGTTTTTCCATAGAAAAACATTATGGTATATGACATAATGGTTTATACAACATGTATACTACATTTTGTTTTTTTAGTATTTTATACATGTTTTTTTGATAGGAAAATATATACAATATGTGCAAACGCCCTTGTGATGCCCCGTTCAAACGATCCAAAGCATCATCCTCTTCCTTTATAAGAAAACAATGCCTATTAGTCAAATTTTCGATGTTAATAAAAAAAATCGACAAATTTACTATCCATAAAAATTAAGTAATTATATTATTAGACCACTATTCTAACCTGATTCTAATCCTTGCATAAAATGATGACGTCATAGACAAGAACACCGAGTTCTGTCAAAGAAAGAATAAGAATAAAGAAGATTTAAAAACAATAACATCTGGTAGCATAGTGTCTGGTATTTACCCACAGAATACGCACTAAACAAAGAACAGATAACTGCCGTGTCGAGCAGCTGTCAAGACTAATACGACTAGTTAGAACGTGGTGAATTCAGAATGTTTTGTTTTTATATGTATAATTAACTCATCAACATGCCGGAACCTTTTTATTCATCCTCATCATAAATAAAGACATTCTATTCTATTCTGAAAAAGTTTTATTGGATGAAGGTGTCAGAAGGCTCAACCTGAATCTTATAATGCACACTTGCGGTCACTTACCATTAAAATACATCACGATGGTTAAAACAATTGAGAATTCCACCTTCACCAATTTTTTTCGAGGTTCAAAAACCAGTGTAATTGAATGAAAAGTTCACATCTCTAAGATAATTTAATGCTCTCTATTAATGACATTCTATTTCAGTGAATTCAATCAGTTTTAAGATAATACGTCAGTGAATAAAAAGAGTGTGATGTACTTCATAGACGTCTCAGAACTGATTGAATTCACGAATATAAAATGTCATATTGATTAAAGTTCATAAAATTATCTTAGATATGTGAAAATTTCATTCAATTACACTGGTTTTTGAAAATTGTATAATTATTTTCTTCAAAACAGCTGATCCGAATTGCATACAAATTCATAATAATAATAATAATGTGTATCACTTATGTGTTTACATTCAGTCAGTATCTGAAGTTATGTGGAAATACTTTATTTTTCAAATTTTCTTGCCCAGTCAAATGTTCAGGGGTTTTTCGATATCGATGGTATTTCTGAAAAATGGAACGACCGATTTAACCCCAAAACTAGTTGGATAAATCTACGTGCACAGAAAAAGTTTCATGTCGATTAGCCAAACTCTGCGACCTCTGCAATGGGTACAAACAAAAACAAACAAACAGAAAAACAGACATAGCCCACAAAGTGAGATCCATGAGCGTCGGCAGGAAAATATTTAAGGGGGGGCAAAATATCCCAAATTCGGATATGCACAAGTTCCAATGGGAGTGGGGGAGGGGACTCCCCAAGGGGATTTTTTGAAATTCCGTATTTTCATGGTGTTTTGGGAGGTTTTATGACAATTCAATTTTAAATTCGAAAATGCACAAGTCCCAATGGGAGTGGGGGTAGAGAGCTCCCCAAGGGGATTTTTTGAAATTCCATATTTTCATGGTGTTTTGGGAGGTTTTATGACAATTTAATTTTAAAATATATTTTTGAATAATTGAACCCTTTGATTTGTTAGCCACGGAGAGCCGTGGAGAGAGTTCCGAACTCGCGTCCAGAAACCGATCCTCCAGATCCAGACCGTGAAGAAGTACATCGCGCCCATCGAAGAAGTCACCAACATGTTCCTGAACAGGTGAGCTATTATGGCTTCCGACGACGAGGATACATTTTTATAAATTTATTGTCCTGAAGGAACTTTCTTGTTGCTGGTACAATGATACAGAAAACATAGAACTTCCCACCATTCTCTTATGATAATTATTGAAAACTATTAGGACACCGAACTTGAGATGTAATGTCAAATTTTACCAATCTTGTCAAATAAATAATAATATTATTGATAATAGTAAGAAAAAATTATTGTAAAATTATTCGTATAACAAAAGGTTTTAGAGCTGGTTGTACCAAGTGATGATTAGTGAATTAAGCAAAAATTAGCAAATTAACTTGTTATCACCGTTGGTTACCTATGTTATTTTTGCACCTTAGGTAATGATTAACTAATTGATATTTAATCACCAGTTGGTACAATCGGCTCTTATTTTGAGAATGGTGGAGTATAATATTACGGCTTCCATTTTCCAAGATGGTTTTCAAAAACACTTAGAACGGCATTTTCATCAGTCAGTATTTTGTAAACGTTTCGCGCAACCGTCTCAAGATACGCGTTAGGCATTCATCCTTCCAGAAACTCTCTTACGCTATAATAACATTTATCAATATAAGTAGCTTTTAAGTCTTACTTCAAATGAATCCGTGCCATCAATATCAGTGCTCTGAATTTACCTGCGTGGAATATACGGTAGTAAACAAGTTCGGTCATAGTGGCAGTAGTAACAACAACAACAACAACAACAACAACAACAACGACAACAATAACAGCGTTCATTCAGACATTGATGCATACGTGTGAAGAATATTTATAAAGAATAAGACAAACGTCTTGTTTTTGTGGTTTGTTTCTTCTGTATATTATGTTCTAGAGGTCGAGTTACTTGACCTATTTTATGAATGAAAATCCAACTCGAATCTAAATTGAAAGTGAGTATAAGTATTTGGCTTTGAGAGGATCAATTTCCATATTACGAAACCATTCATACGGCCAACGTATCATTTAATTTTCTATTCATACTTTGGTGTTATCAATTTATATTCGCGTTTGTTCTTTTGTTTCACCCTTATTACTTGGACATTATTAATTCTTTCTCCATAATTTTCTTTAAAATAATCCATTGTTTTTATACATTTTGTTATACTGTGTCCGTGTGGCAAACGTTTTGGCGGCAGTGTTTTATAAATAAAAACTTTCTCTCTATATAAATTCATTCAATTTCCATACTTCATAAACTGATTAGTGTCACAATCGATTTGACCGTTTTATACATCGTTGTCCGTATTATCTGACACAAGAACTATTTTTCAACAGAAATGCATTTAAAGTTGAGGAAATATATTTTCGTTCATTAGGAAGAATTGATTGAGAGATTAGTGAGAGCTAGGTTTGAGAATAATGAAATGTGTCGAGTGTAGAGAGAGTTAGAAGACGAAGGACAGTAAACGACAGCTATGGGTGGGAGTCCAGCCAGAAGCAGATAATGAATTGAAGAGACAGCTGTGTGAAGCCATAGTCTATGATGTGAAGCGGTCTCTCTTGTTTTGCACGAAAATGAAGGATTTTCCCTTCCTTATTTTTGTTTAAAACTAGGAAAACGCCATATATGCGTTGTTAGACGAGCGAATAGTAATAGTATGGGTAAAAATGGGTAAAAACTGCTTCGAGTGGTACCAATTTTAGCACATTTTATGTTTTTTCTTCAAAATGGCTGACCCGATCAAGCTGAATTTTTTTATAAATGTGTATCAAAATGTAATTCAACTTCACGCAAAATTTTATTTTTTTTGAAAATAAAAGTATTTTCTTTTTTTCCGCTGTGTTATTCTAATGGGTATTTTTGAAATTTCTAAAATTGATAAAAAAAAGTTACCACCCGATAATGCCACAAAACTATAGAGATCCAAGTTAGATGAGGAACCATATTGACCAAAAGTTTGGAGTTGATAGCTGTATCCGTTTGACCTGTGGAAATCCTACAAAAAACATAAAAAAATAAATTAAAAAAAACATCAAAACGAACACCAATTATTTTCAGTATGTCAAATTGAATCCTCGCTAAAGCTCGTCTAATAATAATATAATTGTTTTTTTCCAGAATGTGTGAAATGAAGGACGAGAACGATGAAATGCCAGCTGATTTCGACAACGAGATACATAAATGGTCATTAGAATGTACGTATACACACTCTGTCAATTATTATTGAGAATCCACAGGAGTCATTTTAGCGGGAAATCAGTTTTTTGATGATATGTTTTTAAGGGCATTAAATATCGAAATTTTCTTAATTTGTCTGAGAAAAAATAATTTTATTTTATGTTGTTTTTCAGGTATTGGTCGCGTAGCTTTGGACGTAAGACTTGGCTGTCTTGACCCAAATTTGAGCGTGAATTCGGAGCCCCAGAAGATTATCGACGCTGCTAAATACGCACTGCGTAACGTGGCCATCTTGGAGTTGAAGGCGCCGTTCTGGAGATACATTCCGACACCTCTATGGACGAAATATGTGAAGAACATGAATTATTTCGTAGAGTAAGTTTGATTTCATTTATGGTTGGGTTGATAGCATATATTATATATATATATATATATATATATATATATATATATATATATATATCTTTATTATAAAGACTCTGCCATTTAAGCCTACATACAATGGCTGCCATGATTGACACAGACAATTATATACCATCACCTTTTCATGTATGAAAACAGAAAGAAACAGAAAGGATAGTGGGAAGGAAGCGGTCATGGCCGACTTATTGTATAGGAACCATCCCGGCATTAGCCTAGACTACAGAGAGAGAAACCATGAAAAACCTCTGCAAAGATGGTCGTCGGCGGGGATCGAAGTGGGTTCGGAATACCCCTCGCCTCCCGGATCACATGAAGCGAGCGCGTTAACCACTGCGCTGCATGTGCCGGTTGGCAGATTCTTACTGGACATGTTTTGTTTCCAGGGTATGCATGAAGTACATTGACGAGGCCATGGAGCGACTGAAGACGAAGGAGCATGTCCACGAATACGACCTGTCACTTGTTGAACGCATCCTGGCCTCAGAACCGAACCCAAAGACAGCCTACATCCTGGCATTGGACCTCATTCTTGTCGGCATAGACACGGTACATAATGCATTTATTTACTTGATTTATATATATATATATATATATATATATATATATATATATATATATATATAATTTGGGGGCCCCTTCAAAAATTAATAAATTTAAAAAAAAAATTTTGGCGGGGGGAAAAGGGGATTTTCCCCCAAAAAAAAAAACTTCCTGGGCCCTTGGGGAAAATTTTAAACCCAAAAAAAAAACCGGGACAACCAGAGTTTAAACCATTTTTTAAAACAAAAAAATTTTTTTTTAATAAAAGGGTTTTAAAAAGCGGCCAAAAAGAAAAAACCTTATTAAAAGGTTTTTTCCCCCTTAAACTGAAAAAAAAAAATAAAGGGGGAGGACAAATAAACCATTCCGAAAAAAGGCCCCCCTGGCCCTTCTTTTTTTTTTTTAAAACCAAAATTCCCAAAAAAAAACAAACTGTAAATTTGATTTTTAACATTTTTAAAAAAAACCCCAAAAAGGGAAAAAATTTTTGCTAATTTTTGCGAACAACATTTTCCTTTTTTATTATATATATATTATATAAAAATATATATAATATATTATATATAAAAATATATTTTTTTGGCGTCGAATGAATCATTAATGAGATGATGGGATGATGAGATGAAGGTTTCATGGGTAATGGGAAGGATAGTGGGAAGGAAGTGGTCGTGGCCTATATTGTGGGAACCATCCTGGCATTAGTCTAGACTACAGAGGTAAACCACGAAAAAAAAACTGTAAAGATGGACGGCGGGGGCGATCGAACCGCGGATCTCGCCTCCCGGATCACATGAAGCGAGCGCGTTAACCACTGCACTGCATACGCGGTTTAATTTACTTTAATGCTGCTTAAAGGACATCACAACCACGAAACTACCTTTCGACGTATCACGAAGATATTCAGTTCCTCAATTTTAGAGAAAACTAGAAATCACCATCTCAATTTCATAAATTATAATTAATATTTTTGTTTCTCAGAGACCATGAGTCATGACGTAGGCATTACCATTTCTATATAGAAATATGAACATAACATGATCTCTTCTGGTTGTATGAAACAAATCTAAGCCACTGAGATCGACTACTCAGGCCATCAGAGCCCTGTAGAGTCTGTAGCTAGCTTATATAATTGATCTAGGTGGCGTCGAAGGTTTCTTAGCTAAACCACTGGAGATGATCGTCAGCTGGGAGAACATGCATGGGACAAGTCCAGGTTGCGTATCCATTGTAGTATTAGATTAAACATGTCTCTCCTGCATTACAGATCTCGATGGCCGTGTGTTCGATCCTCTACCAGCTGGCCACCCGTCAAGCCGAGCAACAGAAGATGTACGAAGAATTGGTACGAGTACTGCCTGATCCCAACACACCAATCACAGCAGCGCATCTCAACGAATGTCACTACCTACGAGCGTTCGTCAAAGAAGTGTTTAGAGTTTATTCGACAGTTATTGGTAACGGCAGGACGCTTCAACAGGACATGGTCATCTGTGGTTACCGTATACCGAAAGGGGTCAGTAGAAAGTTGTGTTTCTTAAAACTTTATTTACTTATGGCCCCTTTAGACGATCAAGATTTATTGGCAAGATCTTGCCGAAAAAAGTATAATACACAGATTTCCTATTACGCCTTTACACGACGTCAAGATTCTTGCCTCGATCTTGCTACCAGCGGCAAGATCTTTTCTGGAGTTGGACAAGGCTCTACTTTTTGGCAAGCTTGCCCGAAATCAAGCCAATGGCTGACGCTTGCGTTGTCACATGAATCACAAAGAATCTTGCCGGAGCGTTTAGACGATCAAGAAAATATGGGCAAGCTATCTTGCCAATACCAGAAAGATAATCTTGATCGTCTAAAGGGGCCATTAGGATATAAATATTCTCCCACTTCCGTGTCTGTAACACTTATCTCGATTTGTGGATGACGTACGATAGGAGAAGGTACCAACTGTGATAAAAAAAAACTGTACTTGAAACTAACTGACCTAAACTTTTTTTTTTATATATATATATATTGGGTTTTAACGACGCACTGTTATGATAACTGAGATCTAATGGCGTCGGATGGATGATTAATGAGATGATGGGATGATGAGATGAAGGTTCTTGGATGATGGGAAGGATAGTGGGAATGAAGCGTTCATGGCCGACTTATTGTAGGAACCATCCCGGCATTAGCCTAGACTACAGAGGGAAACCATGAAAAACCTCTGTAAAGATGGTCGGCGGCGGGGATCGAACTGGGTTCGGAATACCCCTCGCCTCCCGGATCACATGAAGCGAGCGCGTTATAACCACTGCGCTGCGTGTGCCGGTTCCTAAACTTCTACTTCTTATGCAACCTGTACAGAAGTAAAAATGGGAAGTTTGGCTTCTCCCCTTCAGAAATTTAATCGGACAAAAACCTTACCCACCTAACCCTCACCATTACTAGAGCCCATGGAACATTCAAAGGGTGGTAACAATTTGTTAAGACGAGGAGCCAAGCCCCTCAATTTTACTTCTGTACAGGTAAGTCAAGAGATATAAGTTCAGGTCGGTTGGTTTTTAGGTAAGTTGGTTTTTAGTACAGTTGAAACTTTAGTAGTTGATGATAGTATACAGTTTGCCGTTTTTTAGGTATTTGACCTAAAAAATGTTATGTATCATTCGACAGTCATCGAACAGATAATCAAAACAATTTGAATTATTTTGTTATACTATTTTTCAACTATATACATCCGACTTACGATTAAGTTTCTGGTAGTGAATAGAGATTTTTAATTATTTCACTGTGTTATAGAGATATAAGTTAATTGAAAATACTGCCGTCAATATGGCATTTGCGGCTATTGCGACTTGGACACAGAATAACGGCTATAAAAATTTTAATTACGAGTATATAATAATAACTTGTGGTGGCCCGTTCTAATGATCCTATTTTTCATACTTGCCCCTAATTGGGTTGATTTTCCATCAAGTTTCGATGTTGATGAAAAAAAAAATGAAAAAAATATTCTGATTATATAGTTTGCTATATTTAAGAGGCAACCACCTGAAATGGTAGTTGAACTAATATTGAATAGAAAAACGAATAAAGATGTTTAATTTTGAAATGTCATTATCTGTGTTGCATAGATTCAACTGGTGCTCCCGTCAATAGTGACCGGGAATATGGAGGAATACGTCTCCAACGCCGATCAGTTTTCTCCTGAACGCTGGATGAAGCAAGCAGCAAGCGACTCGAGTCAAAGGCTTCATCCCTTTGCTTCCCTCCCTTACGGACACGGGCCCAGGATGTGTCTGGGCAGAAGATTTGCTGACCTTGAGATTCAAATACTTCTTGCAAAGGTGAATTACAACAATCGTAGAATTTTATCAATCTTGAAGGGAAATTAAAATGTAAACAGTATTTTGATTAATTTCATAATTTTATTATGAATACTTTCAAGTTTGTGTTGACATATTGCTTCTGAAAACCAACATTGACAACAATCATACATTATAAATCAAGTTTTTTTGTTCAATATTTTGATGAAATTTGTTGGTTTGTCAATACTCTACTTTTTAATATCATTTTTATTGAATAAACTTGAGGAAACTAAACTCTAAAGTATTACTACGTATAGCAAAATATTTCAAGATATCCAAGTATTAGCACAGACAGAAAAAAGACCAAACGCATTTAAATTCTCAATTTACATACTTATGGAGCAAGAATATTATGCCGTACTCTTTATCATATTTTTAGCGGTAATTATTTATAGAGTAAAATCGAACGTGAATAAATGGAGTAAAAAAGACTGACATAGAATAATAATTTCTTAAACCGGTCAGTTCGACGCTTTTCTAGCACTCGTTAGCAATTCTCAAATCCATAATATAATATAATGAATCCATAAAATATTCATTCTTATAGAACATATTAATCATCAACTGCAATAACCTTTCTTTTATTTCTCTATTTCAGCTAATCCGCAGCTACAAGCTGGAATATTTCCACAAACCGCTCGAATACAAGATCACCTTCATGTACGCACCCGACGGTGACCTCAAGTTCAAAATGTCTAAACGACAATAAATGATCTTGTGGTTTAATCTCAATCTTAGTTTATGAACAAGGTGTTGAACCAATATATAACTCGAACATATCTAGAGTGAAACCTCTATCCATCGTTTTTCAAGGGACCAGAAAATAAAACCATCCATGCAGGAAAACGATCCATCCAGGAAAATTCTACATTGGTTATATGTGAGTGTGGTTGAACCAAATGAATGATACAAGCAGGAAAACGATGAATCCGGAAACGATAAATAGAGGTTTCACTATATAAATAAAGTATTGAATTATATATTGTGAGTAGGAGACCTTGAAATAGAGTGGGGGGCTGTGGCGGCCATGTTTTTGCCAATCAAGTCTTCCTCTTCCCAAGTGTCTATACCTATTTGAATGGCTCAATCCTAATTCAAACTTGAATGAATTAATGATCCACTATCATTTGCAGGAAATAACACATTAACACCTGACTATGCTTGATTGACAGAGAATGAACATAAAAAAGTGGCTACCATGTTTTTGCCAAAACTAAAGTCACTGTATGGCCACACTCTTTCATAATATATAGCGCCTGGGCTTTCTAATGTGAATCACTTTATATAAATAATATTCCATGAGCTTCAATCTAATCAACGACTAAAATGTAGGCGTGACTTATTAATTGGCCGTCTAGAGCTACATCATATGCAGTCATAGAGAGATAGCACATGATGCTAGCGATAGAAACTGAAGTCAGGTTGGGCGTGGGTTCGAGTCCCGCATAAGGCATGGGTTTTTGTGAACGCCCTTTCACCCGCAACATCACTTCATCGTTTCATCATAGATCAAAGAGATAGCCCTACATGGTTTCATTATCACCCGCTCGTTCGTACCCCCGTATAACCTAGCTGTTGGTAGGGTCGTTAAGCAGCATTAAAGTAAATAAAATCAGACACCTTGATTGGTTTAGCTAAAAATTACCTCAAATCAACATCTTTATTCGGGTGTCCATGTTTTGGGACGTTCAGTGGGTGAGGAAATGGGATGGTAATTTGCATTTTAATTGCCATGCCTTCAGCTACATTTTCACAAATAATATGAGATTACAATTACCTTATACCAATGATCACTGTCTACGATCATTGACATCAATTTTTATTATTTTGGTAACTAATTATTATTCATGGAGATATAGAATCTGTTATAGTTATCTATTCATTGAAATGTCGAAAGAAAAATTGTTTTGTAATTATAAATAAAAAGTGAAATCAAATATATTCTGATATTCCTATACTCCTGATATGAATGAAATACCCACACTGGAGTGATTGAATTTGAAGTAGACCTGTATAAATGTTTAGGTTGTAATTTTAGGATTTTTCAAATAAAATATTTTACATTAATAGATAGATAGATTCTTTATTATTAGGGCCGGTATTACGAATGGTTAGTTAGTGGATTAACTAAATTGTATTTGATTTATTAATTAATAGTACCTTAATCCCGGTTTTACGACTTATAGTTACCGGATTAAAGTGGCATAAACCTCAACTACTGCACCGGCGTTTGTTTAGCGGTTACCATAGCAACATGTTTGTGATACAAATCAACAACAACATGGCCGCCGAATTTTGACCTGTTGATTTTGCTTGTGTTACAATTTATTACATTTATTTGCTTACATTAATTATGGAAGGCTGGGACTTCCAAGAAGACTCAGATAAAGAGTATGCTATTTTAGCAGAATATGCGTAAAGGGCAAGAAAGGCGAAAAATGTACGCCCACGTCCTGACAATTTTGAGCAGTGGGACGACAAGGAATTTTTCATTCGTTTTAGGTTGACGAAACCCACTGTTCTACCATTAAGTAATTAAGTTCTACCATTAACCTAGGTCCTATCATAGCCGCTATAGAGAGATACTTCTCAAAGTAAATTGTCCAATATTATAAAATAATAATTAACTTGTTCGTCGATGTATTTAAGATAATTAGCGTGTGTTTGTTAAAGTACAATTAATCAGGCCTATAATAAATATCCGACCAAAACTGTAATACGCAACAAAACACCACGAAAAAGTCATGGTCCAGTTTTTCAAGCACCACCCGGAGTAGGCCTAGATGAAAAATAAATTTGTAAACAATTTCACAATTACCAGCAAACAACATTGTACAGAGAGATCGTACAATCATTAAAACGAATGTGTTGGAGCATCATACAAATCCTTGGATCAATGGAAATATGTGAGTACATAATAATTTATCAATTGAACTTGGTTTTAATTATTATTAAAAATGTGTCAGGATCTAGACCCCCATCCTCACTCCATAGCTACTTCTTTTGTATGTTTCAATTTAGTCTTCAACAGACTGTAGGCCTAATATCGTTGATTTGGATCTAAAATTAGACAATTGTCTTACATTTGTAAATCTATATCGAGAGAACCAATTCATCTTTTCATTTGGGGTATGGGGTCCGTTAGGGAGTGGACCTGTGCCCCAATAAGGCACAGTAAATGGATTTGGTTGATTCACAGAATACTCACTGGTCAAAGTGACAAAAGCTGCAAGAGGCTTTGTTCGTGCATTCCATTTTTATTGGGATTTTTATAAATTAATGAGGCCTATCTCAGTTTTGTTTGTATATTATAATGCCTAAATGATTATACATCTATGGTATAAAACAAATGATGTAATATGTGGAACATTGCAAAATACATAATAATTGTGAGAATCAACACTATGGGAGTTATTATTAAAGAGTAATTTGGTAATTTGAGTAAAACGATAATAATTTCAAAACATTTTCAGACTTTGTGAGACATGCGGAGCACAGCAAAAAGTCGTGGAATCCTTGGAAAAAATAACATCAATCAAACAGGGAGTGGACATTCGCAAAAAAGGACTGAATAATTAACAGAACTTCAAAAGAGGACTACATCTACTCGTATGATATAACTGCACACAGGAGACCCGAATGGGGTCCAAGAAGTAGGTAAGTTATTTTCTGTAAATTATGGCTATTGTGAGGATATTCAAAAACAGTAATAATGTACATTGACAACAAGATCTTGTATACATTTATAAAGTTTATTAATACTTTACAGGAAAGTTCAGAAACTAGGCGTACCGGTATTGAATAGTCACGTTATTATTTCCTACCCGTAGAAACTGAGAGCAGCGTCACCTCACCCGTGGTGTATAAGAAAAAACAGCGTTTTCTTGCCGATACCAGCTGATAACTTGAACACCCCTAGCACGGCGGGGAGAAGTACAGCTACTCGGACGACTATGGTTGACCAAGGTGAGATCTTGAATCTCTTTTCATAATACTACAAATAACTTGGAAGACTTTATATATAGGCTTCTTTCAAGTGACAAAATGACCAAACAATCGTTACCATAGCAACATTATTCTAGAAAAAGTATGGACTCGTTTTTATTTAATTTTTATGTAAGTGACAGGCAGGTCAGTCAAAGAAACTAATCAACTTGCAACTTGAACCGGACATTTGTGTTGTGCTATCAAGTTGCTGCCAGAATGCATGTTATTAATATTAGCAACTCGATTTGTAGCGATTTTTGAATCGGAACACATGTTTACATATTCAAGTCATTTTTACTTATCCACGAAAGAAGGAGATAGCCTATATACACTAACCTAACATTCACAAATATCACTGCTATAACTTGAATAACTGTCCTATTTAGATGAACAAAAATTATTCGGGTCGAGAATTACTATAAGAAATGCAATTACATCTTTCAAAAGCATCTGCAGAGGATTTCTCAAAAAATCGTGCAGTTTTCCCAGTTGTTTATTTGGTAGGTTGTCTTCTTCATTCGCGTAGGTAGACCTATACTTCTGTGGCATAGACGTCAATCTCGGCCTGATTTATTGCTTCGTCTTGCGATCATTTAATATGACGGTGAGAACCACCCGCGCGGTAGTGATATGGGGAAGAGGAGACGGTCAATCGGCCTCTTCATCAGTCAACGCCCACAGACTTTGGAAATATAATATTAGCAGTCACAAGGGTTGATGAACCACCTGCGTACATAATTATTTATGAAATCAAGATCAGAATGGATATTGAATAGTTTTATAGAAGCTACATAGATGTATCCAAATCATCGTAATAAATTATAACGACATACAAGCTCCATCCACAAGGTTCAAATATAATTTATTCATCCATATTGGGTTTAAAGACGGAAAAATAACCCCGCTGTATGTCAGGGCAACAGCCCTAAATGCAGGGAGCTTAAAATGAAATTCGAACGCCGTATAGCCACGGCCTATTCTAGACCGTGTCCGTAGCCAAAAACAATTCGTATATCCAACAACCTAACAAAAATATTATTGAAAAAGTTTCCCAAGCCGCTTAGTACGAAAATGTTTGTGTATAAAAACAAGATATACAGATAAATAAGAATACAATACATATATATATATATAATCATTCAAGATTATTTTTACGATTGATGCATGGAAGGTATTTTCGTCGATTTATAATTATTTAATTTTTGTTATGTTTAAGAGAAGTCTCCTACCCTAATTGGAATCCAGAGCCATCTATAGATGGAAAATTATTCCAACTACCCATTAGACCGTTCTAATTTAGGTCTACGTACAAATTGTCCGTAATTTTTATTCTACAACACATATTAAGTTTAAAATAATTAACAATTATGAAATTTAGCATCATGAAATGAAGTTACTAATCCACAGTGACCGGTAAGTGAAATATTAGTTGTAAAGTTTATTGAATTGGGCTCTTTGAGGGGGCGTAGACAAAAGAACCATTACTCAGTCCGTCGATAGGCTTGTCTAGAGCGGTCTTGCGGACAATAGCTCCTGAAAATGTCGCCTAAAGCAGGAAAATAGCTGAAAATGTTGAAAGATATTATTTTAATCGCATGAATTATGTTTAGTATAGTGAAACTGAATCATTTTGAACTGAAAATCTCCGTTAATGCATGAATTTTACTCGGATTAAACACATCTACTGTAACGGTGTGTAACCCGGTAAGTTGATTGGACTTTGTTGCTTCAACACATTGTTGCTTCAACATATTGTTGCTTATATACGTTTCTATGGATACGGAAAGGATAAAGAATATTATTAGATATAGATTTGTGGGTTTATGGAGAGCATTTTCGAGCAAGGAAATTCGGATTTTGTTCAAGTATTCGGGGATAGACTTTGACATTGAATTGATCGAAATGGCTCATTTTTCGTCATTTCTCGCGCAATCAGCAATACCATCTATAATGTTGGTACACTAGTATTTTCTAGTTCTATTTATATAGGATTTATTTTTCCGAATTGGTGGTAAGCATGACAGGCTGTGCACCGGGGAGAATTGTGTTTACTTGTTCTATTTTTTGATGCAGAAATATTATAACTAGGAAAACGCGTTACCGTATGTGTTTCCGCGTTGATGGATGAGCTAATAAGAATGGCATTGAATTCTTTCAAAAAGTTATATCAAGTTGATGTTTTGACGGCATTCAAGTTAAAAATCAATTTTTCCATTTGGTTGGTTTGTTTCGTAGACTATTCTCATGAAGGAAATATTAGATAAATAATTATCTAACCCTGTTTCCAAATACAACATTGGGTCAGGGGGTGGGTGTTCCCACCAGCACTAGGGCCGCAGGATTCCCAGAAACCGGCTGGCCACGCCTGGCGTTTCATCCTCTTCTTCCTCCTCTTCTTCATCTACTTCCGGTTGCTCCAAAAATTCCTTCCACCTTGTTCTGTTCTCCCAATGTCCCTCCGTCTCTAACTCACTCCACCTTCCTCCCCTCTTCAGTACATCCTCTTTGATCAGTCCAATCCACCGCTCTCTCGGTCGCCCCACTCTCCGTGTTCCCACTGCAGCCGCCTCGAATACCCGCCTTGGTATTCTCTCGGTTCCCATCCTCTTCATGTGACCGAACCACCTTAGCCTCTCTCTCCCCAGTTTGAATCCTAATCGCTCTATCCCTAGCTCACTTCTTATCTGCCTACTCCGAACTTTATCCATTATTGTAACTCCATTCACACTCCTCAAAAACTTCATCTCAGCTGCCTGTAGCTGGTTCCATTCCCTCACACCCGCCGACCATGTCACTGCACCATAAGTTAAAATTGGCAGGAAATACATTTTGTACATTATAAGTTTGATTTTTAGGGGAAACTTCTCATTCACAGCACTCTAACTTTAAATTCATAACTTTGCCTTATGC
>OU015471.1:3610150-3717125 GCA_907164805.1 Brachyptera putata | reverse complement strand
CTGGTGAGTACACTAAGTTGTTTTTTCGCTCTAAAATCTTTAAATTAAACTCGATTTAGGAACGGAGACCGGATTTGTGTTCCAATTTTGATCACACTACACATACATAACAACAGAACTGAGAAATTCAACAAAAATTTCGAGCGACAAAAAATTGACCAAAAGTACAGGGTTAAACTAAGGTACTTTGGACCTTTCGCAATTAATTTCTATGAACTGGTGAGAGCTATGATGTTCTAGTATTTTTTTGAGAGTATACACTTGATGGTCCCTAAATCCTCAGCAATTTGGCTATACTCGCATCAGCCATTTCCAAGAAAAAGGTGTCTGAATTCCCAAAACTGCAATTTCCAGCCACTTTTCAGAGTCATAAAAAATCATCATTTTTGATTCGGCTAAAATTTTGTAGGAAGACAAGAGGACATTTCAGAAGAGTTTTCCGTTGAAATTTTGCATGACCTATAGAGTATGGGACTCTATATAGTCACCTAAAGTTGATTTTTGCTCTAAAATCTTAAATTCAACTCGATTTTGAAACGGAGACCGGATTTGTGTTCGAATTTGATAACACTACTGAATACATAACAACAGAACTGAGAAATTCAACAATGAATTTCAGAGCGACAAAAAATTTTGACCGAAATGTACAGGGTTAACTAAGGTACTTTTGGACCTTTCGCAATTAATTTCTATGAACTGGTGAGAGCTATGATGTTCTAGTATTTTTTTAAGAGTATAACTTGATGGTCCCTAAATCCTCAGCAAATTTGGCTATACTCGCATCAGCCATTTCCAAGAAAAAGGTGTCTGAATTTCCCAAAAACTGCAATTTCCAGCCACTTTTCAGAGTCATAAAAATCATCATTTTTGATTCGGCTAAAATTTTGTAGGAAGACAAGAGGACATTTCAGAAGAGTTATTCCGTTGAAATTTTGCTAATAATGCTAATGGAAAAGTAATTAGAAGGATTCCAGAATTCTATATAGGACCCTATATACCATGGCATGAGTACACTAAGTTGATTTTTGCTCTAAAATCTTTAAATTAAACTCGATTTTGAAACGGAGACCGGATTTGTGTTCGAATTTGATAACCATATGAATAAATAACAACAGAACTGAGAAATTCAACAATGAATTTCAGAGGACAAAAATTTTTGACCGAAATGTACAGGGTTAACTAAGGTACTTTTGGACCTTTCGCAATTAATTTCTATGAACTGGTGAGAGCTATGATGTTCTAGTATTTTTTTAGAGTATAACTTGATGGTCCCTAAATCCTCAGCAAATTTGGCTATACTCGCATCAGCCATTTCCAAGAAAAAGGTGTCTGAATTACCCAAAAACTGCAATTTCCAGCCACTTTTCAGAGTCATAAAAAATCATCATTTTTGATTCGGCTAAAATTTTGTAGGAAGACAAGAGGACATTTCAGAAGAGTTATTCCGTTGAAATTTTGCTAATAATGCTAATGGAAAAGTAATTAGAAGGATTCCAGAATTCTATATAGGACCCTATACCATGGCATGAGTACACTAAGTTGATTTTTGCTCTAAAATCTTTAAATTAAACTCGATTTGAAACGGAGACCGGATTTGTGTTCGAATTTGATAACCATATGAATAAATAACAACAGAACTGAGAAATTCAACAATGAATTTCAGAGGACAAAAATTTTGACCGAAATGTACAGGGTTAACTAAGGTACTTTTGGACCTTTCGCAATTAATTTCTATGAACTGGTGAGAGCTATGATGTTCTAGTATTTTTATAGAGTATAACTTGATGGTCCCTAAATCCTCAGCAAATTTGGCTATACTCGCATCAGCCATTTCCAAGAAAAAGGTGTCTGAATTTCCCAAAAACTGCAATTTCCAGCCACTTTTCAGAGTCATAAAAAATCATCATTTTTGATTCGGCTAAAATTTTGTAGGAAGACAAGAGGACATTTCAGAAGAGTTATTCCGTTGAAATTTTGCTAATAATGCTAATGGAAAAGTAATTAGAAGGATTCCAGAATTCTATGATATGGACTCTACCATGGTGAGTACACTAAGTTGTTTTTCGCTCTAAAATCTTTAAATTAAACTCGATTTAGGAACGGAGACCGGATTTGTGTTCCAATTTGATCACACTACACATACATAACAACAGAACTGAGAAATTCAACAATGAATTTCAGAGGACAAAAATTTTTGACCGAAATGTACAGGGTTAACTAAGGTACTTTTGGACCTTTCGCAATTAATTTCTATGAACTGGTGAGAGCTATGATGTTCTAGTATTTTTTTAGAGTATAACTTGATGGTCCCTAAATCCTCAGCAAATTTGGCTATACTCGCATCAGCCATTTCCAAGAAAAAGGTGTCTGAATTATCCAAAAACTGCAATTTCCAGCCACTTTTCAGAGTCATAAAAAATCATCATTTTTGATTCGGCTAAAATTTTGTAGGAAGACAAGAGGACATTTCAGAAGAGTTATTCCGTTGAAATTTTGCTAATAATGCTAATGGAAAAGTAATTAGAAGGATTCCAGAATTCTATATAGGACCCTATACCATGGTGAGTACACTAAGTTGATTTTTGCTCTAAAATCTTTGAATTAAACTCGATTTTGAAACGGAGACCGGATTTGTGTTCGAATTTGATAACCATATGAATAAATAACAACATAACTGAGAAATTCAACAATGAATTTCAGAGGACAAAAATTTTGACCGAAATGTACAGGGTTAACTAAGGTACTTTTGGACCTTTCGCAATTAATTTCTATGAACTGGTGAGAGCTATGATGTTCTAGTATTTTTTTAGAGTATAACTTGATGGTCCCTAAATCCTCAGCAAATTTGGCTATACTCGCATCAGCCATTTCCAAGAAAAAGGTGTCTGAATTACCCAAAAACTGCAATTTCCAGCCACTTTTCAGAGTCATAAAAAATCATCATTTTTGATTCGGCTAAAATTTTGTAGGAAGACAAGAGGACATTTCAGAAGAGTTATTCCGTTGAAATTTTGCTAATAATGCTAATGGAAAAGTAATTAGAAGGATTCCAGAATTCTATATATGGACTCTACCATGGTGAGTACACTAAGTTGATTTTTGCTCTAAAATCTTTAAATTAAACTCGATTTAGGAACGGAGACCGGATTTGGGTTTCAAATTGATCACACTACACATAAATAACAACAGAACTGAGAAATTCAACAATGAATTTCAGAGGACAAAAATTTTTGACCGAAATGTACAGGGTTAACTAAGGTACTTTTGGACCTTTCGCAATCAATCTCTATGAACTGGTGAGAGCTATGATGTTCTAGTATTTTTTTTTGAGAGTATAACTTGATGGTCCCTAAATCCCCAGGAAATTTGGCTATACTCGCATCAGCCATTTCCAAGAAAAAGGTGTCTGAATTCCCCAAAAACTGCAATTTCCAGCCACTTTTCAGAGTCATAAAAAATCATCATTTTTGATTCGGCTAAAATTTTGTAGGAAGACAAGAGGACATTTCAGAAGAGTTATTCCGTTGAAATTTTGCTAATAATGCTAATGGAAAAGTAATTAGAAGGATTCCAGAATTCTATAATATGGGACTCTACCATGGTGAGTACACTAAGTTGAATTTTCGCTCTAAAATCTTTAAATTAAACTCGATTTAGGAACGGAGACCGGATTTGTGTTCCAATTTGATCACACTACACATACATAACAACAGAACTGAGAAATTCAACCAATAATTTCAGAGCGACAAAAAATTTGACCAAAATGTACAGGGTTAACTAAGGTACTTTTGGACCTTTCGCAATTAATTTCTATGAACTGGTGAGAGCTATGATGTTCTAGTATTTTTTTAGAGTATAACTTGATGGTCCCTAAATCCGCAGCAAATTTGGCTATACTCGCATCAGCCATTTCCAAGAAAAAGGTGTCTGAATTTCCCAAAAACTGCAATTTCCAGCCACTTTTCAGAGTCATAAAAAATCATCATTTTTGATTCGGCTAAAATTTTGTAGGAAGACAAGAGGACATTTCAGAAGAGTTATTCCGTTGAAATTTTGCTAATAATGCTAATGGAAAAGTAATTAGAAGGATTCCAGAATTCTATATAGGACCTCTACCATGGTGAGTACACTAAGTTGATTTTTGCTCTAAAATCTTTAAATTAAACTCGATTTGGAACGGAGACCGGATTTGTGTTCGAATTTGATAACCATATGAATAAATAACAACAGAACTGAGAAATTCAACAATGAATTTCAGAGGACAAAAATTTTTGACCGAAATGTACAGGGTTAACTAAGGTACTTTTGGACCTTTCGCAATTAATTTCTATGAACTGGTGAGAGCTATGATGTTCTAGTATTTTTTTAGAGTATAACTTGATGGTCCCTAAATCCTCAGCAAATTTGGCTATACTCGCATCAGCCATTTCCAAGAAAAAGGTGTCTGAATTTCCCAAAAACTGCAATTTCCAGCCACTTTTCAGAGTCATAAAAAATCATCATTTTTGATTCGGCTAAAATTTTGTAGGAAGACAAGAGGACATTTCAGAAGAGTTATTCCGTTGAAATTTTGCTAATAATGCTAATGGAAAAGTAATTAGAAGGATTCCAGAATTCTATATAGGACCCTATACCATGGCAATAGTACACTAAGTTGATTTTTGCTCTAAAATCTTTAAATTAAACTCGATTTTGAAACGGAGACCGGATTTGTGTTCGAATTTGATAACCATATGAATAAATAACAACAGAACTGAGAAATTCAACAATGAATTTCAGAGGACAAAAATTTTTGACCGAAATGTACAGGGTTAACTAAGGTACTTTTGGACCTTTCGCAATTAATTTCTATGAACTGGTGAGAGCTATGATGTTCTAGTATTTTTTTAGAGTATAACTTGATGGTCCCTAAATCCTCAGCAAATTTGGCTATACTCGCATCAGCCATTTCCAAGAAAAAGGTGTCTGAATTTCCCAAAAACTGCAATTTCCAGCCACTTTTCAGAGTCATAAAAAATCATCATTTTTGATTCGGCTAAAATTTTGTAGGAAGACAAGAGGACATTTCAGAAGAGTTATTCCGTTGAAATTTTGCTAATAATGCTAATGGAAAAGTAATTAGAAGGATTCCAGAATTCTATAATATGGGACTCTACCATGGTGAGTACACTAAGTTGAATTTTGCTATAAAATCTTTAAATTAAACTCGATTTAGGAACGGAGACCGGATTTGTGTTCCAATTTGATCACACTACACATACATAACAACAGAACTGAGAAATTCAACCAATAATTTCAGAGCGACAAAAAATTTTGACCGAAATGTACAGGGTTAACTAAGGTACTTTTGGACCTTTCGCAATCAATTTCTATGAACTGGTGAGAGCTATGATGTTCTAGTATTTTTTTAGGGGTATAACTTGATGGTCCCTAAATCCTCAGCAAATTTGGCTATACTCGCATCAGCCATTTCCAAGAAAAAGGTGTCTGAATTTCCCAAAAACTGCAATTTCCAGCCACTTTTCAGAGTCATAAAAAATCATCATTTTTGATTCGGCTAAAATTTTGTAGGAAGACAAGAGGACATTTCAGAAGAGTTATTCCGTTGAAATTTTGCTAATAATGCTAATGGAAAAGTAATTAGAAGGATTCCAGAATTCTATAATATGGAACTCTACCATGGTGAGTACACTAAGTTGATTTTTCGCTCTAAAATCTTTAAATTAAACTCGATTTATGAAACGGAGACCGGATTTGTGTTCGAATTTGATCACACTACACATACATAACAACAGAACTGAGAAATTCAACAATGAATTTCAGAGGACAAAAAATTTTGACCGAAATGTACAGGGTTAACTAAGGTACTTTTGGACCTTTCGCAATTAATTTCTATGAACTGGTGAGAGCTATGATGTTCTAGTATTTTTTTTTGAGAGTATAACTTGATGGTCCCTAAATCCTCAGCAAATTTGGCTATACTCGCATCAGCCATTTCCAAGAAAAAGGTGTCTGAATTACCCAAAAACTGCAATTTCCAGCCACTTTTCAGAGTCATAAAAAATCATCATTTTTGATTCGGCTAAAATTTTGTAGGAAGACAAGAGGACATTTCAGAAGAGTTATTCCGTTGAAATTTTGCTAATAATGCTAATGGAAAAGTAATTAGAAGGATTCCAGAATTCTATATAGGACCCATATACCATGGTGAAGTACACTAAGTTGATTTTTGCTCTAAAATCTTTAAATTAAACTCGATTTTGAAACGGAGACCGGATTTGTGTTCGAATTTGATAACCATATGAATAAATAACAACAGAACTGAGAAATTCAACAATGAATTTCAGAGGACAAAAATTTTTGACCGAAATGTACAGGGTTAACTAAGGTACTTTTGGACCTTTCGCAATTAATTTCTATGAACTGGTGAGAGCTATGATGTTCTAGTATTTTTTTAGAGTATAACTTGATGGTCCCTAAATCCTCAGCAAATTTGGCTATACTCGCATCAGCCATTTCCAAGAAAAAGGTGTCTGAATTACCCAAAAACTGCAATTTCCAGCCACTTTTCAGAGTCATAAAAAATCATCATTTTTGATTCGGCTAAAATTTTGTAGGAAGACAAGAGGACATTTCAGAAGAGTTATTCCGTTGAAATTTTGCTAATAATGCTAATGGAAAAGTAATTAGAAGGATTCCAGAATTCTATATAGGACCCTATACCATGGCATGAGTACACTAAGTTGATTTTTGCTCTAAAATCTTTAAATTAAACTCGATTTTGAAACGGAGACCGGATTTGTGTTCGAATTTGATAACCATATGAATAAATAACAACAGAACTGAGAAATTCAACAATGAATTTCAGAGGACAAAAATTTTTGACCGAAATGTACAGGGTTAACTAAGGTACTTTTGGACCTTTCGCAATTAATTTCTATGAACTGGTGAGAGCTATGATGTTCTAGTATTTTTTTAGAGTATAACTTGATGGTCCCTAAATCCTCAGCAAATTTGGCTATACTCGCATCAGCCATTTCCAAGAAAAAGGTGTCTGAATTTCCCAAAAACTGCAATTTCCAGCCACTTTTCAGAGTCATAAAAAATCATCATTTTTGATTCGGCTAAAATTTTGTAGGAAGACAAGAGGACATTTCAGAAGAGTTATTCCGTTGAAATTTTGCTAATAATGCTAATGGAAAAGTAATTAGAAGGATTCCAGAATTCTATATAGGACCTCTACCATGGCATGAGTACACTAAGTTGATTTTTGCTCTAAAATCTTTAAATTAAACTCGATTTTGAAACGGAGACCGGATTTGTGTTCGAATTTGATAACCATATGAATAAATAACAACAGAACTGAGAAATTCAACAATGAATTTCAGAGGACAAAAATTTTTGACCGAAATGTACAGGGTTAACTAAGGTACTTTTGGACCTTTCGCAATTAATTTCTATGAACTGGTGAGAGCTATGATGTTCTAGTATTTTTTTGAGAGTATAACTTGATGGTCCCTAAATCCTCAGCAAATTTGGCTATACTCGCATCAGCCATTTCCAAGAAAAAGGTGTCTGAATTTCCCAAAAACTGCAATTTCCAGCCACTTTTCAGAGTCATAAAAATCATCATTTTTGATTCGGCTAAAATTTTGTAGGAAGACAAGAGGACATTTCAGAAGAGTTATTCCGTTGAAATTTTGCTAATAATGCTAATGGAAAAGTAATTAGAAGGATTCCAGAATTCTATAATATAGGACTCTACCATGGTGAGTACACTAAGTTGTTTTTCGCTCTAAAATCTTTAAATTAAACTCGATTTAGGAACGGAGACCGGATTTGTGTTCCAATTTGATCACACTACACATACATAACAACAGAACTGAGAAATTCAACAAAAAATTTCAAGCGACTAAAAAATTTGACCAAAATGTACAGGGTTAACTAAGGTACTTTTGGACCTTTCGCAATTAATTTCTATGAACTGGTGAGAGCTATGATGTTCTAGTATTTTTTAAGAGTATAACTTGATGGTCCCTAAATCCTCAGCAAATTTGGCTATACTCGCATCAGCCATTTCCAAGAAAAAGGTGTCTGAATTTCCCAAAAACTGCAATTTCCAGCCACTTTTCAGAGTCATAAAAAATCATCATTTTTGATTCGGCTAAAATTTTGTAGGAAGACAAGAGGACATTTCAGAAGAGTTATTCCGTTGAAATTTTGCTAATAATGCTAATGGAAAAGTAATTAGAAGGATTCCAGAATTCTATATAGGACCCTACCATGGTGAGTACACTAAGTTGATTTTTGCTCTGAAATCTTCAAATTAAACTCGATTTGGAAACGGAGACCGGATTTGTGTTCGAATTTGATAACCTTGTGAATAAATAACAACAGAACTGAGAAATTCAACAATGAATTTCAGAGGACAAAAATTTTGACCGAAATGTACAGGGTTAACTAAGGTACTTTTGGACCTTTCGCAATTAATTTCTATGAACTGGTGAGAGCTATGATGTTCTAGTATTTTTTTATGAGTATAACTTGATGGTCCCTAAATCCTCAGCAAATTTGGCTATACTCGCATCAGCCATTTCCAAGAAAAAGGTGTCTGAATTTCCCAAAAACTGCAATTTCCAGCCACATTTCAGAGTCATAAAAAATCATCATTTTTGATTCGGCTAAAATTTTGTAGGAAGACAAGAGGACATTTCAGAAGAGTTATTCCGTTGAAATTTTGCTAATAATGCTAATGGAAAAGTAATTAGAAGGATTCCAGAATTCTATACGGGACTCCACCATGATGAGTACACCAAGTTGATTTTCGCTCTGAAATCTTCAAATTAAACTCGATTTGGAAACGGAGACCGGATTTGTGTTCGAATTTGATAACCATGTGAATAAATAACAACAGAACTGAGAAATTCAACAATGAATTTCAGAGGACAAAATTTTTTGACCGAAATGTACAGGGTTAACTAAGGTACTTTTGGACCTTTCGCAATTAATTTCTATGAACTGGTGAGAGCTATGATGTTCTAGTATTTTTTTATGAGTATAACTTGATGGTCCCTAAATCCTCAGCAAATTTGGCTATACTCGCATCAGCCATTTCCAAGAAAAAGGTGTCTGAATTTCCCAAAAACTGCAATTTCCAGCCACTTTTCAGAGTCATAAAAAATCATCATTTTTGATTCGGCTAAAATTTTGTAGGAAGACAAGAGGACATTTCAGAAGAGTTATTCCGTTGAAATTTTGCTAATAATGCTAATGGAAAAGTAATTAGAAGGATTCCAGAATTCTATATAGGACTCTACCATGGTGAGTACACTAAGTTGATTTTTGCTCTAAAATCTTTAGATTAAACTCGATTTGGAAACGGAGACCGGATTTGTGTTCGAATTTGATAACCATATGAATAAATAACAACAGAACTGAGAAATTCAACAATGAATTTCAGAGGACAAAATTTTTGACCGAAATGTACAGGGTTAACTAAGGTACTTTTGGACCTTTCGCAATTAATTTCTATGAACTGGTGAGAGCTATGATGTTCTAGTATTTTTTTATGAGTATAACTTGATGGTCCCTAAATCCTCAGCAAATTTGGCTATACTCGCATCAGCCATTTCCAAGAAAAAGGTGTCTGAATTTCCCAAAAACTGCAATTTCCAGCCACTTTTCAGAGTCATAAAAAATCATCATTTTTGATTCGGCTAAAATTTTGTAGGAAGACAAGAGGACATTTCAGAAGAGTTATTCCGTTGAAATTTTGCTAATAATGCTAATGGAAAAGTAATTAGAAGGATTCCAGAATTCTATATAGGACCCTACCATGGTGAGTACACTAAGTTGATTTTTGCTCTAAAATCTTTAAATTAAACTCGATTTGGAAACGGAGACCGGATTTGTGTTCGAATTTGATAACCATATGAATAAATAACAACAGAACTGAGAAATTCAACAATGAATTTCAGAGGACAAAATATTTTGACCGAAATGTACAGGGTTCTAAGGTACTTTTGGACCTTTCGCAATTAATTTCTATGAACTGGTGAGAGCTATGATGTTCTAGTATTTTTTTATGAGTATAACTTGATGGTCCCTAAATCCTCAGCAAATTTGGCTATACTCGCATCAGCCATTTCCAAGAAAAAGGTGTCTGAATTTCCCAAAAACTGCAATTTCCAGCCACATTTCAGAGTCATAAAAAATCATCATTTTTGATTCGGCTAAAATTTTGTAGGAAGACAAGAGGACATTTCAGAAGAGTTATTCCGTTGAAATTTTGCTAATAATGCCAATGGAAAAGTAATTAGAAGGATTCCAGAATTCTATATAGGACCCTACCATGGTGAGTACACTAAGTTGATTTTTGCTCTGAAATCTTTAAATTAAACTCGATTTGGAAACGGAGACCGGATTTGTGTTCGAATTTGATAACCATGTGAATAAATAACAACAGAAGTGAGAAATTCAACAATGAATTTCAGAGGACAAAATTTTTTGACCGAAATGTACAGGGTTAACTAAGGTACTTTTGGACCTCTCGCAATTAATTTCTATGAACTGGTGAGAGCTATGATGTTCTAGTATTTTTTTATGAGTATAACTTGATGGTCCCTAAATCCTCAGCAAATTTGGCTATACTCGCATCAGCCATTTCCAAGAAAAAGGTGTCTGAATTTCCCAAAAACTGCAATTTCCAGCCACATTTCAGAGTCATGAAAAATCATCATTTTTGATTTGGCTAAAATTTTGTAGGAAGACAAGAGGACATTTCAGAAGAGTTATTCCGTTGAAATTTTGCTAATAATGCTAATGGAAAAGTAATTAGAAGGATTCCAGAATTCTATATAGGACCCTACCATGGTGAGTACACCAAGTTGATTTTCGCTCTGAAATCTTTAAATTAAACTCGATTTGGAAACGGAGACCGGATTTATGTTCGAATTTGATAACCATGTGAATAAATAACAACAGAACTGAGAAATTCAACAATGAATTTCAGAGGACAAAATTTTTTGACCGAAATGTACAGGGTTAACTAAGGTACTTTTGGACCTTTCGCAATTAATTTCTATGAACTGGTGAGAGCTATGATGTTCTAGTATATTTTTATGTGTATTACTTTGGGATCGTTAAATCGCCAGAAAGTTCCGTCAGGATTGCCCTTGTGGTTGCCAAGAAAAAGGTTGCTGATTCATTAAAAAACGGACAATTTCAGCCAACTTTCAGAACCGTCTTTACTCTTTTGAAATAACAACAATTGGCCAATTATGTTTACATATTCAGGAGAAAGATTCAAGCCTGAAGAAGAAAATATCTTTTTGAAAATAATAAAACCAGAAATTACGTCAGAAATCAAATTTGAAAAAAGTAAAAAAGGCCAAAAATCATGATTTTTGATTTGTCTAAAATTTTGTAGGATGACGAAATGGCATTCTAAAAAAACAAATCCATTGACATTTTTCCATTTTCTTTTTTCTCAAGTAATAACAAGGATTAGAGACCTGAGATATTCAATTGAAAATATTTCTCACTCGGAGATTGCGCAAAAACAAAGCTAGCAAAACATGTTAGTTTTTGTCGTCTTGCAATCAATTCGTACCAACTGGTGAATGCTAATATTGAGTAGTATTTGTCATGAACACAACTTCATGATCTCTGAATCATCATCTTGTTTTGTCAAGATAGCACTAGCTAAAAAAGTTTCTAACTTGGCGTTTTTCAACGTCTTACATTATTTAATACAAGAAACATTGGAAACACTTCTTAAAACCTGGACTATACTTGGTCAGTCAATGCACCATAAGTATGGGTACTTACCGGCGTTATTCTACTCGCACATCGTAATCACGTCTCGTTGAACTCTCCACTGACTCAACGATCACCTCGCTTCAACGTCGTCTTCGTGTCTCCACCTGTTCACGCGATGATACGTCACTCGGTTATTTCTCATCCTTCTTTCTTCTTCTGTCCTTCCTCCTTCTTCCATCCTTCTTTCTTGGCTTCTGCCTTGGGGCTGTAGAGACATGGCTGTATGACAGAGAAATAAAATTATTTCAACAACCTTTTAGTCAACAATTTGTGTGAATGGTTAAACTAGGTCTATGGGTTAGTAGTGATCGACGACAATGCCACATGAAAACACAAAATAAAAATGGAGATTTGTTCAAAATAGAAAATGTGACCATATTAGTTCCATTCCAATACCGTATATAAAGCTCCAATGGCCTTTATAAATGCTTTCAAATTGTAGGCAAATGTGAAATATGTTTCAACTCTTCAGCTATCGAAGCACAGTGCCTTGACAACAATAGTGTAAGCCAATACGATTACTCAGTCGACATTCATCTTGAAACGATGGCCAATTTTCAACCGCTTGAAAACTATTTACATCTACAGACGCATGCAGTTTCTAAGGGCAAAGTGCAACTATGTGTGTTTCCGTAAACAAATACCAGGAGCGACCTGACATAAGCGGTCATATTTTTGTGGCTACCCAAGTGTCGCTACTGAAGCATATTGTAGCTATGCTAAATACTGTGCTATTGTGGTCCTCACCGGTCCTGTTGAATCATCAACACTCCCGGCACTCCCCCTCCTTCTCGAACCCGTCTCTTCGTACTCGACCTGCAAGGCATCCCTTCATTCTATTCCGTTTGATTTCTTCATTCTCTTTTCATCTTCAGATTGAAACATTACCAACTGTGAAACAAGAGGATAATTTGTTCATTTTTTGTAGTAGTTTTAATGTGTGGCATATGGATGCCAATGTGTATGTACACTGTCTTCTTCAGAACTTGTTCACTGCTCAATCTGAGAATGTGTCGAAAATAGCTTCAAATATATGCTTACTGTACCGTAGGCCTACATCGTTACAACCTCGTACGCGTGTTTTTCAGAGACAGTATGATTCTAGATTAATCTTAATTTCAAATTTAACTAATGCTGCATTTGAAATAGCTAAAATGCTATAATTTCATACCCCTATCTATAGTTGTATTTATCATAGTTAAAAATGACTGTTTGACCAGCTGCAAGAATTTGAATTTCAAAATCTAGACTCTAGGCCTATATGATTTAAGGTAACTTGATTTTTTGTTTATAACTTCAATGTTAGGCCTAGGCCTATAGCTCACATATTGTGTTTTGTAACCAACAAATGTACAATGAAATGAAATTTATCAATTCACACATTCGAAATAACCACTACGAATACGCTGAGACACTCCGAATACAATACCAGCGCAAGGACGTTGCTCTGTAAAGAATTCAGCGCCACGGGCACACCGCTAAGCTCTACGGTATCTTCTAGTTGAGTCCACTCATCGCTTTTCATATCATGATTTCTACTTCATTTGCATAGTTGGTAGATAATATGTTATAAATATGACTGACCATTGTTTGTTATGGTAAATGTTGGGTAATGGTTTGGTATGTTATTGTTTGAAGGTAAAATATGTGACACGGCGTTTTCAACGGTCATGTTGAGGCCAGTGATCAATGATGGTTACGTTTGGGCACGGTAAGTTTAAGGTCACAATTCATCATACGTGTAAAATGACCTCGCTGTCGACACGCCTCTAAATCTCAACATCAATTCATTCGTGCTCTACCTAACTCAACACATAACGAAAAAACCATCGGGACTATCAAAACATTAACCTTGAACGTGCGTTACGTACACTTGATATGAATCGTTTTGAACCATAAAGTTACAGTCTCGAAGGTCTACATCCCATCCAACACAAGTCCAAGGCCGTGGCCAAAAACCCTAACCATAAAACAGATGGCCAAGCATAGGCCTACAACATATTTACCACATTGTTCAATAGGTGAAGCCATCAAGTGTGTAAAGAGCTCAAGATTTAAATAGAATCAGACCCTAGTCCATTAAGTTAGGCCTAGTATAACTACAAACTCAATAGGCCGACCTAGGCTTATTTAGGACCTGAATCTCATTTCACAACATTGTAACATAACCTACAAAAAAATACTAACCTAATCCATTGATGGTGCATAAGTACAGGTAATCTTAATCTGTTGACTGCAGGCGTGTAGCGTATATGATAACATTAACGGTCAATAAAAGTAGTGGAGTAGGACAAGTGATATTACTGCTCTTCATAATATTATATTATTTACAACATGTGCACACTTCTTCCACACAACACCTTCAACCAAGTACTTCCATGTGCTGATGTCTCCTATTGGCTATGAAGGAAACGAATTGTCCAATCAGAAGAGAGAGTGGCAATATCTGAAATTCCTGTAATCCTAGAGAATGTGAGTGTGAGCAGCCCGCAACAACTGTCACATTAGTGAATGATCAGCCAATTTTATATGAAAATATAATGATAAACAAAATAAAGTGATAAATTCTGTTCATGTATTTTGTACCATAATGAAGGGTACATAATTCTAGAATAAGAATATTTGCATATAAAATTGTGGAAATATAAAAAAAATATGAAAATTAAGATTAGGGCCTATAACAATAACATACATAATACAATCGGTCAAAATTGTTAGGCAATTTTCAACATGCAATATTTGTATCATTTCATATTAACACCAGGCCCAGAAAATGAATATTCAAAATCCATTTCTCCTATCATTCTTTGATATGAGTGATTGTCTACAAAATATTAAAGCCACTCCTATTTTATAAAAGCATATCATTATTTTGGAAATGACAACATTTATTGCTCTTTCGAAATAGTTGCAAAAACTTACATCATTTTCCTCGCCTGAAAATCGATGGCAATGCTTCTCCCCGCATAGTAGTCATAAAGGAGCAGCGGTTTTCAACTTCCAGACACTTACCGAATATCACTTCTTTTGATAATTTAATACATGATGGTATTTAACCACAATGAAGTATTTTTACTGTTCATCACAAATTATTTTGTCAATTTTGATTAGTTCCTATGACTACTTATTCTTTATTGGTAGATTGTTATAACTACGGTAATTAGACAGTGCAATAGTCGTATACAAGTCTACAATTCCTCTACATTATTTCACTTGAAAAATTGTAAGTTTTCGGTTGAAGACCACTTTCAATAGTAAACTTTGCTTACTTTGAGCAATTACCGGTAGTACCTAATCGTAGGCCCCCATATTTACTATTACACTATATTTTTCATTTAGTTATTGAATAAATACATTCTGAGAATACAGATACATAATTTGTTGAAACAGAAGAAAGGACAGGTGCGTACCAATTGAGATTAGTAGAGGTATCACGTATGGTCCATTGATCACTTGTATGTAACAGTAACACAATATTTTTGCCATTGATTTTCACCTCTCAGCGTACCGTTACATACAAATAACACGTAACCTATTGTGAATTTTTATTATGGATCGACATTACCGGTATTTCAAAAGATACTTCTCTGCACGGTGTGAAGCAATTTCAGTAAAACATGTTTGTTTGGAAAGTCACCGTACATTTGTTTATACGTGATATTGACATTGAAAAGTTACTCTGCGAGTAGGTCCCCCTCAACGGCACTAGGCCACATAGAATATAAGACGACAAGACGAGTTTGGACTGTATTGGGAAGGAAACGTACCTGCATTCATTTCAACGAGGGAGGAAAAACCTTCGTCGTGATGGTCGGCCATGACAAAAATCCAGTCTCCTAAATGACGGTTCAGCGCACCAGCCACTAAACCACCCTTGACCTCTCAAACACAGTATTAAAAAATAGAAAACATCTTCTCTTTCCATATCATACGTTATATTTAATCATAATTACATTCATTATTCAATATATTTATATATGATTATAACACAAACAGGATAGACCCACGTGTATTCTAACCAGTAATTCTATCATTATATTTATATCATGCCACATACATACTTTATAATATTCCTATCGTTTACGTTATTCAGAAATAAATACGAACAAGTCCTAATTATAGCACTCGGGTATTATTGCAGCTCGTGATTGAGGACATAACGTCGAGTATCAAAATCAATATGTTGACATATATTTAATAAGGTCCTCAATTCATATCGACAATTATCAGAATACAATATAAACTAAACTAAACTAGACTGGAGGGTAAATCTAGCGTAAGCCTGATCAATGTTTGTTAGCATTAGGTTATGGTTATTTGGGTAAAACTACCGGTAGATCTTAAATGTTTTGTCCATTGGTCTGTTCGACGTAAACCTTACCACATCTAACCATATCACTACTAAAACACTATACAACCTAAAAAATATTGATCAAGCATGCGGTAAACTTACCGACTGGAATAATATTACAATATCTGGAACAATGGTCATTTCTATTTTTTCCTCCCCATTCTGAGAACAAATATATTAATCTCATTTGTGATAAAACACATATAACATAAATCATTTTGAGATGCTGCTACCCAAGATACCGTACATTTGAGGGATGAAATTCAGAAATGATTCCAAACGTTACTACAAATCATCAAAAAATGAATTTGTATTTAAAAAAAAAAAAAACAATATTGAAATCGGTTGCTAGAAACCCAACTTTACCTTATAGTTATGATATCTGTCGAATTTAAAACAAAATTAATTTGCTGTAAAACAAAAATCGAAAGTTCCGAGTTCTATTATTAGTGAGAATCAATTATTGAAATCGAAAGTTTTTCCCCAACATTGGCTAACTTCAACAACGTGACACAGAACTTCACAGACAATTTATTTCTATAGGCCCCCTACACGTTTTGAGCGCTCAAATTCTGCGATCAATACCAGATATTTACACACTTGGATGTCCTCCTACCAATCACAAACTAAAATACAACCGGCTAGTCTCGATTACAAACTAATGATATTTCAGTATGTCAAGTTGGTACAACTGGAATATGTTGACCTTGAACGATTGCTTGGTTGTCTTAGTAACTGTTGATTGGCCTACACATACAACAGAGTGAAAGAACATGGGTAACCTCTGTTTGAACCATATACCCCTTGACCCCACATTTATGAGCGCTTAGGGGTAGATTAACAAAATGTCAGATTTTTGGTGACAACTTTAGAATGGTATTAGATATATATGAACATTATATATTTTCAGTTCTTCAAGACACATAAGATCTATTCAACATATGTCATAATTTCCACAAAGTATAAAGCTAAAAAAATTTTTTTTTAGATGTGTACCCGTGACATGTTACTACCAACATTAGTACTTCAAAACCATATCATTTTTGAACATATTAAAAATACTGGTACGGGTATTTCTCTAGTATTATATTTCCGATATTTCATATCGTTCAAAAGTTATTTACAAAAACCTGACATATCGCCAAATCGACTCGCATGTCAACACCATAATTGATGACGCACAGTTTCACATATCTCTACCGTGGAGTTGAAACGAAAGCTCTACGTTGACACGCTAGCACTCGGCAGAACAATAACTAGAACTATTCAACGTTTCATCACGGGTTGAAGAACGATACCTTGAAACTGATACACATTAGTAACGGAGAATTGAAAGCGTGGTGTCCGTTCAATTTGACAATATTGATTACCGAGTTTCAACAGTTCTTGTAGAGTATAAGAGTTTCAAGGTAATTGTATCACACCCAAAATATAATATATAAAAACAAACTAAACGTAGCAACGACGGAGACGAAAACGAGTATAGTTCTTTTACGTATCAACCAGAATGAATACACCGACTTCTCTATTCTGCACTCTCGCACTTGAATCTTCATCGAGAGAATCAAAATTTGTATCAATTATACATATTTCCCAAAATAATATATCCCAGTGTGCACAATGTATAAATTTCCCCCAAAAAAACTCGATGAAAAAAAATCATAAAAAATATAAAAATAAAATGGTCGGCAAATTGCATTGTAGTCGTGCGTAAAAGAGACCCGCTCGTAATCACCATTGCTGCGTAACACGTTAGCCAATCAAATTAAGCTGTTTCGCTGATTCGGGCGGCCCAAAGACTCGATGCTGCCGCGCACGGGTCGTTCCGGGACGATCGGTCGTCGCGCACGTTCGCACGCCACCCTCGCGCCGTTCTACGGCACACGGCTCATATCGAGCTCTACCTACTCCGTCAACTACCATATATAAGTAGATGAAAACAATTGATTGAACGAGATTCCTGGCAAACAATATAAAAATAATGAACTAGAACAATATTTTTGCGGAGCGTTTTGAACCCCGTCGTCAGGCCGACAATCATTATCAAAGCATCTCCAGGACATCTTTCTAATTGAGGTAATAGATACTAGGTTACACTGTCACATCTTTGAGTTAAATTAATACTCTGGAGTAATAATTTAACTCAAACGACGCGACGGAACAACCCAGTATCCAATACCTCATATTCGGGTCGCGAAAGCCTTAAACAACTCATATTTCTAACGATCTATTTTTATATTTTGACGTTTGCCAGTGTAACCATTCGATAAGTTGTTCTGATTAAATATATAGGCTTATAAAAAATCTTTCATAAAGAACAATAAATTGTAAACTACGACTATGTGTAAATAAATCGGCCATAAACGGCTGTATAGATCTGTAACCAGCAGACTGCAAACATATTTTACGTTCAAAGGTAACTGTTATAATCCAATAGAATAGAAATAAAGAAAGTAAAAACTGTTACCTCAATACCGAAAGCCTACTCTTGATTGAGTATGCCTACTCACAATACGGAAAGTCGACGTTTTATATCGTAAACATAACTGCCGGTACTATTACAGGGGAGCCATATTTATAAGACTGACATAAAATGAAAAGAGTTCGTTCTACAACTACATCTATACGTTCGTCAAATTATAATTTTGCTATCTCAAACCGTTTTACTACTGTTTTTCTGTAAAACGTGGGCACTTCTCAAACTAACTCTTCTAAGTCGACATGGTGTGAATGCTCCAATGATTAGACCAGCTTTATATCGGCAAAACAAAATGAACATAAATCCTACGTTCTCACACATGTGCATTGTAAACCAACGTGAATTGTAAATGGAGACTAACGTTACATTTGACTCAGCTGTGGCAAACGTAGGGACGTATGAACGCTTACATCTTTATTCGTTCAATTTATTTCAGACCTACATTTGACAAAGTGTGATGTGAGGAAATCAACAACTCGAATGCCGGCACATATTGTCCTCTCGTGAAATTTCCAGGAAAAAACAACATCGGACTTCTACGTTTTGACGGCGCAGCGGTTTGAATGTACTCTATAGGCGAAGTTAATATCGACCGTAAAAATTACTAATCAACGCGGGTTTTGGATTAACCAGAATCAAATCATTATCGCAAGAACTGATGAAAACATAAAACAAAAAATATATACATTTTTCTATCAAAGAAGCACTATATTTTAGGAATTCCTCCATTCTTTTTCAGGTATTGAAGGAAAATTACGATTACTCAAAAGTTCGATTTGAACTTGGAAGTAACTGTAATTCGATTCGTCTTCAATCCTTGACGAAGACACAGTTTCATTAAAGGTTATCTGGGGCTAGATTTGAATGAATGACAACTCTATTCGTTCCCCATAATTTTAGAGAATCTCTCAGTTTCAAAAATGATAATTCATTCATTTGTCTTTGAGACCCACTTGTTTTCCAAGTCGCTATGTAGACATACCTGATTCTATTCATGTCTCGATACAGAATCGGGTAGTGCCTACATCGCAACTGAGAAAAGGGGGCGGGTATCTGAAGGTCAAATACAAAATTACAATGTCTGAAATAGTTTAAACTGAAATTAGGAAAAATAATAGAAGATTTACTCAAATCTAGTACCATTGTTGTGATATTCTTCAAATCAACGATATGGAGCTTCCTGATTGGTTAGCCTAACCGCCGCGGCGTAGGGGTGTCGTGTTTGTGCGCGACGCGATTGTGCGCGACTAGCAACGAGTCTCGTACAGGCCGCTGCGACCAATGTAACGAACCCACTTGATGACGTCGTGATCGGAATAGTTGAGCTTCGGCTCGAACACCTTCAGGTAGCGAACCTTGAAACCGCTCGGAGCAAACGGCACCTGGAACAAACAAGAATAAACAAATTGAAGTATCAAATATCGTGGTGGGTAGTGACGGGCGCTGGGAAAATTCCCCGGGCAATGTTCCCGCTAGTGAGAATATCCCCGGGAATATATATATTTTTGTTTAATGATGCTTAACGACCCCACCAACAGCTAGGTTATATGGGGGTATGAATGAGCGGGTGATAATGAAACGATGAAGTGATGATAGGTAAGAGGATGACCGACGTTTACAAAAGGAGAGTAAACTCCCGTTAATTTTAACTACGATAATTCTAAATTTCACAAAATAATCAAAATAGGCCCTATGTACAAAAATCAGGTATAGAACGTGCATTTGATGCTTGACTCTGTGATATCTCATGGCCCAATGCAATCCCAAGATGAAAGTTGTTTGTATATCTAGAAACAACATGTGTACAAAATATTTTTGGGGGAGATGAGCATGCATGATTTGCATGAACAGTGAGTTCAAAATTTCGTAATTTTTTCAAATCATCAAACGTTTTTAAAATGCCTATTCAAATATCTGCATTTAAAAAAAAAACATCCTTCTACGTCGCAGGGTGCAAAGATTTTTTTGTTCGGGCCGTAACTCGAAAAAGAAGAACATTAGAAACAAAAGATTTTACGATAGTTTTCACGCAAGTCTACATAAATCAACCAAGTTTCATCAAAATCGAAGATGGTTAAAGAAATTGCCTTGTTGATATGAAACGGAATGATATATTATGTACGACGTATAGGTAAGTGTACGAACGCATAAAAGCGTCCACAGCTCGACGGTAGGTGGAAGCACATACACGGCCGTCAAGCAACCATCTGAGATTACAGCAGACTCGTTTCACTTTCATCTTCAGACTCGTATCGCCCCAATCCACTCAACGCTAATACCAAACCAATGTACGCAAATCTTTTCCTTCCCCGGCTGCAGCCTACGAACCGAGCGGAGCCTCGACGACAACGCACATCCAGCTTACCTCGAAGTTCATGGAGATGGGCGGCCGAGTCCACTTCTTCTTGGTATCGGTCTCGAGGAGTTCGATCTCGGCAGAGAGCTGCGTCTCCTTCATGCCCGCCATGCGCTTGATCCTGGGACAAACGTACGAGCTGTGTTAACCGTGTACTCGTGGCACGAACAAATCACAAGCAAGCGGTAATAATAATAATATATTGTCACACGTTACGGTATTAGGGATGACATCAGGGAGTAAACTTAGCAAACCGGCACACAATAGTACAAACTGGGTTGATTATCGGAAAAAATTACAGTTGATTGTTGTTTGCTTAATGACCCCACCAACAGCTAGGTTATACGGCCGGGTACGAATGAGTGGGTAATTATGGAACTATGAAGTGATGAAAGGTAAAAAGAAGTTCACAAAAACCCATGCCTTATGCGAGACTCGAACCCACGTCAGTTTCTGAAACGGTGCCTCAGCTGACTGAGCTACCGAGGGCAGCAGCAATCGATAATAATGATATATTGCTACGTACTAAGGTATTAGGGATGACATTGGGGAGTAAATTTAGCAAACGGGCACACAATCGAACAAACTGGGTTGATTATCGAAAAAAAAAGAAAAGATTTTCAAAGCGATTGTTTGCCTAATGACTTGACCAACAGCTAGGTTATTCAAGTGAAGATTTCAATTAGGCTATAATTGTCCATTAATTTTTTTTTTTACTTTTATATCAATTTTATTTATATTTATTAATTTTGTGAACAAAGTCAGTTCTTTGTGTCATTAGATCCCTCACCATTGGTAGGTTCACACATTTGGCCGGTAAATTGGTACATATTTACAACACTGCCCATCCCCACTACCCGCAACTAATGCAACCCTCACTACATATTGGTGACTTGGGACTCGTACGAGGTACTCACTTCCAGACGATGGCGTTCTCCGACGCCTTGTACTTGGCCTTGCCCTTGAGACAGATCAGCTGGACGCCAGACGTGTTGAGCGGCGTCGGGATCTTCACCTCGATCTTCTGGCCGAGCAGCGACGGCTTGAAGTTCGACTTGAGCACCACCTTCACCTCCATCTTGGTGCGGCCAACCTGACAACACCGAACATCAGCTAGACCAACCTTACCACCACTTCACCCGACCGGTGATGAGAAGAGGCAAGCGTTTGGAGTTTCAACGATAAAGGCGAATTGTTTGTAAATTGTTTTTTCTTCAATATGTTTAGGCTATGTTTCACGTCTTCCGAAGTCAAAAAAACCTATCGTTATTTTCGCGATTTACCACGATTAAGTCTTTTTCGTCACGAATATTACATAGCCTACATGAAAAATTATTATTAATATATTTTTTTTCCAAAGCTGAATGAAGACGCGTGTGAATCTTTTTAAAAGTTCGTTTTGTATTTCTTGCCTTTTTCCTTCAATGAATAATTCAAAATAACAGCAGGCCTACATAATGGTAATTATTTACCACCAAATCTTTTTGTATTTCTTGCCTTTTTCCTTCAATGAATAATTCAAAATAACAGCAGGCCTACATAATGGTAATTATTTACCACCAAATCTTATCCACATGAAAATAATGAAGAAGTTCATAAACCAAAATGCATGAAAATTCATCAAAAAGGTGAAAAAACTCCGCAAATGATTTTTCACAACTGAAAACAATTTTTGGAAAAATAGTCAACACCAATTCACCCGTTTTAGCTATTTAAAAACAAAAATTAGGGTTTTAATTCACCTCAAATGCTTGCCTCTGGTGATGAGTATTGTTTGGTCAACGACCCCACCAACATCTAGGTTATACGGGGCTACGAATGAGTAGGTGATAATGAAACTGTGAAGTGATGATGAGTGAAAGGGCGTTCACAAAATCCCATGCTTAAAGGCCCGTTTTCATGGCTCACGGCAGTGTTTAAAAAAACAGCCTGCCACCTACGCTGCTCATAAAGTCGTTTTTCTTCGCATCCAATTCGAGATTCGATCAATTTATTTAAATATATAATTCGAGTTCAATTCAGGCTTTGAAGTGATTTTCAGCATCGTATAATGTGGTACGCAAATCCAATAATAATGAATAAAGTATTGATTTAGAGGTAATATATTGACATAACCCTACTTCTTATATGTGAGAGGGAATTTAACAGTCTCAGTGTTATTTTTTTTATTCTCGCGGCAGCGTTCAACAGCTTCAAGCGGCAGAATTTACCGCTTTCTGACTGGCCACAAAAAACATCAGCCGCCTTCCGCGAGCCATGAAAACGGGCCTTTATGCGGGACTCACTCCCAATGGTGACTTCTGTTTCTGAAGCGGTGCCTTAGTTGCCCGAGCCACTGAGGGAGGCTGTCTGATCGGTGTACAAGCACTGCCAACCTTAGCGCTATGTCATCTGACTAATTTACAAGCACTACCAACCAAATCGCTACTTTATATTGTTCTCCACTCACCGTGAATAGTAGTACCGGTAGTGCCAACTAAAGAAATCATTGTGGAGGCGGGTAGGGCTTGAATGATTTACCCCTATGCCCTATGTCTAGTAATTAATACAAAAAACATGAAATTAAAGTCTACAGACCCTATTATTACTATCAATGGACCTCAACAGAATGTTTTTTTTTCAAAAAAATCGATGAAAATAGATTTCTTTAGAATTTGCAAAACCAAACAAAGCAAAAACAACAAAAATATATAGGACGTATAGGTTCTTGAAATAAATAAAATTGAGGTCCCTTTATATGAGGCCACTAATTGTACTGATTAATTGATCATTGTTTGCTCAACGACCCCACCAACAGCTAGGTTATACGGGGGTACGAATGAGTAGTTGATTATGAAACTATGGAATGATGATACGTGAAAGGACGGTTTAGAAAAACCCATGCTTTATGCAGGATTCAAACCCACGCTAAGTGGTAATTTCAGTGTCTGAAGCTTGCCACAGCTGACTGAACTAACGAGGGGGGCAATATTGATTAATTTTAAATATCATAATATAGGCCTATAGGCCTAAAATATAAAAGCAATATAAGATAGTCAATATAGGCCTAGACGAATGGTCAACATTCGCGACTGATATACAAATATATACTAGGCCTATATTAATCGGTCAGTTAATAAACAGCTAAAAAAATCAAATGTAGTGATAGCCTACTCAACATTCATACAACCCACTGAAAATCTTGAAATAATTTTAAAATAAATCGTCGACCACATTTTCCACGTTGCGCGACCTCACCTCCCTGACGAGCGGTATGACCCGGAACGGCAGCGAGATGTCCTTGGTCGTGCGGTATCGCATCAGCTCGAACTCGCCGTCGGGCGGTATGAACGAGATCGAGTGCTCCGTCTCGAACTTGGACAGCTTCACACACTGGTGGAACTGGCAGTCGTCGATCACCACAACGGGCTTGCCTGCGTTTAGAGGCATCAAATTATATCATTAATTATTTTTCATTTTTTTGAATAACATCAAAACTTGATAAAAAATCATTGTTCCCCAGTAAAGAATATGGATGAAAGATAAAATCGTTTGGATGGGGCACCACAAGGGCGATCTTACCATCTCAAAGAATAATTGAAATAGGATAACTCATTTAACAAACAATAAATCTTGAATAAAGGTAGTGAATTCAGGGTTAGAAACAATTCAAACATTCATAGTGGAGAGAAAAAAGAGTGAGCATGAGATAGGAAGAGAGAGAGAGCAAGAGTGAGAGAGAGAGCATGACAGAGGAAGAGAGAGAGCAAGAGTGAGAGAGAAAGAGTATGAGAGACAGACAGTGAGAGAGAGAGTTCCACTCATCACAGACGCTCGGTTGTGCGTCCGAGGGGACGGTCGTAGATTACCTGACCGTGCGGCGTCTTCTCCTCCGAGCGGCTTGGTCTTGGAGTCCATGACGAGCTTGTCGTTGATGCCGAACTTGCACTCGGGCATGCCGGACAGGTAGGACTTCATCACGACCTTGCCGGCCACGTGCGCCGACAGCACCTGGCCTGCGCTCCACACACAACACAACGTCAATACTAGTGATGGAACATTGAAAATTTTCAGAAAATTTTCAATTCATTGAAAATTTTCCATGATCCAATGGAATACAATGAAATCACTGATTCATTTTAGTGACCTTTTTTCAATGATTTTCTCAAAAAGTCATTGGGTTTCATTCAATTGATTGAAAATTTTCAATGTAAATGTAAGTCATTTAGCCTGAATTTTCAAAGAAAATTTTCAGTCAAAATTTCCAACATCTTTCCTCATTTACTTTTCAAATGGGACATTACAAAGGAGTACTGGTCCAACCTACATTTAATTAATTTTCCCTATCCTTGACAATTTTGTATCTAAATGCAAACTGGAAATGCATGTGGTGGTTCAGCAAATCATTGCAAAAAGTGAATTCAAATGCCAACTTCTTCTGTGACCATACACAAATTCGTACCCCCGTATAACCTAGCTGCTGGCGGGGTCGTTAAGCAACATTAAAGAGAAAAAAAATGACTTGAAAATAAAATTTAAAATTTTCAAGCTCTCGAAAATTTTCATGAAAATTTTCAACGAAAAAAATTTTCATGAAAATTTACATCACTAGTCAATACAGTTATGAACATACACGTCATCATAATTAATTAATTATTATTATTTTTGGTAAGCAGGGCTTGTTTTAAGGCTTCAAACTGAATTGTTTTACCATATTAATTAACATTGAAATGCCTATAACTAACTGCAAGTTCGAAATATGTCAAATTTCAGATTAACCGAGTTTTGACTTACAAGAGTTTACTGCATACATCATAGTTTTATTTTATTTTCTCAATACAAAAAATCTTAATACATCTTTTCTTAAAGCGGATGACTTCCCGTATAATTATCCGCCGCGACATACCTTGCGGTGACATCAACAGGTTGCAGTACTCCAGCACGTCGAGAAACAGCTCGTTGCGCCGGTACTTGATGCCCTCGCGTCGCCACCCGATCTGTCCCGTGACCTGGGACGTGATCTGCGCCTGCTCCTCCTTGCTCTGGGACTTGACGCCCTGCTGCGTGATGAACGTCTTCAGAACGCCCGTGTCAGAGTTCTGCGGATAGCCGAAGTCAAGGATCTCTGAAAATGACAAGTACGCATTATTAGAACAATTGGTAAATTTGTTATAGGGGCCTACCACTTCTAATTTTGCATGTTTTTTTTCCTGAAAATGGTGTTTTCTAATAGATACCCTAAACATTAAATCTATCGAAAAGAGATACCTGACGTATAAAATTGTTATCCTAAAATTAAATAAACACTCCTAAACAGTATGAAATTACAGAACATTGATGACAAATGACAAACAAAACCACGGTGCTCTAATTTTACTTGAGCAGATCTACAGGCTCCTTCACTTTGTTCAATCGATGTAAAACATTTCAATTTCGACCTACCGTCCAGAAGTTCGTAGATAAGAACAAAGTTGTTCTTAATATTCTCCTCGGAAATCTTTCCGAAGTACGACTGCATGACATCGATAATCTTAAGTAGGAACTCGAATACCATGGCAGCGTTTACATTCTGCTTGGTGACAGCTGCAAGCCATATATTGGCACGCTGAAAAAAAAGAATGTGTGTCTCTGAATATGAAAGGTTTTAGAGATATCCATTTAAATTAAAAGCGGTGCTGTACAAACCCACCAATAGCTAGGTTATATGGGGGTATGAACGAGAGTGATAATAGAATGAAGTCATGAAGGGTGGAAGAACATTTACAAAAACACCATGTCTGGCTTTGCAGATTTCAACTATCGGAGCCAAACGGACAGCCAAGTTTACAGATTTAGGTCTTGAGATCATGAAACATTCACGGACCAGACACGAAACGCAAGCGCACAAGCTACTGGTGATAAAAGTGTGGAACTATCATAAATTAATATTTATTACCGGTAGGCCTTCTAAGTAGGCCTACAGGTCTCATAATTAGCTGTAAAATTCTCTTACAGAAATCATATGAACCGAATGTTCAACTATTTTTCAAGATACGAGCAGCAATGAGGCTTGAATTACCGGTAACATGCAATGATCAAGCTTACCTTAATGTGAAAGAAGGAAGTTCGAGCGATATTTGTTACAGGAGATCGAACTTGTTGCCGGGCATGTATCACGTTGACTCGGAACGCGTCAACCGCATTTCGTCCAATATCGTCTCGGTACACTCGAGAAATGAGGACCTCGCCCTTGTGGTTGTACACAAACAGCCCTCCAATCATTGTGGAGGCTGCAGTTGAAAACCTAATGACAAATAGGCTTTAAGTAAGGCAGGGAAGGGGGATGAACCTAGAATGGGAAAAAATAAATCGACAAGTAGGAGTAAACTGGGACAAGGGTTTTAATGCACCCAAGTCAAAGTGGTTAAGGTAAGACCACAGTATTAACGAAGACGTAAGGTAGGCCTAGCGCTAGGCTGATCCAGACAGGCTATGGTTCAAACTTTGAAGAGAAATGATTGATAATGTCGGCTTATCCTAAGCTGTCAAAATGCTTTCTAAAGCCGAGCCCAATAATCCAGTTCCCACGGGATACTAGCTACGAGTAATAAAAGAGTACGAATATTAATATTACAAAAAAGAACGGCTCACCCTTACAACTTTTAGATTTTCTTTGATATAGGATTAATCAATGAAATAGGCGAATGGCCGAATGCCGAGAATCTGACTGTATAGTGTATACGCCTACCAAAGATGGCGGCCACTGAGTAAGATCCCAAAGAACTTCCGATAGATATCTACCCTGATGTGTCATACGAATTCCAAAGCAGTTCACATTTATTTATATCTGGTTTAACGACGCACTGTAATAATGATCACTGAAGTATTTTGGCGGCGGATGAATGATTAATGAGATGATGGTTTCTTGGGTTATAATTATTCAACTCTAAATTGAATTCTAGCGTAGCTTAATTCAGCCATGACGAATCCTCTATTGGTAGGCCTACATTGTATTGATCAAATGGAGAATAAATAAATATTAAGGATAGTGAGAAGGAAGCGGCCGTGGCCTACATTGTAGGAACTATACCGGCTTTAGCCCAGACTACGGAGGGAAACCACGAAAAGATATGTAAAGTAGGACGGTGAAAGATATGCCCCTCACATCCCGGATCACTCGAAGCTAGCGTGTTAGCAACTGAGCTACTGGTGCTGTTTAAAAAGTTGATTCCAAGTAACAAAGTTGAATTGAGTAGGCCTATTAAATTATTGACTGATTTCATTAATAACGTATGAGTTATATACGGTACATTGAAATATATCACACCTCAGATATATTAAGATATATTAACAACAGTTACATTTTCTCAAACTTGTTTCATTGATAAATAAGGAAAGGAGATAGGAGAAGGAGGGGGGGGGGGGCGCGCTGAAGAGCGTGTACCGGAATAAAGCTACTCGGTCGTGTGTCATGGGTTTCGGGGTACTTTTCAATGGAATATGGAAGCAAGGTTGAACAGCACCCAAACCCATATCACACGACCGAGTCGACTTTATTCCGGTATATGCTCGTCAGGTGCCCCGAAGAGTCTCTCTTCATATCTCTGTCTATCTCTAACCATGACACAGAATAACCAATTAATTAGCAATTCAAAAATTTATTTTCACTCTACAAAATTGAACTTCCAAAAAATCCTAAATGCATCGTTTCCACTCGATTTGGTGTTCATCATTTATCGTTCCGCTGGTAAGTAATGTATCCGCGATGTGTAAGCGACAGTCGGTGAGTTATTTGGAGTATTGTTGGGCGGCGGTGGTTGCTTGACGGAACTGTTTCCTCATCAGGGCGATCGCTGACGGGCCTTTCGTCATCTTTAACTCTGGCGTTGGGACGCTAACTAGGAGGGCATCAAGTACAACGCATATTACAACAACAACAACAACAACAATAATAATATATATATATATATATATATATATATATATATATATATATATATATATATATATATATATATATATATATATATGGTATATATATATATATGTATATATTATAGGCCCATATGTATTATATATTTTTTTTAAATTTTTCTTTTATCAAACAAATGACAATAAAATATGTTCACATTTTATAGACCTGCAAAGTTAAGAATTTTGACATTAATAATAGGCCTATGTATTTTTTCCAAGGATTTTTGTGGACCACTTTACTAGGGTCCGCAATACCAATTTAGTCGTTGGAAAAGATATTCCGGACCCCGGTGTTTTAGTTTTATGGACCACTATATTGGGGGCCACAATATCAGGGTTCACATTGTCTAACTAGCTTCGGGGTATACAGAATATCTACTTTGTGGTCCACTATATATCCACACGATGTTTGGATACACTTTTGTGGTCCACAATATCGGTGTCCAGTCTACGGGCTCTATGGGCCCTTATTCTGTAACAGTAAACGAAATGGATGCATGACGAAAGTGTCAGAACCCATATGATACACCATGTTAAAGTATACGAAATAGTTTGGACAAATCGAAGATGGCCTGATTTCGTTTCGTTTTAGAGTTATAGAATAACCCTCCAGTTAATATCTAGGAGTTATACCTGGTCTGGGTGTGGTAGGCCCCCCTTCTGGGGGTGGTACTCCAGGGGGCAGTGGATCTGAAACAAACATATCCAAGACACTTACGAATAACACAAACAACATAGCATGAAAGATTTAAAGATGGAAAATAATTATCAAGATAATTTCTCAAGAGATCAAAGATAATTTTCGCCAAAACTTCACTAGATTTTTTTATATAATTTGCGTTTATTCGGACATTATGCAGACATTATGCGCCCCTTGGCCCGACATTTGTATTTCTCTAATTATTGAAATATGTCTTAATTTTACCTTGGGCTGCTGTGGAAGCGACGAAAGCTGACAGAACAACTGCTAAGAACAAGAACACAATCTTCTGTCCGCTCATTTCACAAGATTATTGATTATTGCTCTAATACTTCCGACCTGTATTCTGTGGAGAATTAATCTATTCTGATAATTGATTTCGTCTTTTATAGAGTTTATTTTTATCAGCTAATGTTCTACTGTTTGGATTTAATGAGGTAGAACACGATTTATAATTAAAATTCCGATGTTATGTTGCCTATGTATTGTCTGTAGATGAATTTATCAACTGTCATGGAAATAAACTGTACTAAAACAAGAAGGTACTAAAAATCGACTGTCCTGAAATCAACTGTCCCAATAATTAACTGTCCTAAAACTCGACTGTCCTAGAGCTAGACTGTGCTAGAAATAAATGTTCAAAAACTCAAGTGTCCTAAAAATCATCTGTAGGCCTACTACAACTAACTGACCTAAACTTCCATTTCTTGGGCGAACTGGACAGAATTTGAGGTTTGGCTCCACCCATTCAGGAATTCCATTTGACACAAACGACCTTAAAAAAAATCTATAACACATTTAATGGGGGTATAACGATTTGTGAACCCCCTTCCCCCCTCCCCCGCTCTTACCGGTTGCTCAAGAATTATAAGTTTCGGTCACTCAGTTTTTAGTACAGTCGGTCGATTTTAGGTCAATCGAAATTTGGGACAGTTGATTTTCAGTACTGTCGACCAATTCCCTGTACCTCGTCCGTTCTAAGCTTGGTATTGTGCCTTTACTTATGATTATTGATTGCTTAAGGACCCCACCAACAGCTAGGTTATTTGGGTTATTCAGTATAGGACTGATAATAAAACTATAAGAACCAATGAGAAGTGAAAGGACGTTTACAAAATCCCGTGTCTTATGCAGCACTCGAACTCACGTTCAACGTTGATTTCATTTTCTACAGCGGTACCTTAGTTGACTGAGCTACCGAGGACGGCTGTGACTATACTTGTATCCACGAAAAAAGGTCGTAAAACACAAATGTCGTGACGTCATGCATAGTTTTATTATTTTTTTGCATATATTTTTTGTACCTTCATTTTTTGAATCAAACTATAGGGTTACACGACGTTCTGTATTCATAGACAAGACTGTAATGATAACTAAGATCTATTGGCGTCGGTGAATGATGAATGAGATGTTGGGAAGATCGGAAGGTCATTTTATTACATTCTGTGTTTGGATAGTGGGAAGGAGTCGGTCGTGACCTGCTGTCAAGAAACCATCCCAGTATCAACCTGAAAGACTGAGATAAACCACGGGGCACGACCATGGCGGGAATCGAACCCCGATCTCTTGAACGACGGTTCGGTGTGCTAGCCACTGGTCCACTGTGTACCCCGATGAGTGATGACGTACTCAAAATAATCACCAAAATGATATATCAGACAGAAATGTTGTAATACACCTCCTGTCAAAATAACAAAATAAATTATTAAATATTCGTAACAAACACCGCCAGTATGAAGTTTTAATGGACTAATGGGTGCGGATAGCCATTAGCAGTAATGTGAACTGTCAAGGTGTCAAATAACCAAATATAAACTATATTAATATATTTTTATTTTGACTCCAGCTTTCAAATGATCCATCAATGTGTTATATTGCTGGTCATGTAAAATTATTGATATGATGGTTTAAAATTTCAACTATGAACTAAAACAAGGGACTCAAACAGACATGGGCAAAATATCTAACTTGAAGTATCTGAAATAATAGATAAAAATACTTGAATTTTGGGTATTTCAGATACAAGATACATTTCAACAATGTATTTAATACACAATACAAGATGGTGTCTTGAGATACTTCCAAAGGATGCATTCAAAAGCTACTTTCTTGAAAATAAAAAAATGTGTAGGCCCAAGTGGAAAGATGAAGAACACTGAAAATAATATACGCCAAAGTTTCAATCGATTATAAATTTCATGTTTTTCAAAGAAAGTAGGCGTACATTTGCAACCCCCACCGCCATCGGTCCTGGCATTCAGCCATTGGGCCCGAAGAGCGAATATCGAAACAGAGCATACTCGGTTGTGTGACATGAGTTTGTGTGTCCAACCATACCTGAACCTTACCCACATTCCATTGAAAAGTACCCCGAAGCCCATGCCACACGACCGAGTATCGTTATTCCAGTATTCGCACTTCAGCATTTGCAGCAGCTGTGCCTGTAGCAAATAGGCATACAGTTACAGTATGGTCCATTCATTCAAGCGCTCATAATTTTCGGCTTTAGGGGCTCAAAATATGTTGACACATTGACGAATTTAGGTTTGAATTCATGTCGTCGTTAGATTTTGTGTATTGGGGGTAGGGGGGGGGGGGAGGTTATAAAAATGAAATGACAGCCCAGCTGGACATAAGCCAAGGGCTAAAAAGGGGTCTGAGCCCCGTAGGATTTTTTTCGAAATATTGTCATTTTTTGTGATTTTCACGATTTACAAGAAGTTTTGGAGTCTAATAATTATGGACATTTTGGAAATTAATTTCGTTAATTTTGTGAGTCTGGTCATTGAATAGCTATGGACATTTCCGAAGTTATGTTTTCAATATTTTTATTATTATGGACATTATCGACGTTATTTTCGTGATTTCTCCCAGCAAAACATTGTATTGTGTGTTTATTTGTAGGTCAACACATATATTTTTTTAAAGAATGATACATTATTGGTGGTCGTAAATGTCGATTGGTGGGGCGCGCGCACCACCTTGAACCCCCTAACAACGTCACTTTTAATAAATCCAGATTCTTCTGACGAATTCAGGTTTTCTTTCAGTCTTAGTTCAGGCTCCAAGCTGCTTCATCCCCATACTGTACGATCGCAATTTCTTAACGATCACTTTCTTGAAGTTGTTTTTGGAGACGAGACCGATGATGAGCGGTTCCTCCTCGGACTCCTTGGCCCGTTGCCACAGCAAGCTGGTCTGAGGGTTACTCAGGGATCTGTTAAAAGCGCTGTTCTGCTTAACACCGGCTGTGGGACAGAGAGAAGAGACACATGGCTGAGTTCGTTGTATAGGCATTTGCTAACAGCGAGGGGGGTTGGAAAGATAATAACAATGTTCATATATATATATATATATATATATATATATATATATATATATATATATATATATATATATATATATATATATATATATATATATATATATATATAATCTCGATATTGGATCGTATCCAAGAAGTTTTATGATCATATATATATATATATATATATATATATATATATATATAATCGGTTTCAGTATAGACTCAATTAGTTTAGGACGCTTGTTTGGTTATTTAGTTTAGGTTAGTCACAATTAGCCTCTATCTGATAGTTGGTGAAAACAAACAGCATGGCTAATCATGGTGATAACAATTTAGAACTGGCAGTTAGATCTACTCACACGTTGGTAATTCAGGCACTTATAAAGTTGGGTTAGTTTGGGTTATTATGTTAGAATGATTACGTTAGCTCGATTTGGTTGATTTACGTTAATTTGTGCTGCGTGCAAGAACAACTACAACAATGTCCGTATGTGGTGACACAGACTGCGGCTGTAAATATAATCAGCGAATAAATCATTCCAACTTCTCTTCGAAATGCGGCCACTGTCGTCTCCAATCTGGGCCCTTACAGCGACTGCCACTTGATATAACGGCCTAGGCCTGGCTAGCTCCAAGAGGCTAGGACTTTGATTGGTTCCTATTCACTAGTACAGCCTAGTACCATGGCAACATGTTCAATTCTTCTGTATTTCCATTGTTGTTAGCACAAAATCCTAGCCCTGCTCTTGAAGTGGGCTGAATATAGGTCACATTTTTGGTTTCTAAGAGACCGTGATTCTGTAATTATTATGTATATTGCCATGGTACTTGGCTCTCCTAGAGAACATTATCCAATCAAAATCCTTTGTCTCCTGGAGCTAGCTAGGCCTAGTATTACGTTATTTCACGTGGCAGTCGCGGTTAGGGTCCAGACTATAAAATAAAAAACAAATACCTATCTTTGTTTCTTCGGCTGACGTCATTACCAATCCGCAAACAGACAAGTAAATAATCAGCAGAATCATTATTGACGCCATTTTTCTTTGTCCCTGCTCAGCGATACGGTGCATATAAAACGTTCAGCACGTGTAATCAAAATAGTCATTAAGTTTAACGTCACTTGAGTTTAACGACCCAATCTTAATGGAAATTCATTGTCTTGCGCAATGAGTGAATGCAAGCAATTACATCGGAACATTATGACCAGGCGTAATGGAGATTACTGTTTACGTTGGTTCTTGGGTTATACGGGCAATTAAGAAAATTAATTGATAACTGGGAAAACGCAGCACATGTCATATTTACACGGTTCAAGTTTTCATCCAACTCCTTGAATTCAAGGGTCGGTCCAATTACTTTGACAGTAAGTCGTATGAAACGTTGAGCGCGCTTGTTTACACGGTCGAATCTATTGAATGGCACAACATAGTTGGACATGCTGCTATAGTATCTAGGTGGCTTAGCGAATAACAGGTGACTGACAATCAAATATGGCGGCGCAAGTTCAGAAGTATAAGATATACATTTGATCGAATATTAGGATTCAAGGGTGTTGCAAGTGGTCTCGTATAGGCAAACGTAGCATGCGTTGTAAGATGAGCGAGATGTAAGATGTAAGATGTCAGGATCGGGACTGTGCCATGTCGCCGACCCCTACCTAGCGGAAAAGTTTCAGAATACATAAAAAAAGGAATGGAGAGTAAGCGGAAAAGAGAAATGGAAGAAAAAAGCCTCAATCCAGTTGTTTCCCAAGTCGTATAGCGTAACTGCGTAAGGTAGGAGCCAGAGAGTCTAGATTCGTCACCACGCAGAAGAAATACGAAAGTGGTTCCAGGGTGGTGACAGAAATTTTGGGTTTTAGTCGGTAAGAATCCGACACTTCCCGCATACCAACAAGCGGGGGTCTCATCCAAGATTTCCCGTCCTCGACGAAAAAAAAAAGTGGGAAAAGGCTGATTATAAAGAAGATCATCAGCTGATTCCATCGGCTCTTAATTGAACAATAGTAGGCCAATAGTTGACACTTTGTAAATCTGAAATTTTCGGTGTTCACTGCTTCTGAAAGTTTCAAAAGGAACTTTTCCATAGATTTCCAGAGATGGATGTTTGAATAGTGTTGAATTTAAAAATGAAATTCATTAGTCGAAAGAAATGTGACTTATGGCCTATCTTTCGACATTTAAAAAATTGAAAATCTATAACATTTTCGGTGTGTCGCCTTGAAATACCAGAAGGAATTTTTGAAAGAAACTGTTATAGAAGTCTAACTTATTTATTTTCACGTATTTATATTGTGGTTACAAAACCAAGAGACCCGGATTTTGTTTCTGTAATTCTTACTTTTATCCTGAAATATTCTAAGCTGTTTTCTATTGGTAGTCGTCGTCAGAGCTTTATCGTGCTTGTTCAGTTATAGTTTAGTTGATGCTGAAATAAGAGTCTGGAAAAAATCAATAGAAAATAAATCAAATGAAATAAAATAATAAATTTTAATCTGATCTGGTATTTTGTAGTAGGAGTGAAGAAAGGAAGGAGGAAGTGGATACTGGATGCATAGCTCGGAACTGGAAAAAACGGATTTCAAGAAATCTGCCAAAGAAAAATCGGTGGGAACACCCCTCTAAGTTGGTTATCTGGGCTCAAGATATTATACAAAGACTACGGAAATTATATATAATTCTATAGTCAATGTATTATATATTATATCAAACTCCTGATTCAATCCGTCGACATCTAATTGAACCTACATCGTATGCTGTTGGAAATTCTCTGGAATTCTAAAGGCAGCGGCTCAAATGATCCACCTTCATAGCGCAGTGCATTCTCTCGTATCATATCCATGCTTCTCAGCCTTAGTCCTCTTTCATCCTGTTATCCTTCCCAGAATCATCGTCATTCTCACCGGGATAGTACTGTCCCCATCCCGGATTGACGTTATCTTGTAGGTACTGTTGAAAATATGAACCAATAGGATTTTAGTTCAATGACAACAAAGAATTGGAGAAAATTAAAATATTCAATAGAAAGATTCGAGATTCTTTGTGCATGCAGATAGGATTGGATGTTTTTCATTTCTGAATATATTATTCTACTACCTACTCACCGTTTGTGTTATGAATTGGACCGACATCTATTATTTCCTTTGGGGTGGTAAGACCGTCGTTGTGGTGTCACGTCCGTACGATCCTACCTTGACATCATAAGCCTTAATGCGGGAACAATGAATTTGTAAATCTGCGGTGTCAATGAAAAAAATCTTATTAATTTAGTGTTAGTCTTATTTCAATATAGGCCTACCTTCGTGACACGGAATTTTTTTAAAAAATGCGTAGCTTCCATACATTCTCATATCTCGAGAAAAAAATAATATGAGCACATGACTTTCTGTGGAAAAGTACAGCTGTTGTTTTAATTGGATGGATATTATTATCACTGAAAAATACCACTTCAATCGGAGAATCGAACCCCGGACCTTTTGCTTGATAAGCAATTGCTCTTTCCATCTGAGCTAACGAGGGGGGTATCTTCCAATGATATTAATGTGTGTTTAATGGTACAGATGGAGGTTGAGGGGTAGAGATACTTTCTACCGATTTAAGAACTCAGATCCCATGTGATACACTATGGGCAGCCACGACCAATTACACTGTTCTCCCGATTAAATGACTTCTCTCCAGATAGTTGAAAAAAAATTGACTAAAAATCGATTTCAAATTTTTACCTGCGGAGCTATATGCTCCTTCCCCGCTGGTTCTATATATACATATATACATATGAATGATCATTCCTTTTGCATTGATTTTACGCTGCCCTATGAACAAATGACCACTTCTACCAACATGGTTACGTAATTATCTGAGTCATTACAAATTTTTACCTGCGGGGCTATATGCTCCTTCCCCGCTGGTTGACCACTTCTACGGGAGGGAGTCATCTCCTTCCCTATCCAACTCTTTCGCCAGCATCATGTGGTCACGGGGGGTTTTCTCTGACGTCACCGAAACGAAAAGAATGCAACAGAACACTGCTGTGCAAGTAGTGAATCGTTGCAAATAGTCTGTCGCCATGTCTCGGATGTCGATAGGGGGACATGGAATGGCGTTAATCGAGTCATGAAATGGAGGTTTTATTTTTATTGCTGTGGTTATTACTAATTGGAAGGTTGATTGTATTGTTTGTTGAGTGAGTGGTGTTTTTTTACTGTGGAAAAAGCTATAAAAACATTGTTCAATAGTGGTTATAGGCTCTCGAGATCAACTCAGAGTTTTCTAGAGAGAACTATAGGTTAAGAGAGCTTATGGGGAGACGGGGGGGTGGTATGAAGGCCAAAAGCGTTAACTACTTCACGAAGTCGTTTTGAAGTAAACGCCGTTAACTTCATTTATAGCGGTAATTCCATTTTATTACAAAATCTGTGTTTTTATTGTATTAGGTTTGTAATATCTTTTGCCGCTTCAAATTAACATTTATAGAAAAGATATTCCAACAAATTGACTTTGAAAATACGCTTATCTAGATTGTGTTAGGTTTCATTGTTCTATGTTATTTGGAGGAGGAATAAAATAAAGAAGGAAGGAAAATGCAATGTGAATCTTTTGAAGACGAGTGAAGGAGTATGAAATGGTCCTTCTAAATTGTTATTTAGATGAAACTTTTCAAATATTTCTGATATCCTTGAATTACTGTCAGGTCTGATTTTATGAGCTATTATTCTTTGAGTTTCTAGTGATATATTTCGGACGGGTATGAGACATCAACATTCTATAATACAGGGGAAACACAGATAATTCCAATACCTTCAAGATTGTAGAACTATTCAACGTAACGTTAGACAGTTATGTGGAGTCAGTTGATTAGTTTTTACTTATATCACCCTAGAGGTTCAAAAATAATTGTGCTTCCCTCGTATTAAAATAATTTTGATATCTTATACCGTTCGAAATTACGTTATCACCATAATACTGATGCTTCGCCTAATCGACTCGTATGCACTCTGTCTTAAAGGACATCACAACCCTGAAACTAGATTTTGATAAATAGGCCTCATGACGATTTTTATTTTCCTAATTTTAGAGGAAACTCAAGTCATCTTATCAATTTCAGCAATTGAAATCAATTTTTTGGTCCTCCAGAGAGCATAAGTCATGAGGTGGGCATTACAGATGCTATATAGAAACAAAATCAGAATCGGGTAATGTCTACGTCACGATTCAGAAAAAAACCGGGTGGTAGAGGAAAAATAAATGAATAATAATATCTGAAATTGAGATGATGATTTCTAATTTGTTTAAAGTGAGGGGAGATAAATTTCACCATAATACGTTATAATCTAGTTTAGGGGTTGCGATATCCTGTGGTACAAAAATGAATTGAGAGACCAATAGTAATTGGCCTTTTTTGGACACCCCTGTCGCAATTAGGTCATAATTCAGTTATCAGTTTTGGCTCCTTTGTGCTCACTCGTCAATTGTAACACATCCGCATTCAGTGAGTAGAGGCATGTCCTACTGATTGGACTAATTATAGACAGAGAGAGAGAAAGAGAGAGAGAGAGAGAGAGAGAGAGAGAGAGGGGATCGAAAAATAGAGTGCTGTAGAGAGATTGTATATATATATATATATATATATATATATATATATATATATATATATATATATATATATATATATGATACATTATTACTTCAATTTCAAACGTATCCATTTATTCGAATTTTAAAATTACATTTTGAAAAACGTAATATTCCTATAATATACGTGATTCAACTTTTCTTATTATTGAGTTATAACAACATTCATATGGATGACATATTCAGAGGGAAAAAAACATTTTCTTCACTCTTTTCTTCCGGATTTTCTTCGAAATCAACTTCTAGAAAGAACGTATAATATATATGAAAATATGTTGTAAGAAAATATTATAAAACTGAAAATCATTCAAATACACACATAGTACAGACAATTATGAAAAGTTCTGTCTGTCAATTGACCCCTCCCCCAAAATCACGTCGACCATAGTATACTTGTTTTCAATAAAAAAGATCGTGTCTAAAAAATCGTACACAATTAGCCATGCAATTCGAGTTACGTAATAAGTAATTCGAGTCCATGGGAGTCGATTTGGCAGAAATCAGTTTTTTTGGTGATAACTTCTGAACGGTATGAGATATCAAAAATCTAATACGAAAGAAATATAGATTTTTCATTACCTTCAATAAGGTTCAAGTTCCAACCATCCAACTAATATTTCAAAATTGTCAAAATTATACAACTGGAAAATGCGTTTTTTCAGTTGTATACTTTTGATATCAGTTGAATAGTTATTACATATAAGGCCTAAAAAAAATGTAAAATATCTGTATTTTCTTTGTATTTTAATTTTAATATATTATACCTTTCGAAAGTTATCACCAAAAAACTAACATTTCGCTAACTCGACTCCCATGTACACTTGATTACATCATAGCCTATGACCGAAACTTACAAGATACTTAATTTGAAATATGTAGTTGTGTTTCTTATCGTCAATCCCGTCCTGATGAATCTCAATACCCGAAAAAATAGATGTATAAATATAACGGTTATATTTGAGTTTGTTTTGTTGGTAGACGACCTCCCTTCTCCTGGCTACAAATTTATATAAATATATATAAATATATATATATATATATATATATATATATATATATATATATATATATATATATATATATATAAATATATATATATATATATATATATATATATATATATATATATATATATATATATATATATATAATATGTGAGAGGGGGAAGGGATTCAAATTTGCATGTAAATTGTAATTTTTAACATCAATGTTATACAAGAAATAGCACAAACGGATATTAATTTATTAATAGTTATATAATTTAATTTGAACATCCAATTCAATATTCAATTGTGGCTATGTATGTTGAAATACAGATAAGTAATTCATTATTATTTTAAAAAATACACCCACAATTGCCTGACTTATTTAGTATGGTTCGTTCCACTCAGTTCAGTTGGAATACACACATATATATAGGCATATATATAGCGATTCTCAAAAATTATCAATTTTAAATTATATTTTCTTCGTGTAATCAAATATTTTTAATTATGAAAGAAATTGTTTCTTCATTTGAGTGAGCGATATCATCACTATAAATAAGTAACTGAGAAACTGAGCCGGTTGGATCAATCGCTGGGGCGTTCTATTGTCATTCAGGAGACCGGGGTTCGATTCCCGCCGTGTCAACCATGATACGTGGTTTCCCCTATATCGTAATCTGAATATCGGGATGATTCCTCAAAGGACAACACAATCTTGAAACTGGACTTCAACGATTAATGACGATATTTATTTCCCTAATTTTAGAGAAAACTAGAAATCATCAAATCAATTTCAGAAATTATTATTAATTTTTTTGTCCACTAGAACCCGACTTTTTTTCTGAGGCGTGACGTAGACATTACTCGATTTTGTTTATGTTTCCATACGGAATCGGTAATACCTACGTCATCACTCATGGTCTCTGGAGGACAAAAACAATAATTCTGATTTCTGAAATTGAGATGATGATTTCTAGTTTTCTCTCGAATTAGGAAATAAAGTATCGTCATCATCAATTAAAATGAAGTTTCAGGATTGTGATGACCTTTAACAGCAGACCACGACCCCTTACCACTGTCCAAAAACATATAGTAAAATAACCTTTCATCTCGTCTTTCCGTCATCACATTCATGATTCACCAATTAGTTATCAATTACAAAAATAGTTCGGTAAAACCATTACAATCAATAATGAAGAACTCGAAAATGAAAAAAGTAAATATTCTGAGAATGTCAATGGTATATTATATTATTATAATAACGATAATAAAAAAACTAAATAGTGTTTCTTTATTAAATGGTCCCTCAATCCATCTCTCAACATATCCCATCAACCAACGAGTTCTCAAGCGTAATGGTTACGCCTATTGTCACAGGGAATACGGTATAATAAATCCTTCAATACAATACTATCTGATAAATCAAGGCCCGAAGTGTTTTTCACCACAGAATTTACTTCACATTTAACTCGACCTCTCATAAAAAAATTCAAAATTACCTCGTTCTTTACACGAAAAGAAAGTCAGGAAGCAATATTAAATAGAATGAATTCAGCAAACGTCAATGAGGAAATGATTTTTTTTCTCAAATCAAATTATTTCTTGAGATAACTTCTCAACAAATTTGTTTTACGAATACCCAATTCCCTGTAAAAACAGACGTACTCAAGATTAATCGCCAAAACCAGTAAAAGCCTCCAAGTTAATTGGTTGCCTAGATCTATGAGCAGTGATCGCAAAAGCTTAGTTATGCGGGACTCGAACCCACGCCCGACTTGTTTTCAGTTCCTTGACCATCTTAGTCACAAGGGAGGTTATAATGTCTTTTGTCGACCGGAGCTAAACGTAGATCCACGTTTGTAAGTGGTATAATTAAACTGCTGTTGCGTCCGGAAACTTTTATAAACAAACACGTAACACATAACATTTATACGTATACCCTGTATTTATATCATATTACTCTCATTTAGAAGTATTGATTATTAATAGAAAAAAAAACAATCACACTTAAAAGAGTCCATGGGAGCCGATTTAGCGGAATATCAGTTTTTTGGTGAGAGGAAACACAGATATTTCAATACATTCAAGACGCCATATGAGTAATAACTATTCATCCCATATCGCATAATTTTCAGGCTTATAGGTTAAAAAATGTGTTTTTCAGCCGTTTGCTTGTGGCAATTGGGCGATATGAGATAAATAGTTATTACTTACACCATCCTGAAGGTATTCAAAATATCTGTATTTCCTCTCCATCAGAATTTTGATATCTCAAACCGTTCAAAAGAAATCACCAAAAAACTAATATTCCGCTAAATCGACTCCCATGGACTCTTAAATCAGTTGCCAGGAATTCTCCCATCATTACATATCAAGCTTATTGAGGTAAATAACAGTTGACACTTCATATTTTAAATACATCTGAGTAAGAATTGGAGGAACCTGGCGTAATAATTTTACCAACAGACATTCATTAGGTATTCCCTGTTTACGATAACAGACGTTTTTAGGAGCAGATTTCTAGTGATTAGGATTTCCATAATTTATTTAATGACGCATAAAGTTGTAGTGAATGAATATCCTTTCTAATTACATCCGTAAATGTATGGTACACACTGAAAATAGTCTTCATATGATCTGTTTCCGTTTCGAGAAAGATTTGATGATTTTGGTATAGTTATGTAGATGACATTTTAACGAGTTGGATAACCATTCCCATGGCTGATTTCTTTCTCAATCTTCTATTTTTGTGTTGTTGCAATAGACGGAGTGGAGTAGTCTGGTGGAAGTACAATTGTTCAAGGCATGGACAACTCAAATGAATCACTCTTTTTTCCAAGCTATCGAAAGTAGGCCTATATCCAAACAGCAGAGTGGACTATACACGGTCACTGTGCTCGCAATTGTCCGCTTGGCCGATTAGTACTTTCGATTTGATGGCTGTGACATCCTTGAGCCTTGACTCATCAAGTTGACAGAAGTAGCTGAATTATGTAACACTAATATTTTGGTAACACACAACTATATTTTCATGAGCGTAAATTAACCACTTTATTTGCCCCACTGACCTAATTTCCCACTTCTTCCTCTGACGTCACAAAACATAACATCCAATCAAGTAGGCTGTTTATTTGTGGAATTTGGAGATCACCAGTCAGGGTACCTCTGAATGCCCACAGGGCTAGATGATCGAATATAATGACATCCGTAATCGTTAATTGAATTAGCATATCCACTGGATCAAATCTTGAGAACATTTATATACGAAAACATTCAAGTGACTGTATAGTTAATGGAATGGATGCACTCTCGTTTCAAACGGCGTTTTCTGCCGTTAGAAACGGGCTGATGGACGATGCGCGGCCAGTTGAAGCGGCATTCACACCGACACCAGATCCGTTGGACGCTCTCGCCGAACCGTTGCCGCCAACTGTCGTAGTCATGGTCACCTCGCTCACATTCGATTCACGTTTGCGGTACTGATTGGCAGGCTGGCTATTCAGACTCGGCGGGAATTGATCAAAGAGAGGTTGACGAAAAGAAAGAAAGTGAAAAAGGTCGTAAAAGAGCGAAAAATTATTATTTCATGATGAAATGGAAAAATCAGTGGAAGTGAGATAGCAAATATGTGAAAAATGTCAAAATTAATATAAGAGAAAATTATAAAAAATTTACATATCGAGTTTAAAAAAACGTGATGTATTCCAATCGTGAAAGATGGTAAAATAATGTGGAAATTCACAGATAAAACAATATTTCACGATTACATGGGCAAATAATAAAAAGCACGAAATAGTTGTATGTGTTTTTAATGTGAAATTTCCCAAAAATATAGGGGAGCACAAAATAATCGATATCAAAAGTGTAGAAAATTATATCAGACCATAAAAAATATCGAACATATAAAAAATTATGGATACATTGTATTGAAAATTCATTTGTGTATTCCAAAAATCATATAAAATATCAAAACGGTCCATCAAAACATTGTGTAAAGATATTGAAGATAACAAAATGAAAAAGATAGGATTGAAATGAAGATTGTGATTGTTGAACAGGAAGTGGAAAGACAGTGGAATGACGATGGCCGATGACGCGTCAGAGGCGAGCATGGAAAGAACAGAGAAGAACAGTTCCAATGAGTTATTGTTCACTAGACGAGTGGGGAACAAGCGTTTTTAAAAGCAGTGCTATTCAACACAAAACAGAGAATTAAAAATAGCAATGGTGCAATTGCGAAGCCTTGTTAATACCAAGTATGGGAAGTAAATAAAATGTAGCATTAAACGTTACAATTACTATGTATACGAGAGTCGTTTTTCGGACTGAATCCTGGTTTGAGTTCCGTTAGAGTTATGGTAATCCATGTATACATTTCAAAATTGAAATTTAATGGTAGGATCAAGTCCTATACTTCTGGCAGGAATTAATTCCAAAGTTGAATTTCAATCCAGTTGATTTATTTTATTCTGTCAAATCTGAAGATGTGTAGGTCCTTAAGGTGTTGATGTGTTTTTCTTATCGATTAAATTCAAACTTGGGACCCAACTAAAGACCGAATAAACAGTTATTCATCGAATAAATTATTATTACAAGATCCAATAATCGGTGACCATTGTAATTTTTGTTATTTTTCTACAACAATGATATAAAATTTTCATGTGTACTCCATATTACCGGTTATAAGACAAATTTAAAAAGCATCTGTAATAAAACTTTAATTAAAACTTTCAATGCAGTTTAAAGTATAACAATGCAAGTAATACAATGTAAGCATGTGAATATTCAATAGTAGATAAGCGAAGTTCATGAAAAGTATAGAAATAAAACAAGCTAGATATGTGTGACCATGAAAATGAAGTTAACGAAGTGGATTTGGCTTATAATACTCGACACAACTGAATAGAGTGTGAATAAAGTTTCTGTCCTCAATGTGTATCCCGATGGAGGTGTTTACTATAAGAGCCGATTGTACTAACTGATGATTAAATATTAATTACTTAATCATTACTCAAGATACAAAAAATAGCATATGTATCCTAGGGTAATAACAAGTTAGAGAAGTAAAAGTAATGCTGTAATAACAACAGCTCATACAAATAAAGGTATTCGTTGCTAATTTCCGCTCAATTCACTAATCATCACTTGGTACATAATGATATCTATAAAAAATGTGAATATTTGAAATACATTTCTACCTCGATTGAATCAATAGAAAACGTGCTGCTGATCTGTCCTACTCAAATTATCATGACTCACTTCACGTAATAATTCCGCCTGTGCTCCAGTATGATAATCGAACATATTCACACATACAAGTAAAGTGTCCGTAAAACCAGCAACTAAAACATCAGTTCCATAATTATCCATAATGCAAGAATGATGATCACAATTCAAATAAAAACTGTAAAGATATACATAATAACAGTCACAGGTTGAAATGCAATGAAAAAGCTGAAGAATTAGAGGCAAATACTGAAGCAAATAATCTGAAGAATTTGTTCTCCGAATATTGTTACCTCAGATGAGCAGGTGCATCTATATCATCATCATCATCATCATTCCTCGGTGTTGATCCGGGGCCACGCCCTCGTGACCACATTCTGCCAATCAGAATCAAGCATTTACCTAACAAAACCACAACCAACCAATCACCAAACAGTTACCATTTACCAATAGCAATTCTTAATGCATCATCACAATACCAATCCAATAAGACAAAATACGACTTAGACAGAGACGAACAACATGCATTATACACAACAAAGTCAACAACCTACAAGCATAAGCTTAGTTTGGTTAGATATTAAAGTCTTTCCATCGATTATTCAGCAGAGTAAAATGTAATTTCGAAAGTAATTCTACATCAATAAGTGTACGGTACATGGTAGTCGATTTTGCGGAATATCAGGTTTTTGGTGATAGCTTTTGAACGGTATGTTATATAGAAATTCTGAAAACAAGGAAAGTCAGATATTTTCAACACCTTCAAGATGATATAAGTGATAACTATTTGTTTCAAATCGCCTGATTGTCAGGCTATACGGTTGAAAAAAAAGTTTTTCATTTTATACGAGTGACAATCGAGCAATTTGTGACAAATAGTTATTACTTACTCCATCTTGAAGGTATTGAAAATATCCGTGTTTCCTTGTTTTTAGAATTTCGATATCGTATATGGTTCAAAAGTTATCACCAAAAACCGGATTCTCATGGACTCTTAAAATACATTGATTCTCTTGCTTTTACGCAACATGCTTTGAGTAACTTGCAACGTGCATGGACCAAATTGTTCAAATTGTTCAAAAATTGATTCGATTTCGGACGTTGCCAGCCATTTTCAACTAGTCCTATTAGCCAATCAGCGACGACCGCGGTATGCCGCAGAGCTCAGCTCGAGTCTACATGTAAGGCCAGGTATAAGCTGTGTTTTTCTAGTGGTGTTTTCAGTCACGGACACAAGCGCAGGCTTAGATCCTACAAGCAACGAGCAGCTTCAGAGTGGATTCTACGAAGCTTCATTGAATTAGTAATGTCTTTAGGTAATTAATTGGTAAATAATTAATCAAGGCTCAGCTCTCGACGATCAAGCGTGTCACATTACGCATGAGGACGCCTTTAATGATGTAAAGTGGCTGCCGAAGCGAAAATTAAATTCTAGTAAAGCGATATATATATATATATATATATATATATATATATATATATATTATATATATACTGGCCACACACCCCCAAATGTTTGGTGGGCGTGTGAAGGGTTGGGGCAATTAAAAGGTCTTGCAAGACTCAATTTGTCTCGTTGTTTCTGTTGAAACCACTTTGTTTACTTGCCTTTTTTCACTTTAACAGCTTGCCCCCCACTTTCAAAGGTTTGACTGCCCTTATATATATATATATATATATATATATATATATATATATATATATATATTATATATATATATATATACGATGTCACATATAGCCCCATGTCATTCAGGGACTCAGGTTTGTCCGCAATGACTCCTCAGTTTCGTAGTCCTGCTCGTAATAACGATACTCTTCAAGCTCCACTCGATTCTCTATCCATCCCAGAAACGCTAAAAGTACATCATACATCTCATACGTGCTCGTAACCATTAAGTACTGTATTGTCTACACATATTATGTGACTTGTCCAATCATCTATTGACTAAGAAGTCTCAGGAAAGATCATAAAGCGTCAACATTGCAAGAAATTTAATGAGTGAATACATCATAAGGTACAGAAAATAACTGACGTACCGACAAATCATGCAGAGCACATAATGAGTACATGTAGACTGTTATTCTAGTCATTCCATTTCATATCTTTCTCATGTTTTTATCACTCAAGAAAAGTCTACAAAATAGCTACCATCGCTACAATCGCTACATTCGCTACATCCGCTCCGCGAGCAACACGCCCAGAGAAATGACGTCATCCGTAGACTTGTCCATTAACCGCGGTAAAGTACTAAATAAAAGTCCATTATCTTGATGGCCTGACTGGCCAATAAAACTAGAGATCACCGGCCGTGATAACAAGACGTCTCGGAACTGGTCATCGTGGCGACAAACAGATGGGGAGACAGACAATCGTGACCGTCGGATAAGGAGTGCAGGAGATTAAATGGCATCTTACAAATCAGTGCTATGCTTTCGGACTGACAGTTAGGTTAAGAGTGCTCGGCAGTGGATTTAGAGCCATGCTTACAATAGTGTGTTATAAGTTAACTAACTGTTAACTCGTTATCTCCCGTGGTTAGACGCGTGGGTCGCGGGCCACCCAATAGTTTCGTTCGGGAGGGTTCGGCTCCTTGGCCCGAGTCCAAGACGAGCAGACTGTTCGGATATGCTTATAACCCGATCTAATCGTTGTGTCTCGTTGGCTTATGCGGTATGAAGCCTGCCTTCTGTCCTAGCAAGCAGGGTTTGATTCCTACGCCATGCCATTTTTTGTCACTTTTTAAATATTATATAAATTTTTTTTGAGCAAAGGTGGCCAAAAGTGCGCGGGAGTAAGTAGTGGCGGGAAGATATTTTTACCCCGATATTTTTACACGATATTTTTACCCGATAACCGATATTGTGTAGCGACCGAGGTTGGAAAGCCTTGATAACGATGAACCCTCCCGAATGAATCCGTTATTACCCACTAGTGTGGCAATCTGTGTTATACATTGACATAAACAGTCGATTAGCTTAACGGAGTGTTTAACGAATTACCAGGTCGTATTGTGATATCAGTTTTTGTACAAACACAATAACGGACTGTGTCACCACTTGTGGACGTCGTGTTGTTGTTGTTGTTTTTGTTCCACAAACCCTAAATTACCTTAAATTAAACAAATAACTACCCTAATCAACCTACCTAAGCCCATACTGATGTTTTTGTGGTTTTCCTAAAATAGTTCGAAACGTATCGCCAAAACAATAATATTTCGCAAATCATATCCAATGCCTAAAATTGCTGCCAAAAATTATTGTTTTAGCTGCATACATTTGAAAACAATGCGATATGAATTGAATCATTATAATGTTTCGAAGGTATTACCATTCGAAGGTATTAAAAAATCTGTGTTTTTTCCGTATTGGAAGTTTGATTTTCATGCATCCATTTGTTTCTTCTTCCAAATAGATCGAAACATTACTGACTCAAGTAAACACATGAATCAGGGTAATGCACAGCGTATAGAAGGTCATGAATATACTACATATCTCCTGCCATTCCAAAGTTATCGCCAGAAAACGAACATTCCGCTCAATCAACTCCCAAGCCCTCTTAAGAGCAATGAATTAAATGGCGCCTAACAAATCGTACGAGGCTCTCAATGAGTCTGGAAAGACAATTAACTCGAGTTTATTGTCCGAGTGACACACCCACATTGACCTGTGTGTGACCTGTGACCCTTGACCTGTGACCACACGTGGCTTGAATACGGTATTAATAGAGCTGAGAGGCCAATGGTTGACTGATTTAGTATATACTTGTATCAATGAAAGAAGAAGGCTGTCTGTAGTCTGTATCACCAATATGCAGCTGATTATTGTTTGATTATTGTTTGCTTAATGACCCCACCAACAGCTAGTTAATATGGGGGTATAGTCTGTCTCACCATTCGGGAATAACTGCGGGAGATCTTTGTAGTTTGCTCATCTATTGTCTGGCGAATAGGTATAGGTAATATATATATATATATATATATTTATATATATATATATATATATATTATTTCAACAACTTTCTGATTAACTACCAGTAGGTTATCATAATGATACGCTTTAAAACTATTCTGTGTAATGATTCTGTAAACATGTTTCTGTTGTATGATATAAATGTACAGTGAAACCTTTTCAGTTGATAAACGAGGTTTTCCTTTCGGTATACCATTTTGGTGGAAGGGCCATACATTTTGCATACACAAATTATAAATCAATAAGTTATCTGATGATATGTTGCCTGTCAATAACCGATAAACGGATGGAAATCTTCCTGATTCTCGATGTGTAATCCTAGCCTGTGGCCTGGAGGGCATTGACTATACGCGATTGCACTGATGTTACAGCGTGGAGTAAACACGGGTTGGTCGGCAGCCGCTTGCCTTGATGTGGACCTTGTAATCGGTTGAGGGGGTGCATGCACGCTGCTTATAAAAATGTATACATTTATCTCTACAATTTTTGTTTATGTTCACGGACCAGTGTGATTGAATTAAAAGTATATTAACTTCAAGATAATTTCTTGCTCTCTAATTATTATTATATTATATTTTTGTGGATTCAATCAGTTTTAAGATACTACGTCAATGAATTTCTTCACATTCTTGGTATTCGTTCACGTTTTTTTTTTTGAAATGATTGAATTCACACAAATTCAATGTTATAATAATCAAAGAACATACAATTATCTCAGAGTCATAATTTTTATTAAATTACCTGGTTCGTGAACATGGGGGAAAAATAGTAGAGATGAATTTCTCTATTTTTATACGCTGTGAGGTAAAAATCGATGCGAAAAATATCGAGTGTTACTGTAACATACAACCCGATCTTTCCACCTTTGCTATTATAACATTTGAATACTTAGCATTTTCTAAAAATATTGTTTGCATCTTGTGGTGTGTTTGTTGAATTTAGATCTTCCACTGTTGAAGTTTAATAATAATGTTTATCTGTGAAATCACCCTGTCGGGAAGATTTTGACCTGTGGAGGGTAAGGACGTCTTAAGACTTTAAAGTGGTCTTGTCACCAATATAAATATTCATCTCGACCATTTAAAATAAAAAACGATGAACTTTGACACCAGGACTGTGCTGTCTGAGACCATAATTGGTCACAGCTAACGAGCCAAAGTGAGCCAACGAAACAGGCCGAACAAGCCCGAAAGCATACAGGCAATTGGCACCCGACCGGCTCTAAAAAGAAAGTCGTCACGAACCTTAACGATCATTACCGAATCAGATCAACGAAGAAACGAATATCGAAATTGAATCTTCGAAGAAGAAAAACCGCCTCAAACGATATTCCTATAAAATGATGAAAGAAAAAAAAACGATGGAGAAAGTATAAAGGAAAGTTTCGTGTTGAAATGTGAAGGTTCCGATCGACCGTCTCCGTTACGAATTAGTGTCGACGATCAGAGGTGTCGATATGCAGTCTGAAGAGCTTTTGAGGAGAATGTCAAAGAAGTTCAAGGAGAGATTCAAAAGCTGAATGTTCCATTATTTTTTGGAGGATTTGATCGAATATAATTGGAATGAACAAAAGAAATTTACGGTTCACCGTTTCAATTCTATCTCTCAGTACTTGCAGTGGGCTTAGCTTTTTGCTTCTAAAAATAGGGATTTTCGAATAATTATATACTTCACGGCCTTCTCTAATTCTATTGTTAGAAAGAGACACTTCAACATTTTATAGTATATCCTAGGACAATAGCTATCTACGATGGATACACAACTGAACTCAACGTTGTTCTGGATCTATGAAACCGATTTCAGCCACCAAGATCGACTACTCAGGTATTCAGCTAATCTGTATACAATCTAGGTGGCGATGTTTCAATTTTACATCGACTACTCAGGCCATCAAGGCCTGTAGAGCCTGTAGCTAGGTTATATAGGCGATCTAGGAGGCGTCGAAAAGTTTCTTAGCACTGGAGATGATCGTCAGCTGGGAGAACATGGGACAAGTCCAAGTCGCGTATCCATCGTCGATAGCCATTGTCCTAGGTATATATCCGACAATAAAGGTAACAGCAGTATGCACTTCTAAATTCCAATATGACCGACGAAAGATTTTTTTTAATGCTGTTTAACGACCCCACCAACAGCTAGGTTATACGGGGGTACGAATGAGCGGGTGATAAACATTCGACAATATAGTATTTTAATTGGATTACATTATTGTTTGCTTAATTACCACACCAACAGCTGGGTTATACGGGGGTACGAATGAGCAGGTGATTAAGGCACTATGAAGAGATAATAAGTGAAAGGACACTTACAATAATCCGAGGGGTTTACAACTCGCAAATTTGGTGTTCACCTGATTTTACGTGATTTTAGAGATTTCAAGAGATTTCACGGGATTTCAGGGGATTTCAAGAGATTTCATACGTATTTCAAGGGGATTTCAAGTGATATCAGGGATTTCAAGGGGATTTCATGGCAAGTGTACACCAGATTTCAGGAGTTGTTAACCCCTTCCAATAACCCTTGCATTTTGCCGGACCCGAACCCACGACCAACGGTAACTTAATGTTCTGAAGCGGTGACTCAGCTGACTGAGCTACCGAGGGCGGGTGTCATTCTTTTTTCTTGTACGGTATTTATAGAAACTCGACGGAGATTATTTCTCCTCAACCTAGATGAAGTTTATGAGTAGGCCTATATTGCCGGAAGCTCTAACTAAATCTCTAGCGTCTATTTCAATACTTTCCGCGTTTACCCATGTGAAGTTATAGCGTATCCACGGGGGGCGCATGTGTCTGACTGGTCGAGACTCTCGATCGACAGTGCTACACTTGGGACGAACTGACGATCGGAGAGAGCAACTGAAGACACTCGGTTTTAGCAACTTGAAAATGCTTTTGAGAGCTTTTGAGAAGTAGTATGGAAAGCTCTTGGGTACTAGATATATAGTAACTAGTTTGAAAGGTTGAATAAAAATGGTTCAAACGAAACTATCTGTAAGAAGTATCTTATCTTCCTCCCTCTCTCTCTCACACTATATGTACTTCAGAGACTAGTACTCTATTTATATTTTTCTTTCTATCTCTCTCTACCTCACACTCTTGAACCGTCCTTTCTTTCTGGTCACTCTTGCTCTCTCTCTTTCCATCTCTCCCTCCATCTCTTGCTTTCCCTCGCTCTCTCTTTGTCCAACGTTATTTCTTGCTTTTTCTGATTCTCTCTCTCTCTCTTTCTCTCTCACTCACTCACTCACTCACTGAATCGCCTCCTAATACTTTACAGAAGTGACATTAGCTAAACTATACAATTTTCTTGACTACCGAGAATTACTTCTCTTTCAAGTTCCCAATCACTTGAAGAGAAGTCGGAACCATTTCCAAAGACGATCGACAATTGAGTAGTAATATTGCTCGAAACGAACTTAAGGCGTCCCTAGTCACCAGAGGAAAAAAAGTTCCCTCCCGGGTGATTATTCTGGAAAATATCGCGAATGTTTTTATGGATCGGCCATATTTTAGAAGGTACTTTTCTGAGTGGTGTGCAGCAGTTTCACAACAATCTTATATATAAAAAGCTTGTGTCACATGTTAGAGGATGAACTCCTCCGAAACGGCTCGACCGAGTGTCGTGAAATTCCTCACGCACATTCGATAGGGCTGGTAGAAGGTCCTAAAGTATACGAGATCTTCCGCCAAGCTTTCTCCTATGAGCAATATCCAAAAATTGGTACTGCAAGGACAACACCAGTAATGACGTTGTTCACTGACATTGACGGCGTTGCACAATATCACTCAACGTTACTCACCATTTAGATAGCGTTACAACCAACATTCACTACAAATCACTTCGATGGCAGAACCACGAATGCCGAGTCAGCTAGTATTTTTATAATAACTTTGACGTGTTTCATATCAATGTAATGGATCTACTGTCAGAAGAAATAAATACATAAATACATAAAATATGACATTGAAGTGCAGTGGTGCTCGTTACCAGTAACCAATCAAACTTTAGTATTCAGTCAGGTTTGGTTCTCTCTAACCATGCACATCGAGCTTCCCTACTGATAGGGTCTTATAGGGTATGTGATGAATAGGGTTAATATACCAATGAGAGACGTGGTGTATGTAAAGGAAGCCTTACTTACTGCAGGCTAAAGTAGATATCTCAACAAATTGCAAGACCGTTCGCTGCACACACACATATATAAATTAATATATGTATACACACACACATATGTATATATATATATATATATATATATATATATATATATATATATATATACACAGAGAGAGCTAGAGAGAGAATATTTAAAACTTTCAAGACTCTTTTTATGTTTTATGTTCTATTCTTAATGGTGAATTAAAGACGTGTGTATATTAAAGATTATTATTTATTTTAAAAGTTCTACGCTTCAGCTGCGATGTAGCAGCCTTTCTCAAGAGTAAGAAGAAAAATACATCTTCACATTTTGAAATGTGGTGTGATAATCACTTGGGAGGGGGAGCGGTAGGATGGGAGGGAAGGGGCGGGATGAAACTGTCTTGACGAGACTGTCGGCCGAGGTCAGTGTTAGGTCACGCGTTTGACGTAATTTCAGGTTCTGCGGTAGGTGGGAACTGCGTCTTTGTTGATGGATGATACGGCACGGCCGAGCGGCTATGTGTCGAAGTAATGCCGGCTTACGGGTTAGGGTAAGCTAGTATATAAGAAAGTAATGTTATTTGCACCGAGGTAACAAAAGTAACAACACATTTTCTGTTTTTACTATATGACCGGGCATGCAGTGGGGCCAGTGTAGTTCAGGGCGGCGCCCTGGTACTTTTAAGGGGGCAGCACGTAGCCCTGCTTCCAATTTTAGAGCTGAGGCAGGGCGGCGTAGGGCGCTGATCTTTGGCAATCTGTTATTTCATATCTAATCACGGGACAATACATATTGAAATAAAAATCTAGTAATAATAGTAATACTTATCTTGGGCCGTCCCAGTTTGCCAGCCACGTACTAGAATTACAAGTACCAAACTTACTGAATATAATTATTTAAAAAAAATCCCTGCGGGGTGTTGTGGGGGGCCAACCCACCACCAATTAGGAATCGCGTTGACTGCTATATAAATTACATATCGATCTGTATTCGAAATTTTGGGGTATACCTCGTTATTTTCACGACTGCACCACTGCCGGGGCAGACGTCGTGATGCCACCGCCTTGGCACTTTATTTTTCACGATTACACCACTGTATACGACTGCTTGGTTTCACGGCTCTGGAACGCTGTTGCCTATCCCTCGGTACGATGGATATAATCCAAGTTGTAATATATGACACAACCCTCCAAAAGGCTGTTCGGATTGGAAATCAATTATTAATTTCTACGTCTACAAAAATGTATTACAAACTTCTATGAATTCGAAAAAAAATCTCAATAATTCTCATTATACAGTAAGCCTCTAGGGTAAGTGAAATGTCAACCAAGATATTTCAATTATATTATCCTTCACAAAAAAGTGGAAGTAAGTTCATGGAAAGTTCCCTATAGAACAATAATATGTTCTTAATGTATTTAGTATATAGCCTATCTCTACTGAGAAAGAATAAGGCTCGAACCACCCGTGGGCTAGTGGTGTGGAATAGAGGGAACGCTCGCTCGAAGCCCTCTGTCGTAAGAAACACGTATACTATGTTATATCCACGATACATGAAGGGGCGAAACACCCGCTCGTTATTGCTGTGGGATAGGAGAAACGGTCGCTCGGAACCTTCTTCTTTAGTATATATAGGTATACTATGTTGTATCCACGAGAGTTGAACGAGCGAAACACTCGCTCGTTATTGCTGTGGGATAGGAGAAACGGTCGCTTGGAACCTTCACCTCTCTCGAACACAACTATATCTACATCATAAGAAAACGCCACTCTATTAAAGTCCACACTGTCATTTTCATTAGTACCATTATTTACTTTTCTTATACATTCTGTATGCAGAACGATTTACTCCCCAATGCCCCTTACACTACCTTTAAAATCTCCCGTCTTTCCTACCATTCAACAACAACGACCTACCGTCTCGAACCTTCATAATCAACACTCATTCCCGCACCGTATTATTACCGTTACGATCGAACGTCTGCGGTATTGTTGACGCCGAACGAGCCGACGTTTCGAGATGTCTTATGCGCACGCTGATTGGCGTACTGATGCGAAACGTGCTTTTGTCGCGAAATGTCGAGTGAGTTCTCGGCGTGCAAGAGGAATGAATTCGATTAAAGGAACAGAGGGAGAAAAAAGAGGACGGCGACGGTGAGTCATTATCAACGTGGAAGTGGAGACGAAGGGAGAATGTGTAATTTTCGAATGAGAGTTTTTTAAGATTGGAGTCCGTTGAGGGGGGGAGGGGGGAGTGGGGGGGGGGGGGGAACGGAAGAATAGAATAATTAAAAGAAGCGTATTGTCATCGGATGCATTGTTATTGTAGACTTTACTTCATTATATACAGCAGTAAGAAAACGTTTATAAGATGAGCGAGATGTTTATACGAAATATATTCGAAAGTTATATATACAGAATGATTTTCAACTGAGATGAATGGTCAAGTGGCTAGCATACTGAACCGTCATGCAGGAGACTGGGGTTCGATTCCCGCCATGGTCGACCATTTCTATTACACATTTCATAAATAAATATCTCGTTCATCAGACATCGCATGTGATGCGTTTTCCTAGTAGTTTTATGATATACGAATCTAGCTGAAGAAAATATCAAAACAGTTGAGAAGTATCACAAAGGGAAGTAAACCGGGTCAAATATCTCCAGATGTATTTGATAGAATATTGCACGGAAAATACGAACTTATTTTCGCATTCATAGATCGAACTAGAAAACGACTATTTCGACAGATTTCATTTTCCATGATCATATTAGAAATTTGATGAATTCCCATCTATTATTCACCGAATGCTTGAACAAGATTCGAAATGAGAAATGTTAGAGAATGTTTATTTATATATAGGAAAACTCTTGACACGGTCTAACTGGGGGTTGAGTGTGAATATTTCTATTATTGAATGAGCGATAGCGAAGATATCCATCAGATCCAGAATGATCTTCTATCCTAGGTTGTTTGTTTGTTTGTTTGTTTATTTGGTGAATGAGTTCAAGTAAAGACTCAGTTTTACTGTACTTAAAAATACATCATTTGTTTTTTGTTCCGTACAATACAAGTTTTTTGTAAACGTCTATTCACTTACAATTAATAGTTTCTATTATGTGCAAGAGTTTGTTGATGCTGGATTTACTAAATGATTATGAATAGTATCCAGCTATCTATATTTATGTAGTTCTTTGAATGTATCACTATTTGTTTCACTACTGTTCAATATACTGTAATCACTTATCTACTACTAATTTGTAAATGGTGGTACTGCCACACTCAAGCTTTTAATATTATCTATAAGTTATATTGTAGTATATATGTCATTTGTGTAACGATTTCCTGGAAAGAGGGTTAAAGGAATAAACACTACTACCACTACTACTACTACTACTACTTCTTATCATCACTTAATATCTCATCTTAATCGTACCCTCGAATGATCTAGATTAGGGTGAGATTATGACGATAGCAAGAATAGATAGTTGTGACGCTTTTGCCATCAATTCCTCGTAAATTTCTGCGTGATAACTTATTTAATTCCCGAGATTATATTGCAGACGGTGCAACGGAAGGAATGCAATTGCAATTCCAGCGTGTATGCACTGTGCGAATAATAAATTATCAGTATAATAGTGGCGTACAGTCAGTGGACCAAGATCGACCCTTACACCTAATAAACCACTCGAAATAACGTGCTATAATAATTAAAGGATCATTTTGAGAAACACCATCTGAAAATTGAGAAAAAAAGATTAAGCTGAACGGGAAAATTTGAAAATAAAATCTCACCAAGAAGTTCGAATTTTTATTATTAAAAATTATTTGTATGCAATTCGAACAATCCGTTTCGAAGAGAATCATTTAATACGTGTTTCTTTTATTCATCAAATAGACATAAATAATAGAAATATTATCGGAACCATGTTGGCCAGATTCACGGCTTTCTAGATTCGATATTCACCGCATGAAGTATATTTTATGTGATCAAGGTGTGTAGAGTTTTCGATCATATTTTATATAGATATATCTCTCTCATCTTACAACGCATATGCTGCGTTTGCCAGTATTCCAGAAAATCTATAGCAGATAATATAAGTTTGAAGATCTGAAACTTTTTTTATCAACTCTTGTTCATACTCTATGTTATTGGTCACGTTTTTTACAAGTCAAGTCGATGTTAAACATTAATAAGTAGGCCTATAACTCAAAGTTCCAGCATTGAAGTGACTTACGTTTATTGAACAGCCGAGGCAATGTTTCGAAATCTGGAGACATAGGAGAGACACGGGTTCGAGTCCTGGTATAAGCATAGTTGTATTATCACACGCTCATTCGTGCCCCCAAATAACTTGGCTGAATATATATATATATATATATATATATATATATATATATATATATATATATATATATATATATATATATATATATTATATATATATATATATATACTATAAAATATATATATAAAATATTATACGTACCCGTAATTATCATTTACTAAAAGAAACGCCTCGACCGGATCTCATACCCGGGACCTTCTGATTGCCGGTCAGGGTGCTCTCTCAACTGAGCTACCGAGGTATACTTTAAAGACATAACTAGTCTTCAGTTATTCTATTCATGTTGCTAGACAACCTCCAGCAGCTGTCGTTGAAAACAACTATATTATTTGTATTCTCGAAAGAAGGTTCCGAGCGACCGTTCCCCCTATCTCACACCACTATCGCACGGTTGGTTTCCGCCTCCATCAACCATATATACAAAACGAACAAACTTGAGAAGTTCGCATATTGCTTGAGAGTTGGTAGATATCACTGCGTTAATCCAACAAACTTGTGAAACAAATGAACTTTCTGAATATTATTATCGAAGTTCGAAGTCAGAGGAAATGTAGTTTCTAGTAATCTAATAACTACTAGAGAGGGAAATCCACTAACAAAAACGTATCAAATTGTTTGTTATTCATTGATGTATAACCAGGAAAACGCCATATGCGTTGTTAGACGAGCGGATAGTAATAGTATAGGTAGTAATGGTTAAGAACTGCTTCGAGTGGTACCAATTTAGCACAATTTATTTTTTTCTTCAAAATGGCTGGCCCGATCGAGCTGAAATTTTTTAGAAATGTGTATCAATATGTAATTCAACTTCACGCAAAATTTCATTTTTTTTTGAAAAATAAAAAATAATTTCTTTTTTTTTCCGCTATGTATTCTAATGAGTATTTTTGAAATTTCTAAAATTCATAAAAAAAAAAGTTACTCCCCGATAATGCCACAAAACTATACAGATCTAAGTTAGATGAGGAACCATATTGAAAAAAAGTTTGAAGTTGATAGCTGTAGCGGTCTGACCTGTTGAGAGCCACCAAAAAAAAAAAAAATGAAAAAAAAAAAAAAAAAAAAAAAAACGAACACCAATTTTTTTCAGTATGTCAAATTGAATCCTCGCTAAAGCTCGTCTAATTATAAAATTTAGTGTATTAATATAGTAAATTGGGGTGGTAAGATCGCCCTTGTGGTGCCCCGTTCAAACGATCTAATCTTTCATCCATAGCCAAATTGGGGAATTGGGGATATGGTATCAAATTTTAATGTGTAATAGTATGGGTAAAAATGTGTAAAACTGCTTCGAGTGGTACAAATTTAGCACATTTTATGTTTTTTCTTCAAAATGGCCGACCCGATCAAGTTGAAAGTTTCCAGAAATGTGTATCAAAATAATTTTCTTTTTTTTCCGCGGTGTTATTCTAATGAGTATTTTTGAAATTTCTTAAATTCATAAAAAAAAGTTATCACCCGATAATGGCACAAAACTATACAGGTTCAAGTTAGATGAGGAACCATAATGAAAAAAAGTTTGAAGTTGATAGCTGCAGCCGTTTGACCTGTGGAGAACCGACAAAAAACATGGAAAAAAAAAAAAAAAAAAAACGAACACCAATTTTTTTCAGTAGGCCTATGTCAAATTGAACCCTCGCTAAAGCTCGTCTAATAATTCTATTGGGCAGGTCACAAGATATATCCAAATATTCATAAGTCTTGCCACTTTATTCATATCATTGTTTTGGTTGACAAGAAATTGTTATAACATTTTTATGGGATTCCAAATAAATCTGTAGCAGTAAAATCGACGATTCAAAAGACAGAAGTATTTCACAAATTGTGATGCATGAATAGTTTCTGAGATAGAACAGATTCTCCGAGACAAAATGATTTCCGCCATGATGATTTTATAGATTCGAATGCTCGTAGAACATTACCAGTGACATATACGACAATAATAAATACGTCAAAAAGGTAAATAATACAAATAAATTTGCTGACGCGCTCGCTTCATGTGATCTGGGAAGTATAAGATGCTCATCGAATCAGATTCGATCCCCACTACAGAGGTTTTTCGTGGTTTCCCTCTGTCGTGTAGGTTATGCTGGGATAGTTAGAACCACTAACCACGACCGCGTCCTATCCATCACCTCAGAAACCTTTATCTGATCATCTTATTGATCTTTCATTTGTATTTTATTTAATTTTATATTGGATTTATCGACACACTCTACTGATGACTTCGATCTATTGGTGTCGGTGAATGATATGTGAGATGACGGGATGAGATGAAAGGTTATTTTATTAGGTGTGTTTGGGTTTTTGGATAGTGGGGAGGAGTCGGTCGTGGCTTGTTGTTAAGGAACCATCTCAGTATTGACCTGAATGACAGAGGGAAACCCCCACCCACAGAAGTTCATCCTCCGCCAAAAGATTCTAGTTATCATTGCATTGCGTAGTTAAATCCAATATAAATAAAAATAAATTGATTGCAAAACTGTCTACAAATACAGTATTCAACCTCTTCTCTGTACTACATTTGTATTTTAATGAAGTAATTAGGATTTTTGTGATAACATTTACATAATCAAGTAATAGCAAAAGCCCCGAGAAACTCTGTTTATCAGTAGAGTAATGTTGAAAGACGGGAGCAACTGTAATTGACAAGTGGTGATATTAGTTGCACGTTCTTATCTGGGCCGGAGGTGTATCGTGGGAAGCGTTCTTTACAAGCTTTCTTCTCTGACAACTAGGCCTACATTGAAAAGACGAATATATATATATATATATATATATATATATATAATATATATTATATTATATAATATATATATATATATATATATATATATATATAAAATCTTCATTAACCGACTCTGCCATCTCATTCAGTGGCTGCCAGAACGACACAGAGTAATGAATAAATGATATAATACTGGAATAACGGTAATAAATCGAGAAAATGGAAATGAAAATGTAACTAATTAGCGTATGAAATAAACAATGAAAACCTAGAGCTCTCTCTCCTCTCTCTCTATCCCTCTCTCTCTCTCTCTCTCTCTCTCTCTCTCTCTCTCTCTCTCTCTCTCTCTCTCTGTCTCGCTCTCTCTCTCTCTCACTCCATCTCTCTCCTCTCTCTCTCTCTCTCTCTCTCTCTCTCTCTCTCTCTCTCTTCAATGAATTTTCATCAGTTTCGTGAATTATTCATTATTCATTATTCACTATTCTGTATAATGTTTTAAAATATGGGACTATATAGTTACTCTAGGTAATCTAACTATGAAATAGAAAATACCATTACCATCCATGTTATACGTACTAAATCTTCATTTGATATATGACTTGTATTCGGTCCACGTTTCCTCGGACTCGAGCACTTCGAGGCGCAGTACACAAGTTTTCTTATTGCGTTATAAATGTATTTACGATTATTGGTATAGTCCTTATTTGTAGCCGATTTGATAGCTTCGAGTATGCCCAGAAGGGTTTAGAAAAGTCGTATAAAAAGCGATACAATTGGTTATTTTATTACTATATATACATTTTCTGACCGAACCACGATTGTGTGTACACTCAATTTCACGAAAAAAACGAATCTACAAACAGTGGCGTAACTAGGTAAGACTAGAGAGAAGTGCAACATGTATAAATGAGCCCCCCCCCCTTTTCTTTCCATATTTGTCACAAGTCACGAAAAGCACTCGTGTGCCTTTTATTCACTTTGATATAAACGTGATTCGAATTTTCTTTGAACTTTTGTCATTTTTCTTAATTCTTTAAACAACGTAGAATACTATTTACTGGGCATAAATTAGTTGAATTATTTCATTCTCGCATTGATTGTTATAATTCCTTCGACTTGGTTTTGGCTCTGCAAAAATGTCCACAGCATCACTCACATGCATCCATCTTGCTCTCTCGTAATCGATAAGATTGAACGCGCACTGACTCTCTCGTTTATAGTCGGAAAAAAATGTTGAAATTTGAATTATACTTTCAATTTTAGCAAATAACTACAGTCTCAGTGGGCCCCCCCACCGTTTTTTACGCCACTGTCATAAACTTAACAAACATGAATAGGTCTATAATCGGTTTAGTAGTCGTTATTGTATTTTGAGAGTATTTTGATTAGAACACAACTACGTTTTTCAAATACATCGAATGTTCGAAGCTGCGTTGAGTTTCTCGATGTTTGCCCAAGTATTTAGGTTCATCTGGTTGGTAAGAGACATTTTATTTCGAAGTGAGTATCGTCAAGAAATAATGTCCTTAAATGTCGTTTTCTGATGTTGGTTTACTGATAAAAGTATATAATGTTTTGTAATGGGTCTACTAGGGTCAAGTCAGCAGTGCCAGAATGTTATTTTGTGAAAGCTGATAATATTTTCATTTTGCAGGATTGTATAAGTCCTTTGTTTTCATATGACATCTTTAATTATTATGAACTGGTGAACGATTCAAGGTATAGCAACTTCAAACTATCAACTATCAACTTTGATAGTAGTGAGGAAAACAGTTTCTTCCGAAATTAAAATTGTGATTTAAATAAAATCTCTGCACTTTTAAGAGTCCAAGGGAGTCGATTTGGCAGAATCTCAGTTTTTTGATGATAACTTTTGATCGGTATGAGATATCGAAATTTTGATAAAGAAGACATTCATAATGACCGCAACCGTATCCACACAATAATATGTATGGAAATTATATGTAGTAATTTTCGCAGCCATCACATGATCAAGAAAAATATTTTAATTTATAAGTTACATTCTATGTAAAGTAGAAACAGAAATAGAAAATACACAATTGACTACAATTGAGACTGCATTTATAAGTCTTAAAATAACAAAGAAGCGCATCTTTTGAAAGGTTTCGTATTGAACATTACAATCTATACTTTCATACAAATATGTCGGAGAAAATGAGTTTTCAAACAAGTATCAGTTTCTGTGCTTTCATTTTACTTTTTGTATCCACGAAAGAAGAAGTTTTTAGAACAAATTGCTACATCGTTCTGGTTTCTCACAAAATATAGAGAATGTTAGAGAATTACAAGATTTATTTCAACATTTCTTAGTTATTAGTGGTGGGGCAATGTTTTCTATATTCCGTTGCTATCGGTGGTGAAGCCATGTTTTCAACATTTCTCGATTATTGGTTCAACACAAGTTCAACATTTTTTAATTATTGGTGGTGGGGCCGTGTTTTCAACATTTCTTAGTTATTAGTTGTGGGGCCATGGTTTGAATATTTTGTAATCATCGGTGGTGGAGCCATGTTTTCAACATTTCTTGATTATTGGTTCAACACATGTTCAACATTTCTTCGTTCTTGGTGGTGGGGCCGTGCTTTCAACATTTTTCACCTACGGATGGTAGGGCCATATGTTCAACATTTCTTAGTTATTAGTGGTGGGGCCATGTTTTAAATATTCCGTAGTTATCGGTGGTGGAGCCATGTTTTCAACATTTCTCGATTATTGGTTCAACACATGTTCAACATTTCTTCGTTATTGGTGGTGGGGCCGTGTTTTCAATATTTCTCAGCTACGGATGGTGGGGCCATATGTTCAACATTTCTTAGTTATTAGTGGTGGGGCCATGTTTTCTATATTCCTTAATTATCGGTGGTGGAGCCATGTTATCACAATTTCTCGATTATTGGTTCAACATAATATGTTCAACATTTCTTTGTTGTTGGTGGTGGGGCCGTGTTTTCAATATTTCTTAGCTACGGGTGGTGGGCCATATGTTCAACATTTCTCAGTTATTGGTGATGGTGCCATGTTTTCACTATGAAGCAATTTTCACTACAACATGTTTGAACGGAGAGTCAATGCGATTGTTTATATATGATGCTGACGCTGAAAATGTCACACTGTAGTATGAATTTTCTCAACAATCTGCCCGAATGGAAGTGTATTACGAAACAAGTAATATCAAACTAGATTCAAACTACAATAGTTAAAATTGGAACACATTTCAACTTGGCACAACTCAGACTCGTACGTAACGACCACGACAACAAAAGAGACTACTTTATTCTCATCCTATTGGTAGACACGACACTTGAAACCTTCGCCTTCACGTCAACTTTCCTTTCTCCACCACATATATTCTATCGTGTCCTCTACCTACCGAAGTGGAGAAATAGATAACCCCCCCCCCCACACGACCCGCCACAGAGAATATACAACAGGCTGACGTAGTTACCCCTCCCCCCGCCAGGCGCGTCACACTCGACGTCAGAACACTCTGGCGGCAGTTTCTTACACCACATTACACGGCCAATGACATAGCGTTCTGTACGCCTGCTATTATTATGATGCGGGTCGGACGGGACATGTGTGTCACTGCCTTCTATAAACTACAGGAGGAGTGAAATCGAGTTCACCTTACATATTATATGTATATATATATATATATATATATATATATATATATATATATATATATATATATATATATATATATATGAGAACGAAAGTTTTGGTGGCCCTTATGTGAGATATTGGGTACGGTTTTGGGACTTAATTGGTTCGCAGTCCCCTTTGGGACATTGTTAAATAAGTATATATGTTCATATATATTTATATATATATATATATATATATATATATATATATATATATTTATATATATATATATATATATATATATATATATATATATATATATATATATATATATATATATATATATATATATATATATATATATATATATGATCATAAAACTTCTTGGATACGATCCAATATCGAGATATGTGGGATGCTTCAGCCATGTCATTTTTATGACATGGCTAAAACATCTCATATATATATATAGGCTATACAGTCAGACAAACTATAAAATTAAATCAACGTATTCAAAGAGAAGTGTCTACGAACACGGCAGTCTATTTATATGTAACAGTATTACCATAATGCCAACATTGCAAGAAAGTCTGGAGAAAACCGACTGAGAAAGAGAAGAAGGAGAAAGAAAATGCTTTGAAGTAGAACTTGTCACGTCGAGTGATATGATGGAAAATATTGTACTGAAAATTCACTGCATATCTAAACTGACGGAATAGTGTATCGTATTACCTTCGAGGTCATTCGGGGTCGATTTGGCGATATATCAGTTGTGTGGGGATAAAGTATAACGGTAGGAGATCGACTTTAGATACGGCAGAGAACAGATAATTTTGATGCTTTCAAAATGACTAGAAATTATGTAATAATCTCAGATAATTTCACAGGTTCAGATCAGCTATGAAATATGTTTTTTAAAGACTTTTATCTGCGGCCGGGGGGGAAGGGGGGGGGGGGGGTTCACAGACTTCGTGGTCCTGGTGTTGAAATCAATTAGTTTCAAATCATTAAAATTGGGTCGTAAGATCGCCCTTGTGGTGCCCCTTCGGAACGATCCTACTTTTCATCCTTAGCCTTAATTGAGGAACAACGCTATGTATCGATGTTATTAAAAAAAAATATATATATATATATATATATATATCTTATTTCAACTTTGAATCTCTGAAAAATTTGACTTTGGACATTGCCTGACTTCATAGACCATCTGGAATCTATTCAAAATATCTGTATTTGCACTCATCATAATTTGAATACGTTATACCGTTCATCGGTGTATACCAGTCATCACAAAGAAAAATATAATCAGCAAAATCGACTTCCTTTTTCTCTCTTGAAATCGCGTGAGCCAATTCAGCGAAAAATAAGTATATTTGTGTTCATAACTGCCGAACTTCTCATGATATCACCATAATGCTACTGAAACACAGGCAAGTTTGATGCCATCGAGATTCTCACAGGTTTAAATAGTTATCTTCCCTCAAGGACTTGTCTGGTCTCAATGTGATTAAATTTTCCTGGACTAACCACCCTCTCTTATGCCTCTCACACACACGTATATTATATATCGGCTTATATATACACACACACACACACTCTCACATATATATATATATATATATATATATATATATATATATATATATATATATATATATATATATATTTAAATTTATGTACGTATGTATGTATGTATGGGAGTTTTCATGAATATCAATAGACATTTCTGTCGGTAACTTGTGTGATATGTTTAGCAATACTCCAAAAAATCAGTTATATCAGTAAAAACTGATTTGTTCAAGTCTTATCACATATATTACACAAGATACTGAAAGATATGTCTTAAATATATTCGACAACATTTCTTCTTGGATGTGCTTCATTGTATCTGGGCTCACTCAAAAGGTTATATTTACTTCTCAAAGACGAAACAAGCAGCAATAACTATACGCGTCCCCTCACGCAAGCACTATAAGCATAACAGCAGCTGCAAGCAACACAAGATGGCGGCTGAGGAAACAAGATGGCCGACTCACCGAATGCTCTCGGTGCGTGACCTTGGCGACCAGTCCCTGCTGTAGTTGTAGCGCCTGCCGCCTGCCAAGCTACGCGCCTCTTGCCACCGGCCGAAATGGTGGCGCACAGTGTTCTGTACTTCCGTGTTCAGGAAGCAGTAGAAGATGGCCGTCATCAGACCCTGGGTGAAACGAGAAAGAGAGAGATACTTAGGTTGAATACTATTACAAATTATCAAATTCATTATTTAATAAAACATTTGTATTAAGAGTCAATGGAAGTCGATTTAGCGGAATATCAGTTTTTTAGTGGTTACTTTTGAACGGTTTGAGATATAGAAATTCTGAGAACAAAATATTTTTCAGTGCTTCAAGATGGTGTAAATAATAACTATTCAACTTATATCGCATAATTGTCAGGCGTATACGGTTGAGAATGTGTATTTTTGAGATAAAAAGTCATCTCAAAGGTAGTGAAAGTATATGTGCAATCTTGGAATGTGCAAAGTCTATTTTTATTGAATTACACTGGTTTAAGAAACATGGAAAATATTAGTGAAGATTTCATATTCAAAGATTTAAGTAGTAATTTATCTATTCTCATAAGCACCGTGCATGCACCCTCTAAGCGAAAAGAAACTGCACACCGGCACATGCAGCGCAGTGGTTAACGCGCTCGCTTCATGTGATCCGGGAGGCGAGGGAAATTCCGAACCCAGTTCGATCCCCGCCGCCGACCATCTTGACAGAGGTTTTTTTCATGGTTTCCCTCTGTAGTCTAGGTTAATGTCGGGATGGTTCCTACAATAAGTCGGCCATGACCGCTTCCTTCCCAGAATCCTTCTGATTACCCAAGAACCTTGATCTCATTAATCATCCATCCGACGCCATTAGATCTCAGTTATCATAACAGTGCGTCGTTGAACCCAATATATATATATAAAAAAAGAAAACTGCACTCGCCTGACAAAGTCGACTAAGAGTGACCATACCTGTGTGGATAGCAGGATGGCTCTGACGTAGGCGTAGATGTTGGCGGACACCCCTTCAGTCGGCCCGTAGATCACCAGGATGTAGGTGATGCCCAGTAGGGGGATCAGGACCAACAGGGCCTTGGTGGCTTTACGGTACTGCTGGGTCTCTACGTTGTTCGCTGAACGTAGCTTCGTGATCAGAACCTTAGACAGGGTACAATAAGGTTAGGGCATGGGTTCGAGCTTGGAGAAAGAAATAGGGTTCATTATTCTCTTAAATCCATCCCAGGATTGTATCCGCAGTCTTTCGAGAATCGTAAATCGTAAGTCTCGTGAACTTTCTGGTAATTCGTAATCTCCTGAAAATACCACAGGTATACACAGCTAGAAATAGATGTGATATTTGTGTTGGCTTTGTTGGTAGTCGACCTCTTCTCGTGTATACAGGTACGTAGGAGGGGGGGGGGGTACATAGTGGGGGGGGGGGGGGGTGACAAGGGGGAGGGAGGGAAGGAGTACAGGTTGTCAATACACAGGACCTTCTGTTAGAACTGTTTGTCTAACGCGGTGGCTATTTGATTCTATTGGTTCACTGTTTATTACCAGCGTTGATATATTTACTTTTAATTAGGCTTGCGATGTGACAGCGTCAACTTGGTCGTATTCAGAGAGTTACTGAATACACCTAATTATGTGAGAATATAACCATCAGTTAGAGACATTCACATGTTGAAAGTCAAGCACTTTTTAATTACAGCATTTTTTTTATATTTCAATATTATTCCTAGTTTTTAAAAATTACCGGATATTTTCTCTTTTTCCATTTCAAAGTATTCTCGTTAGACGAACATATATTTTCCGATTGTTAATTCATAATATTCGTATATTTTCTGAAAAAATATCCAAGAATACCATGGGGTGATTATCAACGTAATACATGATATTGATATGAAAAAAATCTCAAATCACAGAAAATAAGCATAATGGAAATCAGTAAATTTCGTTGAAACAAAATATAATTGTGGAACAATAATTTCGTATCAGGTTTCGATGTTGGTATAGGATGAATATATTTTTATGCAAAATAAAATGTATTTTCAAAGAAAAACAAAGAAAGTATTAATAAATGAATTAAAACGAGAAATTGTTCCATGCTCACCACCGGAATCACTAACATGGGAGCAGCTCTAACTGCCGGTTAGAAGTGGTTATCACCATGGTTACCCTTGGTATTTGTCTTCACCAACTCTCAAATCAAGACTAACAGGCCTTGGTAAATTATTGGTGTATATCTAATGCATTATAAAATCAAGCCAGGAAGGTTATTCCATAACTCTAAAGCGAAACGAAATCAGGCCATCTTCAATTTGTCCTAGGACAATAGCTATCTACGTAGATAGCTATTGTCCTAGATTTGTCCAAACTATTATCGTATACTTTGACATATACTTTTACTTTAACACTTTCGTCACGCATCCATTTCGTTTACTGTTATAGAATAAGGGCCCTGTGGTTCCTTTCAGGTTTTTTATGTTGAAAATATGAATACGATAATGCAATAAGAAGGCGCTGGAATTCAATCAGTTACGTATTGTTTTTCTTTAACAATGTGTTATGTTCTCTCAACAATGCACTATCAATTTGTATTCATTAAACTGAAGATGTTAACCACATTATTATCTGTCTTAAACTTTGTATCATAAATTTATTATTATTGTATTAATTATCTGTATTGCGTGAATTGAAGTCATAATCAAACACCACTATTCACACATTCACAACATTCGTCTTATTTGAACGAGAACAAAAAAATGCAATAGAAAAGAGAGTCCCTAAAATCCTTTTTTCCAGAACAATTCATCTGATATATATATCTGGATTTATCGCCGTTTCATCCAGTTTTCCTCCTCAACAAATCAAAACCAGATAAGATCGGTTTAACAGTGTTAGACAGTTCCGGGAAAGTTTAATTGGTTAAGAGTTCGAGCAATGACGAGAACTGTTAGGGTCGACCAATCAGATGACGAGGAATGAGATAACATTACATAGTATGCAGGTTAAAACGCGTCGAACTGCATTTTGCATGTCTGTCCTGTATTTGCATAGTTGTCAATTATGTTCAAGCATAGACGGTAGAAGAGCAGAGTAAATTATATATAAAAGAGATAGACGAAGAGAAATTGAGTTGATAAAAAAATTTAAGCAGGTAAAAGGGGGAAAAGGGAAGAATACTTGATGAGTGGTATAATATATAGATTAATTTTATATAATATATATATATATATATATAGTTTATAATATAATATATATATATTTATATTAATATCTATATTTATATTTATATATATATTAATATTTATTTTATATAATAACACATTTTTGGCCCAAATAGATGTGATATGTTACACATTATTCCAAAATCTCCATGAGTGGGGCCGGCGGAGCGGGCCTTTTTAAAAAAAAAGGTTCTACAAATTTTTCCAGTTATTAAAATAAGATCAGATCAATTGTCTTGATGTTCATGTACCCTCACCCGACCCATGCCATCACATTGAAATAATTTCGTTTGTGTTTCCTAATAATTCATACTTACGTCGGAGAAACTCAAAAATACTTATACATTTTTATTACAGTCATCCAAAAAATTTTGGTTTCGACATTTTGGAATAATGAAAAAAAGGGGGGTAATTTTCAGATTCTTCGGGAGAACAATTTGGGGGGGGAAAGGGGGAAGGGGGGGGGGGAGGGGGGGGGTATATTTCATTCTTATTCACTTTTTTTTAAAAAACAAAACCTTTTCCCCCATTCTAAAACGTCTTGTTTTTTACACTGTAAGAATTGGATTTTAAAAAATATAACTCTGTATATATATATTTGTTTCTTTTGGGCATCTGGGTGGAAAAATTTGGGATCTGGATGATCTTTTGTTTTAAAATAAAGTGACTATAAAATTTTTATAACTTCTTTTAAATTTCATTTTAAAATACGAAACAGTCATCAGGGTTATTCTTTCCGAACTATGTGGTTTTAGAGTCTTTTTTTGGGGTTTTAATTTCTTTTTTTTTCCTATTGTCTTTCCTTCATTGAAATTTCCGGGAATTTGTTTTTTATATGAATTGCATCAATAAAAAAAGGGGTTGATAATGATAGAGTGTTTGGGAGGAAAAAAACAGTATGACTCGAAAGGATGCTATGATTTGAAAACAAAAAACAAACTAAATTTTTAAAAGTTTCCAAGTGAGTCCCTTTCTTGTGTGAGTGGTCAACAATGGGGGGCCCCTTCGTCAGGGACGTCACCCTTTTTTTTGAAACAAAAAACAACAATGCCACCATTTGAAAACCCAAATTTCAGAATTTGGTTAGCCCCCGGGGTAAATTGGGTTTCTTTTGGAAAAATTATTTGTCATTTATTATAGTCTTGATAGAAGCCTTACTTAGATCTGCACCCCGATATTGCCGCCAGTGAAGTTTTCGATTTTGTCCGACTTTTCAAAAAATAGTCACTTGTCTGTTCTCCAATCACAAAGGTGATATTATCTTGTTCGCTACCAACAGAAGTTGCTATGGTAACCTGATATTTAGTTGGTAGGAGACCTTCTTCCGTGGGACACGTATCGTTTGGAAATGCAATGGTAAACATAACAATCTACGATTGCTATAATTTATAATTCAGTTCCAATCTGTTTTCTCTGTTTCATTTCCTTTTTGAATAGTAAAAAAATAGTTCGTTTTGTTCAATTCTTCTTAATGTTCTAGATATAAGGTTAGGTGGAAGAGAAGATGCTCATATTCTGAACTTCATCGATTTATTGTTGTCTCAATTTATTGTCTTATTGCTAAATTCCAATGTAATTTGTATCTTTTGTATTTTCTGTTATGTGACCGACTGAACAACACAAATATAAATTACGTCTAATAAAAATAATGATTGTTATATTTTTTGTTATCTAGTCCTCTTTTGAAAAGTTCAGGAATGCTCGGTGGAGATAACTAAAACGGAATATTCGCTTATTACAGAAATGGACCAAAAATCCATCCGGAACGAATAATTTAAAAAACTGAATATAATTTCAAAGTAGTTAATAACAGTTGTGATTGATATACCTTTGTTACTAGATAACAAACTCCAACATTTCCATGTCTAGCAGACACACATTACATTATTCACTCTGAATTAAACCTATTTTCACATCAAGTTGCCGTGGTTTTTGTTCGTGTTGTTGTTGCGAAAGTTCAAGTCATTTGATATGTTTGTGTACCGCTTCGGGGCGTCTCATTCATTATACAATCAAAAGCCTTACAATTAATCAAACGCCTACAAACGCAATGTAATATATATATATATATATATATATATATATATATATATATATATATATATATATGTTGAAGCGTAGACTTTGAGGGCCGGAGGAAGATGTTAATAAGTCACTTTTCGGTGATTTGCCCTTCCTTGAAACAACTGGTGGCTCTAAAAAGAGCATTGGGTTTTGACTTATTATCATATATATATATATTTTTTTTTCATAGCCATATGTGTGTGTGTTTTCTCGCTTACTTAAACGACTCATTATGTGAGTTGAATTTTTTAGTTGATGGACATTTCAAGTCGTTTTATTGAGAGACTTTTATGTTTTAATGATATTTTGAACTGCTGACGTGTTCAGTCAGGCTATGCTAGTCCTTGTTGCTTCGAGAAAGGCCAGCATAACATAGCTTCCTTTCCAATTATACGCACCCTCTCATTAATCATTGATCCGACGCCAATAGATCTTCGCTTCATCATTACAAATACTTGTAGGCTATCCACAAAATTCGAAAGTCATCTACCAACATAACAAACACAAATATCAAAGCTATATATTTGTATTGTTGTGATATTTTGATGATCAATGATTTCGTAGGTCAAGAATTACAATCAAAACACTAACTACATCTTTCAAAAGCGTCAAGTATGGTCAACCCTTCATGAGTTTCTCAACAATTACCGTCATTTTCACAATTATTGTTCTAGAACCTTCTTGTTCCGTGTATACAGGTATGTGGGGAGTGTTGAACTCGGTGTTGGTAAACCTGATAAGATGCGCGCGCATACATCGGTGTGCAGCCTCAAGCGTTAGCGGTATTTACTGCGGAAGGTCAGCGACTCAGGATGGCACAGTTCAAGCCGGGGTTGTGTGGGATGAAAACCAAGAGAAACGGGGAGGTTTCTGAACGCCTTCGGGGTGTTTCTTTCAAACTATAGTGAAACAATTAAACTTGGAATGATATTGTTCAACTTCTAAACGAATGGAACTTCAACTTTTAAAGAAATTTCAAGGTATTTCAATATGCGCAACTTTGAAGTTGTTTTAATTATTGTTAGAAAGAGATATTTCAGGATTTTTCATACCGAGAAGAGAAGAAAATGTGAAACTTACATATTCTCAGAAAACTGTATTACGCGATTCCCCTAGAGACTCTTCGGAAACAGACCTCTAGAAAAAATCCCCAAAAATTAAAAACACTGTTAATATGTTTATTGTTATATAGTTTAGTTGTTTTTCATTCTACTGCGCCGAATAGCTTCAGTATTTCGAACTAAAATCTGATCCCTCTCTCTTGATTGATTGAACATTGTTTGCTCAACGACCCCATTAACAGCTAGGTCATACGGGGGTACGAATGATATGATTTGGAAACTATGAAGAAGTGATGATAAGTGAAAGGACGTTCACAAAAACCCATGTCTCATGCAGGACTCAAACCCACGCCCAACGGGGACTTCAGTTTCTGAACAATTGAACTACCGAGGGCATGGCGATCTCTCTCCTACATATTTTTCAACACCCACCTAGACCCACCCCCTCCCCACCCCCACGTCTTCAAACCTCCCCCCCCCCCCACCGCCCGCCGCCCACACATCACTCACCGAGTCATGCATTTTACCACTCAGCCGTCCAATCAAAACCATCCCAGGAAGCTCGCCTCACACGATAGATGAATAAAACAAGAGCCACGCATGCTGCAACTGTTGCCGGGTCGACACCGACTATCGCTAATGGTAATGACGTGTGAAGACGGTCGATCGTAGCCCGCCAACACTGTCACATTCAACAGAGTGATTCTTTAAAGGGCCAATCACAGACCACGGTGCGAAAGACGAGTGTTGGCGGTCCCGATTGGGGGTTTATTCTACGAGAATAGGGTGAACGATGGGAGGTGTTGATTCGCCAATATACACGTCCGTATAGGATAGCAATCTACACGGTTATTACTAGAGGGAGAGAGAGAGAAAGAGAGAGAGAAGAAGAAAGAGAGAATAGCTTCAAAAGGCACCGCAGTTTATCGTATCATTACTCTATTTAACCTTCCTAATCTCCTATTATCGTACGATACAACAGACTGTAAGCTAAGTGAACTCCTCGCTACCAACGCGACAGCAATAACTCGCATGCGGTGTAATCCATTACAGCCAACTTTACATGCTGTGCGCGATCAAATGCAATGAGCTAGTCAATACATTAATTTATTCCTTCATTCATTTTCCCTTTTTAAATTCATCTACCTTATTTTACAACGTTTGGCTATGTAAAAGAGCACTGCGTTCAATTATAGATTGGCTTTTTGTTTGAACCTACATATTCAAAGAGGAAAACCACGGAAAAGCCCTGTCAGGACGGATTCCTGCCCACAAATTAGCCTTTCATCTCATCATCTCATGCATCATTCACCGACTCCAATAGATCGTGGTCATCAGTACAGTGCGTCATTTTACACAATATCAATGAAACAGCTACAAACAACCTATCTGTCGCCATCGCAACGGGGAAGCTGAGGAGCGTATACCGGAATAAAGTCGATTTGTTCGTGTGACATGGGCTTGAGGTACTTTTCAATGGAATGTGGTTATGATTCAGGTAAGGTTAGACAACCAAACCCATGTCACACAACCGAGTCGACTTTATTCCGGTATACGTTCTTCAGGCGCCCCGTGGCAACAAGTCTCAACAAGCTGATTCAGGACCATCCATCAGCGAGTCAGCGTTTCATCGACTCCCCATTCAACTAGAAGCAAATCAACCGAACAGATTCCCATTCAATATTGTAAAAAGCTTACAGACCCCACCTTATCATCAATATCGCAAACACCTTCACGTATGTATGGGGGAAGCGAAACTCTCGAACAGTGATGCTAATGGATAGGGGAAACGGACGGTCGGGACCATCAATATTACAAACAATTTGATGTGGTGTCCACGGGACGAATCGAAACTCCTAAACAGTGATGCTAATGGATAGGGGACACGGTCGTTCGGGACCGTCAATATTACAAACAATTTGACGTGGTGTTCACGGGACGAATCGAAACTCCTATAAAGTGATGCTAATGGATAGGGGAAACGGACGGTCGGGACCATCAATATTACAAACAATTTGATGTGGTGTCCACGGGACGAATCGAAACTCCTAAACAATGATGCTAATGGATAGGGGAAACGACCGATCGGAACCATCAAACAACCGACAAACACCTTTACATATGTGTGGGTGAATCGAAACTCCCAATCAATGATGCTAATGGATAGGGGAAATCAATTCTTTACACCATATTTCAGCCAAAACGAGCACAATTCAGAAACTTCGGGAAAGAATATGTGTGTGCTTGGAGGGGGGAGGGGGGGATAAATGCACCTTATTTACCGCCAAACTCGAAACCCCTTCTTCACACTTATATATGACACGAGACATCCGATTGGTTCCTCTTACTCAATATATACGAGAACTAGCGTTTTATTGAAGGCTTGAAACTCTCAATCGATAATGGTAACAAGTAGGAGAGATGGTCGATCGTGACAGTCAATAATAAATAACTGCGACATGTTCTTGAATCTTCACTATAGCCACCATGGGGAATACGATAAAGGTTGTGTACCGTCGATAATGTAGACTTCTACATGCTCTACGTAACGTGATTTATGGTGTGCTCTCTCTGGAAAATAAGTCTCTGTTAGGTTAAAGGGGTTGTGGGGGGAGGAGTGATAAAGAGGGAACCAAGAGTTCAATACGAGATGGAGGATGGAGGATCGAGAAGGACCAACTTTACTAAAAACCAACTCACCTAAAAACCATCTGTACTAAAAACCAACTCACCTAAACTTCTACTTCTTGAGCAACGTACTTGTACGAAAGTTGAAGTGGGAGGTTTGACTCCTCCCCTCCAGAAAGTGAATTCCTCACCCACCTAAACTCAACCACCACTAGAGCCTATAGAACATTTTATGGGTTGTAGCAATTTGTGAAAAGGAGAAGCCAAACCCCTCAATTATATACTTCTTTACAGGTTGCTCAAGAGATAGTTTAGGTCAGTTGGTTAAGGTCACTCGGTTTTTAGTACAATTAATTCATTTTTAGTGAAGTTGATCAATCCCCTATAAGGAATATCGAGCCAAAAATATCTTGACAAATCAAAATTGTTGAAAATTTTCCTAAAGTAGACTAGGAAACGCAGTAGATGCGTTGTGAAATGAACTTATATAGGTATACAAATCAAGAATGATATATATTCTGTAAGCTCACTCTACATCTACAGACCTTGGATGACTCCAGGGGGAGCATTCCTGTCCGGTTTCATCCGATTTCAGTGAAGATAATACCAAAAACAGAAGAAAAGCGTTATTATCCTATATCAACACTCCATGCACAGCCACCTTGAATTCTGGGTCTAGGTTAAGACTGGGTTTATCTTGTACAGGAATGCCCCCCCCCCCCCAGAAGTTTGAAACACCTACCTGCAACGTGTTGCTATATACTGTTGCTAGGTGTGTTACTGTTTTAATCCTGCGCTCGCATGTTCTCGATAGGATGGTAAATGTACTCCTACTTCTGATTTCCAAGAATTGTTATGTTATGGACTTGTTCAGAGAATACGTTATAACACGTCTTAACAGGGGTGGATTGTATAGCGGTTTATGTGGTTTTCATATAAATAATAATAATAATTTTATCTCTAAAAATGATCCTCTCTTTTATACTCATGTGTATATTTACGTATTTGCATATTTATATATTTTCGAAGAAAATAAATAATAATCATATGAGCGATAGCGAAGACATCCATCCCATTCTGATGGAGCTATGTCTGTGTGTTTTTCCCTGTTTGTATGTACCCACTGCACAGGTCGCAGGGTAGGACTGATCGACATGAAACTCCTTCTGTACACGAAAATTCATCCAACTCAGAAGTGAATATAGTTTTTGGGTTAAATCGGTTGGAGCATTCTTGTGAAATACCATCTCAAATTTTCGTGAAACCCCATAACATAATCTAGGCATAAAAACTGTGAAAAATAAAATTCCTCCAGAAAAAAAAAAAATATTGAATGTAAACCCAGAAAATGATGTAGCAGAGACTGAATTGTCACCATTGGGCGTGGGTTCGAGTCCCACTTGAGGCATGTTTTTTTGTGAATGTCCTTTCACCTATCATCACTTCACCGTTTCATTATCATCCGCTCATTCGTGCCCACGTACAACCTAGCTGCTGGTGGGGTCCTTAAACAGCATTATATATATATATATATATATATATATATATATATATATATATATATATATATATATATATATATCACTTGAGTGTTTCCCATACCTACTTCTTATCCAACTGACTGTCTGGGGATATGAAAGGCGAGCTCGATGGAAATGTCTGCTGTGAGAGTGATCTTATAAATAGGGGATTGAAAATAAGGGTGTCCTTTTCGTATAACGATATGTTTTGGACGGATTTAAGGATTTATTTGTTTGTTTCGTAGGGAGGCTTGAGATGTTGTTTGTCGTATCTTTCATCCTCTTTCCTGGAATATATCGAAGAGAAATATAACAGATATTACATCGAATCGCGAAGAAGTTTCGATATTTTAACCGCGAAAACGTCGAGGAAGATAACTGAAAGATGATCGACGAGAAAAGTATTATCGATGAATATTCTTGTCTGTTGAACGACTACCCACCAACAGTTTAGTTAGAAGGGGGTTCGATGGATGATGGACGGATGTTGTTTATGGACAAACTAGGCTAACGCAGTGGATGCTTTGTCAGTTGAGCGAGATATTTATATAAAATGTAGACATTCTCAAAAGCTATTTACACACCTTGATTTTCAAATAATTATAAGCCTTCCTTATTTGTTCATTCATTCATTCATTTCATTCTTATGAATCGTATCATTATCACATATCGATTTTCATTGTTCAATTTCAATATTATAGTCATTTTGTCAATATAGAATTTCTCACATCTCTGGCACTACAATTTGTTAAATGATTCATACATTATAATTTTTTTTCTTCTTGTGATGAAATCATTCTTAAGGTGACATTTACGAACGATCCTACCTTGAAATCCATCACTATTCGGGTAACGATGACTATGTGTCACGTATTTCATGATAACAAAAACATTCAATAATATTGGTGGAGGTGCCGGGTTTTCTGAAATGATGACGTCAAAGCTCTAACTATTAGTTGTGTATGGGAAAAGTGTCAAGATGTTGATAATAAATTATAATTTGATCAAATAATAATAAAAATAATAATTATGGATAATTTTAGAAATTCTAATAATATTATCCGAATTTTCCCGTTCTCTGGACACAGGGTACCGCACATGCCCGCGTTGAAACATATATTTAATTACTACCATTGCTCTCAGCGGTCTGAAAATGATGATGAATTCATGAGAGAGGATGAATTGACAATTTTTATTTGTCAGAATTTTCCGAAAATCATATTCGAATTTTCCCGTTTTCTGGACACGGGGTACTGCACATGCCCGCGTTGAAACATATATTTAATTACTACCATTGCTCTCAGCGGTCTGGAAATGTTATTGCTTGCATGAGAGAGGATGGATTGACAATTGTTATTTGTCAGAATTTTCTGAATATCATATCCGAATTTTCCCGTTTTCTGGACACAGGGTACCGCACATGCCCGCGTTGATACATATATTCGATTACTACCATTGCTCTCAGCGGTCATGGAATGTTTTTTCATGCATGAGAGAGGATGAATTAACAATTGTTATTTGTCAGAATTTTCCGAAAATCATTTTCGAATTTTCCCGTTTTCTGGACACAGAGTAGGGCACATGCCCGCGTTTGAACATATATTTAATTACAACCATTGGTCTCAGCGGTCTGGAAATGTTATTGAATGCATGAGAGAGGATGAATTGACAATTGTTACTTGTCAGAATTTTCTGAAAATCATATTCGAATTTTCCCGTTTTCTGGACACAGGGTAGGGCACATGCCCGCGTTTAAACATATATTTAATTACAAACATTGGTCTCAGCGGTCTGGAAATGTTATTGAATGCATGAGAGAGGATAAATTGACAATTGTTATTTGTCAGAATTTCTGAAAATCATATACGAATTTTCCCGTTTTCTGGACACAGGGTAGGGCACATGCCCGCGTTTAAACATATATTTAATTACAAACATTGGTCTCAGCGGTCTGGAAATGTTATTGAATGCATGAGAGAGGATAAATTGACAGTTGTTATTTGTCAGAATTTTCTGAAAATCATATACGAATTTTCCCGTTTTCTGGACACAGGGTAGGGCACATGCCCGCGTTTAAACATATATTTAATTACAACCATTGGTCTCAGCGGTCTGAAAATGTTATTTCATGCATGAGAGAGGATGAATTGACAATTGTTATTTGTCAGAATTTTCTGAAAATCATATTCGAATTTTCCCGTTTTCTGGTCACAGGTACAGCACATGCCCGCGTTTGAACATATATTTAATTACAACCATTGGTCCCAGCGGTCTGGAAATGTTATTGAATGCATGAGAGAGGATAAATTGACAATTGTTTTTTGTCAGAATTTTCTGAAAATCATATTCGAATTTTCCCGTTTTCTGGACACAGGGTAGGGCACATTCCCGCGTTTAAACATATATTTAATTACTAGCATTGCTCTCAGCGGTCTGGAAATGTTATAACTTGCATGAGAGAGGATAAATTGACAATTGTTATTTGTCAGAGTTTTCTGGATATCATATAGGCTATACATAAAAATTGGCGATATGCTTTATTAGGCCTGACACAAATAGAGCCTAGTGTTTTGATAGAATCATCAGGTTGTGAATGATTCACGTATATTCAATTCTACTGAAACCAATTGATGAATTTTCCAACTTTTATTACCAACTTATGATCTACCGAATGTATCGTATTGGAATTGTCAAATGTTTGGTCTAGTTGATTGGCGTGTCAAACAGAAGTGGAAGATTATTCCGGGTCAATGACAATGATTGGATGCGACAATGATTCTTCTCTTCCTATTACTTCTCTCCACCATTCTCTATTCTCCCACCATTTCTCTTCTTTCACTCCTATAACAATAAAAACTCCTCAACTCACCATTCGTGTCATACTTGATGCCGTTGAACTCCTCCATGCACTGCTGCATGGCCCTGACTCCGCCCCCCGTCCTCGGCCAGCACAGCAGGCTGTCCCATATGGGGGGACACGTGACTGCGGCTCCTGAGGCCGGAGGATGCGCGGCCTCAAGGTGCTGAAGCAGCATGCAGTCGAGCTCCTTGTCCGACGAACCGTTGCCATGGTGATCCGAGTGGTGCGTGTCGAGGTACAGAGGTGCGTTACCGAGGGATTCGTCCATCGTGCTGGGATGATGTTTGGCGGTTCGTATGTGGGTGTGGTTTTTGAGTTGGAGATGGTTCGTTTTCAATATGTGGACACTGATTTTAGGAGGTTATTTATTGTTCTTGATGTTATATGTGGTATAATGTCTAAGTTCGTGGATTGATTTGATTTTAGGTTTTTGAACTGAAGATATTTTTTTAAAATATGAATCTTATCTTTCCAGGAGTTTATTATTTAATGTTCGTATTTATGTTCAAAAATTGAAGAAATTTTCTATAACAACAATATTAAAGTAATTTTGGTGTGATTCTAACCAAGATTATGCCCATTGTTGAGATATTTGTTATTTTAATTCTGTGTAGACAATTTAATTCAATTTTTTTCAAATTGAATATAGGCCCACTCTGATATCAAACCAAAAGTAGTAGGTATTAACGGTTATTAGGAATGTATTATTTCACTGTCCATTTGTATTAATCTAATCGATTTTCATAGAAGCATTCTGTTTTTTTTACCAATATTAAAGAACTACTAGTACAATTCGCATTAGTTCCGTATTTTCAAAGTTATTTGTCATTTCATAATGTTCTTAGTGTAGGCCTATTGTATTTATTTTGAGTCGAGATTTTTGGATTATATAACAACGAGATTGAAATGTTGTTGTAGACTTTGTCTCGATTTCGTCTGTTAGGGATAAATTGTTTTACAATTTGTATAGATAATTAAATTAAATTGTTTTTAGAAGAAGTTACTCGGATAAAAATAAACTGTAAGTAATGTACTCGAGACGATATTCGTTCGTTGCACAGAGTGGAATTAGAAGTTTCTAATTGATGAGTAAATGGATAAAATTGTCTATTAATATGGAAGTTGCAACACTGTAATGCACTTAAAACATTCAAAAGACTTCGCGAAAAGTTGTTCCGTTGTTAAATAAATGTTGATAATAACTTTGTATTTTTTTTTTTTTTTAATCGATTCTATATTTTGTGTTAATACTATTTTTATTGTTACACAGAACGAACACGGATCCTATCAAAACTTACAGATTTAAAATTTTGTAAATCTGTTTTCAATAAAATAGTTTGAATTTATCTAAATATTCACAGCTTTCATCATTTTTCGTCGCGTTTTCAATAATCCTGAATTCGGAAAAACGTCCACAACACGGAATAAATCCCCAGTCAATAACATCTCAAAGAAAATCACTTTTCCAAACATTTTCCGCGCACATTTATTCATTTATTATTCCTCTTCATTTCGACTACCTCGATCCAAGCTTCTTTTCCCTTCCACACCTCCAACCACTTCACTTCTTACTCTCTTCAAACACCCACTTTACTCCCTTATTTGTACTCTCAACTCTCGCCACTTTATCTCGTCACTTCGTTGCTAGGACAACTCGAATGATTGTTTGCGTTTCAATAAAAGGAACGCCTAATGTGATTAACACGCGACAGCTGCGAGTATTGTAACCGCATTACACGTTCCGCATGCGGCAAACGCGGATTTTCTCGTCTGTCGTTGCCACTATTCTGAAACAGATAACAAAAGTCATGAATGCGTTAATTAATGTGGTTAAGAATGCTTTGATTGAGTTGTGAATTATGAAAGGGGAAATTATAAAAGTGTGGTTATGAACAATAGTGGTAAGCATAGCCGTATAATTTTGTAGATTTAAATGAAGAATGGTGTATTCATTATACTAGAAGTGTGAAGTGTATACAATTTGTGAGACGGACAAAATATCTGAGGGGAACCTACAATATAACATTTTCAGTGTCGATAATACATATAAACGATCGCAGTGACTTTTCGTTGAAATGTATTGCAGTGAAACTGCTTCATACATTGTAAGAAGAAGGAGCTCATCCTAAAATGATGTCAATTTTTTCACATTTGTTATTACAAAATTTCAGTCAATAACATTTTCGACAAATATTTTCTGCATCTTATGATGAATTTGTTGATGCGGTATCTTGCACTGTTGAAGTTATAATACATTCATATCTGTGCAATCACCCTGGCGGGAAAGTTTTGACACATAGGGACTGGAGACGACATAAACTAACATCATGGCCCCAGTAGCAAAGCACTATATATATATATGTTGAAAATGAAAATATAAATAAAGTATAACCATTAAGCATTCAAAAGGTGTCTACAGCGAGAGCGAAAAGTGTATATAGGCCTATATTATATATATATATATATATATATATATATATATATATATATATATATATATATATATATATATATATATACATATATGAACAAATAAATAATAACGAGAACTGAAAGTCATTGTTCCTCGATTAGGATTATGATGATAATTTGACTATATGAGAAATAAAATTAGTAAAACCAAGAGATTAAGTTTCAAAGATTACAAAACATCACTTCCAACAGAAAGCATACAAACCTGAATAATTAAAAACAATAGAATAATAATAATGCGTTAATCTGAGAGGCATTGTAACTGTCGCAGCCGGCTCGTATCAAGAGTCGAATGGTTTGGCGAGGAAATGGGAATGGCTTTTCAGTGAGGATTAAAGGAGACGTAAGTTTGAAAATGGTGAAACTCTTAGCGAGATTAGATTTGTACAAACAAAAGGATTCAGTTCTCTCTTCATCGTATCTTAGATTAGATTTTGCCAGACTCGAATATTAGAGCCTATATTCAGAAGTTGTGTTATGAATGATTCTACATTCAGCTTTCGAATGTGTTCATCTAGAGCTTGCTAAATATTCACTTTAAAACCATATATATAAATATATATAAATATATATATATATATATATATATATATATATATATATATATATATATATATATATATATATATATATATATATATATATATATCGTATCCAAGACGACGCGCCTCTAAACCCAACATTCATTCATTCGTATCCAAGAACTTTATTGATCGTATATATATATATATATATATATATATATATATATATATATATATATATATATACATGCGATCATTAAACTTCTTGGATACGAGCCAATATCGAGACATGTGGGATGTTTCAGTCATGTCATAGAAGATAGGCCTACGTCTCGACCGAGACTCGAACCCGGGACAGTCAGATTGCCGGTATGCACTGCTCTCTCACTGAGCTACTACGGTCGTTTATATTTTCGGTTGACACTATGAATATTACGCTGTTGGTAGCTTCCCTTAAATTCAATAAAAACCCGCGTAAACATTCTAATTCCCACAAAAATAAAAAGATGTATAATTTAATATCGAACACTTCATGAATTACAAGTGAAAAAAAACTTCCAGATCAGGTAAACCAATTTGTAGAAGTAAATAATAAAAAAAAACTTTCCTCCAAAACCCTTTCAACATTTCCCAACAAATTCCCTGCTATCCCCTTTAAGACGCTCTACAAGTGTCCCTAGCGAGACGATTGGCTGGAGAACAAACCGTGCGCGATGATAGGCTGAACACCCCCCCCCCTCCCCCCCTGTAGTCTCGAGACACTAAGTGGCAGTCTCTTGCTCTTTGCAATCGAATTACATCATACATTTTCACTTCTCAATCTAATTTGCCTTGGCTATTATATTGCCTATACATTGCCACTCAGTGCAAGGATAGGTAATTACGAGATGCCTGGCTTGATTAAACTCTCTGACATCGACCTGTTAAAAACTAATTGCCTATCAGAGCTCTTTGACTCGATGCGAGACTCATACTGATGACAATAGACTATTATTATTATTAGATATTTCGTCATATTCAGAATCTATTTTTGAATTCAAAATTCGAATATTGGATACGTTTTGAATTGCTATTATTCGAGAGTAAAAGTAACAACAGAATACGCTTCTAAATCCCGATAAAGCTGGAGAATTGTTACAAATAGAGTGTCAACAATGTTATATTTATAAAAATAACATTGTTGAAATCGCGCGCTCTATTTTGTGACTTTTTACAAGTTCCATTTTTGAACACTGGCAGCGTATACCTGCTACTTTTACTGTCGAATAGATGTCTCAGGTAATATTGAATACGTTTTGAATTGGTACTAAGTCTGTCTCAGTCAGTCTATAGGCTCTGCCTTAGAAGTTGACGAGAGTTGGTTGTGGGTTCGAGTCCCGCATGATACATGTATTTTTCTTTGAGTCAATTTGAGACTGATATCGAAAAGAGTTGTTCACAATATAAACACTATGAGCAATATAAACAATTTTATCACATTCTTTTCATTCATTGACGTATTATCTCAAAACTTATTGAATTCACTGAAATAGAATGTCATATTAATTGAAGAGCATAAAATTATCTTAGTGATGTGAACTTTTCATTCAATTACATTGGTTTTTGAAGGTAAAAAAAAATTATTGAAGATTAATTTCTCCATTTTTATAACGACCGTGCATGAACCCCCTTAATATAAATAATGACGAAATTTATTTCTCAGTTTTAGAGAAAACTAGAAATCATAATCTCGTTGGTGGCGCTGTTGGTGAGGGCGTTGAGCTAAGAGCACGTATCACTATTTCATATTTCTTACATCATCAAGTATATTTTCAAAGAAGAAGCAAAGAAAAAGAATATTTAAACGTCAAAAAGTTTAGATCGAAGTTCTTCTAATGAATATTAAAGAGAAGGAAGGAGCAACGAGATGTAAAAGAAGAAGAAACTCGAAGAGAAAGTAGATGAATCCAGAAGGAAGATTAACGATGTTCCTCTCAACACAATTTTTGTATTGTTCTCCATTTTCCCAGTTATTAGTATACATTTGGCAATTTATTAAAGGACATCACAACCCTGAAACTAGAATCCAATAAATAATGACTATATTTACCTAATTTAATAGTAATTTCAATTTCAGCATTTATAATCGATTTTTTGTCATCCAGTGAACATAAGTCATGACGTAGGAATTACCGATTCTGTATAGAAACCTGAACCGGAACTGAATGAAGAAAGTCTGTCTTTTACATATAAGATTGCTTGGAAAACACAGAATAAACATCAATTAATCAAAATATAAAAAATAACCATGATAAAATAGAATGAATGAAATAGAATGAGAAACAAAATACAAGTTAATTAAATCTAGAAATAGTTATAATAAGAATGGAAAAAGAATAATGATAACTTGAAAAAAAGGAAAACAGGGAATAAATACAGCAAACAATATTTCAATAAGACAACAAAGAAAAAGAAGAACAATGAAATGACATGAAAAAAACTACTACGAAGTGTGTTTCTACAGCAGATGCTGAGAGAGTCATAAGAGCAGCGCTTATACGCTCATCTGTGCGTATACCCTCGGGAGCCAATCAGCTGTGAGATGATGATTACTCTCAATGTATTACCAACCTCATGGATCTGGATCGGTCACAGGTGTGTGAACATCCCAACTGTTATTCCCCTCGGCCTTACGTTAATTACTACACGGGTCACAGGTCGGGGAGGTCAAATGTCCGGTCAGATTAGTTGAGACGATTTTATCGGTAGACTTTGCTCTTTAGGACGCTATGCTCTTTGCTAATATGTTACGTGGTGCTATTTGTATGTAACGGTATGCTGTGAGGTGAATATGCAGAGGAGTATGAGTATTTTATAGAATACTGTGCATCCATAATGAACATTCACAGTATCTTACGTGTTATTTGTATGTAACGGTACGCTGGGAGGTAAAAATCAATGGCGAAAAGATCGATTTTTCACTGTTACAAGTGATGTTTCCATCTATGTCATTATAAAATTTGAGTTATTAACATTTTTGACAAATATTATCTGTATCTTATGATGGATTTGTATATTTTGTATCTTGCACTATACAGTTTTGTAATAATTTATTTAGCCGCCCCGGGGGCTAGGTCACTTATCGCTAGCGGTAGTAACTGAAGTCACCGTTGGGCGTGAGTTCGAATCCCGCATAAGGCATGGGTTTTTGTAAACGTCCTTGCATCTATCATCTCTTCATCGTTTCATTATTATCCGCTCATTCGTACCCCCGTATAACCTAGCTGTTGGTGGGGTCGTAAAGCAACATTGAAAAAAAGTGATGTTCCCATCTATGTCATTATAAAATTTGAGTAAATAACATTTTTGACAAATATTTTCTCTATCTTAAGATGTATTTGTAAATTTTGTATCTTGCACTATACAGTCCTGAGAGTATCTTTACCCTGTGAGTTTATCAGAACCTGTCTGTATTAACATACTTTAGAAAACTCCTCCCCCTCCACCCCCCCCCCCTTCATCCTATCAACGAGTTATATTAAAATAAATAGGTCAAAGGTAACAACTTCTCTTTGATAAAACATGTCAAGAACAAGGATGGAAAACTGAACGGCTTTCATACATTCTTTGAAGTTTTTGACAGCACATGAATCTTTGTAAGGATTAAGGTACTTATTATACGTTACCCGTACGTAAGAGAGCGTACTTCGCTGCATTGAAAACATTGAACATAAAAGGGTCATGAAGTGAACGTTGCCCAAGAGATTGAGTTCAAAGAATCGATTCATTCGTATATTTCGTTCACTCTTAATCCAATGCTGGTAATGTCCAGATAGGCCTTCATCACAAAAATGAGTCATGGTAATGATATATATATATATATATATATATATATATATATATATATATATATTAGAGATCAAAATATTTTATATTATTGTACGATTGGCGAATATCAGCATATAAAGTCAGTGCTGCTCTCCTGTTTTCTGCGGCAAATGACAGTACTATCAATTCCAGAAGCTTGTAGTTAATAATGTGTCTCATGTCTAGAAAACTGCTCCCAGGTGTATAAAAGACGAGAGAGAGAGAGAGAGAGAGAGAGAGAAAGAGAGAGAGAGAGAGAGAGAGAGAGCGAGAGAGAGAGAGAGAGTAAAAAGATCTTGGAGAGAAATTCAAAACATACTCGAATAGAAGTGGGATGAAAAATAATCCCGAAATAAGCTGTAATGTGAAACCGCTTTCTAGACGACATCCAGAATTCTATCACAAACCTTCATCCGCCCCCTCCCCCTCCCTCCCCTTCACTCAAGCTCCCCTACCTCCACAATTATAACCACCCATCCATCTGATGTCGACACATGTAACTTCAAGGGTGCAATATGTGAGAGGTAATATAGATATTTTACATTTCTTCTTGCTTCAGAACTTACTTGTATGAAAATAACACGGCTAAATTAAATGTATTCATTTCGTTTATATTGGGCTTAACAACGCACGTAATAAGTAAAATATATTGGTGTCGGATGAATGATTATTGAGATGATGGAAGATGAGACGAAAAATTATATTAGTATGTGTTTTTGTATGGTGGGAAAGAGAAAATCGTGACCAGTTTAAGGTAGAAGATACTAATGAAGAGATGAAAAATATATTTAAAATTGAAAAATTACAAAATTAACTTCAATTGCAAAAAATTATCAACACTGGAGAATATTATTCATCATATTTCCATACCGTCTGAGATATTCAATGCAAATATCTCTCCCATCTTACAACGCATATTTTGCGTGCCAATCCAGTTGTGCACTAGCTTTACATATGCCCGTGTACCTCACACACACTGCATATCAAATCGTCCCTCATTTATATGCTCCCATTCCATTCCCTGGAGGAAATATTCTCGCTCCAGACAGGGGTATTGCCCTGGGGCTTGTCTGCCAATCCGGAATCTTGATCGGTTAATATTATTTCAGCATCACCTCGTCCCTCTCCCCTCTCCCCTCTTCCTGATCTGACACCATTCTTCCCGATCTTAAAACCACACTATAACCTCGTTCAGTCCAGAGTGAGCAATGTCCATTTAGCGGTTGCACAGGAATTGTAACCAGTGTTGTGGTTTAGTCAGGAACTGATATCTTATTGGGATATATCTAGAGGATTGTGGAGGTGTTCAATTAGTGAATAAAGCCGCACCATTGAATACAAATATTCATGATTCATTCAACAATTTATTGGTATTTATTGGTACCGGAAAAGATCAGGTACTTTCGTATGCTTTTTTCTTCTTCTAGAACGAATAGCCTCAAGTTCTAAAAATGATTATTGTGATTTTAATTTGAATTGTATGAAGACCGAAGAGGAATGCTGGGAATTCGAAGTATATAATTTCCAATAAATTTGTTGTTGAACAGAATAAAATATCTGCACTCGGCTTTCTTCCAGAATTCAATGATAGTTTTTGTAATATACAAATTTTGAAAAAATGTTAATTTAGAAAACATTAATGAACATTTCCAGAAATATTATTTCCCATTTTCTATTCCGTCTTTGAATACATTCAAACAATTCTACATTGGATTGGAAGTCATACAATCCTAATTGCATTGCATCCTATAATAGAATTATGTGTTATAAAATTCTTCACATCAATACGCGCTCATCTCAACACGACGGTACTTCATGGCGTTTTCCTGGTCAATATATGTAGATCTCACGTGCTGTACAAAAACAACACGACGGATACGATTCTAGACGTCCACCCCCCCCCCCTCAATCACACTCAATCATCCCCTCCCCTACCCTCCCCTCCAACTACCATCATCAGTCATCCCTTGTTAGGTCTGCCATTGATGAGGACATTTAGAGAGATTGTGTCTACATCCTACACTTGTATCAACTGAAAACAAGAACTCGCGAAACACCCGTGCACTAGTGGTGTAAGATATGGGGGACGGTCGTTGGGAACCTTCTTATCTCGAGGATAAGTTTATACCGACGAGTGTTGGTGGATCTAGACCCTCATTCGTTGGTGTAAATGGCTGAGGGAAACGGGCGATCGGGACCACCAACTAACTCGCACGAAATATAGCATGTGTCATCTTGAAGAGTCCTCTATCAAGGGGAGTTTCTGCGTATTAGACATAGAGTTGAGATATTCCACAGAATACACTTTGAAATACTATTATAGTCTTATTGGTGGAATAATGGTACCGAGTTTTAATATTGGTGGAAGGGCCATCATTTTAGCACTCGTCAGTTTAAATGTTGAGAGTATTGATATATTTTTTTTTGAACTGAAACATTGATTATATACATTTAAATATATTTACGCTCGCTTCATATGATCCGGAAGCAGAGGGGCATATCGGACCTGGTTCGATTCTTGCCACTATTCATCTTCACATTTTATTTTGTGGGTCTACTCGGTAGTCTAGACTAATGCATTTCTACAATATAGGTAACAAGCGCTTTCTTCTCACCATCCTCATTATCTAAGAAACCTTCATCTCATTAATCATCTATCCATATATCGTAGTTATCATTACAGTACGTCGTTAAACACAATATAAATGGGAAATGTCCCTCGGGTGGGAACATATGATGGGCATGTCTCACATTGGAATTGACAGGCAAACCTATAATGATCAACTGCGCTTGCGCGTAGCCTTATTAAAATACAAATCCAATATAAATCGACGTCGAAATAATTATGATTCCAAGTGGAATCATATCCCACCCCTAATATCACCTCATCCCCTTTCCCCCCTTTTAATAATCAGTATGCGGTTCACTACCTTCGCACCACTTATTCCGGTACAACACCCACAATCGTCAACAATAAACTGTAGCGTAACACCAGCGCTCGAACCGTCAACATCTTCGTCGTAATCTTCATCATCATTCATACGTCCGTAAGCTTCGCTGTGCACCTTAAAGGTACTGTCTATTCCTGTACTGCCTACTCCTCGCTGCCTACAACCACAACTCTTTATACCCATTTCATTTCATTTCATTTTCGTTTTCAAATCTTTTAAGCTCTCAGTGGGCTGAAGGTTCATTTGGAGTTATTTGTTTTTTTTTCATTTTTTTCTTAACTACATTTACCAACAAAGTTAGGCAAGTAGATATCACAAGGGCAAAACATGTTGACTTGAGTGTGTCAGGCCTGTTTTTGTTTCCATAAAATGAAAAATCACTTTGTATACGAGTAATTAGTAGAAGGTAAATTAAGTGATAGCCAGAATGTTATGATCATCAACAGCAATATAAATCAAAATTATATTATATTTAAATCAAAATCACGAAACTTTGAATGTTTGGAATGTTCGATATTTTGTAATGATTTTTACCAGTAACAGTTTCAAAGTTATTGCTAAATAGATAATCATTTGACCATTAAAAACGTCATGATTGTCACAAAAAATATGAATTAAAATTATGATAAATTGAAAAAAAAACATGAAATTTTGAATTTTCGAAATGTTTCATATTTTTAATGATTTTTTACCAGTTACAATTTAATGCTGCCTAACGACCCCACCAAAACAGCTATAGGTTATACGGGGGTGGGAATGAGCGGTTGATAATGGAAGAATGAAGTGATGGTAGATGAAAGGACGTTTACAAAAACCCATGCCTTATGGGAACCCATGCCCGAACTGACTTCGGTTTCTACCGCTAGCGATAGTTGACAGAGTCATGGGAGCGGTTGTTACAGTTTTGCATGATATTATAAGAAGAAGAAGAAGAAGAAGAAGAAGAAGAAGAAGAAGAAGAAGAAGAAGAATATCTTTACCATCGGAGACGTAAATGGTGGAAGAATAGAAAGATTTGGTGGGAGGTTGTGAAAAGAGTTGAGATGGAAGTGGAGGAGGAAGAGCAGAATTAGGCAGAGGAGACGTAGGAGGAAGAGGACTTGGGACTGGAAAAATCAAGTTGATATGTTGTGCCCTTGTGAAATGAACTTACCTCACTTTGTTAGAAAAGTATTTAGAAATAAAAAAATAAAATCGGAGACTGTACAGTAGCTACATAGCAGTATGATAAACGTCGAGTAAGAATTACAGTATCTACTAGAAAAAAAAAAAAAAAACGTTTCTACTCATCTTGAACGTTCCACAAACATTCCGCCCTATAAGATATTCATGAAGCTTGAGAAGGAAGATTGGGCAGTACTGTCACACGCACTACAGCGACACGAGTACACTCTAGGATACCTCGTACATCCCCGCCTATCAACACTTATCCCCCTAAATCCTGCGGGAAGATACCGTCTGGATGAAGATGTGGACGTCACGCTACAACACGGGGAGATTAATCTCAGACCCGGGGCGGTTATACGTTAAAGGACTACATAATGTAATCATAATATTAAGTAATGATTAACGAAGAGGGGTGTATTAGAAAGCAAAGGGAGTCAAGTTTTATTGAGAATATAATGTCGTTTGGAAAGCATTATTCTTGTGAAATTTTACATTCTGAAGAAATATTATACCCAAGGGAACAAAATACCCGAGGAAAAGATGAATGTATAGATCTAAAACCGGGGAATTTTAATAAAATACTACCAGATTTTTGTATTTATAAAAAATGAATATATAGAACATAATTTCCTGCCTTCATATTTCGAAACATTTTAGATCTAGCTTATATTAATTGCTATATATTTTTTCATGTAGGCCTACTCATAAATTACGATTGTGAAGCATTATATAATTATTTTATCATTTTCATATACAACAGCCTGGGACCATCATACATAGGCTATAATTATATATATATATATATATATATATATATATATATATATATATATATATTCTCTTAGCAAATACATTGCTCCCGGTGACAGGTCTGGAGATCACGAAGGCACACAAGTCCCCACACCAAGTAAAGGTGTCCGGACCCTTCGAGGGGAGGGGGGGGGGGGAATTAGGACATTGTATAGAAATTTGCCCCATTTAAAACATGTGACATTTCAAAAGAACTACCACACAATTGAACAAATATAACAGTGCTATTATAGTTTTTTATGTTGGCAGGTTCATCAATGGTTCACCAATTAAATTGATGAAACAAATTGTCTGGAACCAACATTTCCTCGAAAACAAACGTAATTGATATCTTTGATGGCGTGTAAAAGTTGACGGTCGCGATCGAGAGACTCGCCTACTCAGTAACACTGCCGATAAGGGGTTCCGGCCTGCCAACACGACCTAATGACCTAATGATGGGCGTGGCCTGTTTTAAGAGTTAATGTATTATCAGCAGTTGATGATAATATCGGGAAGGCAGCGAATGACACAATGCTAGCGTGATGAGAAGAAGATCACGCTAAGGGTAGAGTCGATTCGGATGAATATTGAGCGATGCATGATTTTTTTTTCAGTTGTATGGTGTCTATTTTACATTCATATCTACGAAAATATTCGACTTCAATAATGTTTGTGAAAACACTTTGAACACTCAAGATTTTCTGAAAAATGGATGTTTTTTTTTTGTTGACATTATGGGGGTTTCAATACTTCAACGCTATAAATGTTTGCAACGATTTTCCCACTCAAAAAATCGATTTATTTTATACGGAAACTCTCAAAAGTTCTTACTTTTCCAAAATCATTTTTTTCCCAAAGAATTTGTAGATGTATCAATGTTAAGGATTCACTATATTGATCTATGCATTTTCTTATTTTCTTTTTACCTTATCTTTCATCCAACAGCGACTCCAAAATAACGTTTTCCTAATTACCAACTATACAAAACATACACAATAAAAGTAATACAACCAACAAACAATATCAAAACCACCAACAAAACAATCTGTAATGTGACAGTCGAAGTCACAATGCCCTTTGTCGAGACAATCATCACATGAAGCAATAGTCATCCGTGTCGATCGACCGTCTCTCCCACAACGTCAGCACGAACGATCAGCCGTCTCGACCCGTCAACCTAATTCCTGAGATGTTCGTATTTGTCTAGAATGTTGTTTCATGACAGTAACAATGATAGTGGTATATCTCTACAGACAAAGCCATTAGGCCTACGTGAACTAGTTCCACAGTGTAAAGGATCGTTACAGTAATGAGGCTATCATGTCAGGACATGATACTGTGAATAGATCTGGAGCCTTATTCCTGAGATAAATCAGATGTGAGAAAATAAAGTGAGAAAATTTTCTCATCTAACTTCTCATCAGATTTAGTATTCTTGCTAATGAAATACGATAAAGATTGTGAGAAACCATCAGATCAATCAAAATAGGAAGTGAAATAAAAATTCAGATACGAGAAAAAAAGAAGACAAATTGATCCAGAAATAATAATTGGCCATTTCATGTGAGATAATCATTTCCTCATTTACTTTTATTTTTCTCACATCTCATTTATCTCAGGAATAGGGGTCCTGGGGAAGAAATGATAGTGGAAATGTATAGAGAAACTTGGTGCAGATTTCAATGGTGAACGAGTTTGAAAGATGTAGTTTTTTCTGCCAGTAAATCTCGTTCACGAAAAAAAAACATCGATAGTTAATATAATCGTGTACAAAAGGCAACAAGCGCGCGACATATTTTATAATATTGAATAAAATGAAAAAAAGCGTGTTCTGATGTGTGGTAGATGTAATCAGTTTTGACAGATGTGACTTTTGTTGAGCAGCTAGAGTAAAATAATTTTAAAATGATGAAAATATATAATGGATGTAACAAATACGAATAAATGGATTATAGAATAAATAAATAAATGAATAATGAAAAGGGAAAATCCGACACTGAAATGACGGAAAATCCGACAATAAAAGTAGCACGTACGCTGTCAGTGTTAAAAAGTGGAACTTGTGAAAAGTCAAAATATATAAAGCGCGCGCACATGTCAACAATGCCATTTATTATAAATATAACATGTATAGGCCCTAACACTTTATTTGTAACATTTCGTAAGCCATATTGGTATTTAGAAGCGCATTCTGGTGTTACTTTAATAGTGTCAAATAGATGAATCAGGAAGGCAGTGAGTTAATATAATACATAATCAAGGTGTGCATGTATACAGTTTTCCAGTACATTTCCTTTATAAAATCTCGCTCATCTCACAACGCATTACTGTGTCTTCCTCTTCCAGCTACATGACTGTATGTATCTATTCCTCCACTGTGACTGCCTACCGTATATATATATATATATATATATATATATATATATATATATATATATATATATATTGTTGTTGTCGAGAGTGTAATTGAGATGTACAAGCTAGAAGTTGTAGTAATGACACGTAAGCAATCACTGTAATTGCTTTGTGACTGCCTAGGAAAGCTGATATCACTAGTAGACTATTCTTGATAGACTACACAAGCGTCAACTGGAAATAAAAGTCCTTTTTCTAGCGGGATGAACCGTCTGTTTCAACATTTCATCAATATATGTGATCTGGTATCTTGGAAAGTGAAAGGCTTTTATCAGAGACAAAAAAGAATGGTAGTTCAGACAGTGCAGTCACAATGTATTTCTACCAACAGACTCCATCATAATATAAAGGAGGTGTATCGATTCACGTCTTCCAAGTGAAGTATTTCTTCGGTCAGAATCTGAGTCCATGGTCCTATTTGCCTGTAGTGCAACTATCGCTTTTATATCGAACTATATAAAACAACAATGCTATACACGGTCCAGTAGAATTATCATGTTAGAGGTGGCATTTGTTTTTCACGAAAATAAAAGATATTGTAAGTTCAACAATGTCACCGGTACCGTAGCCACTCTTATCTACATCTAGTTCACAAGGGAATTATTGTATATCAAGTTTCGATGTTAATAAGAAAAAAATTGAGTTCAAGTTATTATTTAGGACGAAATTTACTATCAAAAATACAACTCCATTTTTCTAAGCCTTTGAATATTTGAAGATGCAGCCAGTTTCTTTATTTAAATTTACAAAGTTTTCGGAGTTATTCGGTTGGTAGATAAACTACTTTTTTGTTGTTGTGGTGGTACAAGTGTAAAATATCAACTACTGTTCCACGCGGTTTTTCTGCCCAACTGAACGCTAGAGAACCTGTCGTGAAAGAACACAACCATCACTCGTGAGTATAGTGTTATATGGAGGTAAGACCATCATATCTTCAACCAACTAATCCAGGCTGTCACCCCCCTCCCCCCCCTCCACCCCTCCCCCCTCTTCACCCCACCCCTTGATCCGAGAAGTTCACGAACTGTCACCGGCTATAAAAACGCTGTCACAGGAAGGTGTGTGTAAAAACCATGTATAGGATGAACCTTGGAAAACACTGTAGATGTGTTTACGGCAGCACACCAAATCGTTGAAAAAACAAATCTTAGAAAAATCAAATCCTAGAAAAGCCATATCTTGGAAAAATCAAATCTTAGATACCCATGTCTTGAAAAACCCATATCTTGGTCAAACCAAATCTTAGAAAACCCATATCTTGAAAAATCCAGATATCTTAGAAACCCATAAATTGGAAAAACCAAATCTTACAAAACCCATATCTCTGACAGTTCAAACATTTGGGTTTTCTGGGATATGGGTTTTCTAAGATTTGGTATGTAGCCATATTCACAGCGGGTCTGTAAGGTGAAGATATGGCGAGAATGGAACTCCGGTCTCCTGAATGACAGTTCAGTGTTATAAACACTTGACCACTGGTCTCATTATTGTAGAAACACAGATTTCGATACGGTCTTCACAATATTACGTGAAATAAAACTGTTAATATCTTGGATTTATGCATTTTGTAAAAATTATGTTACATGTGAAATACGGAATTTAAATAGACCTACATACCTATTATTGTTGTTCAGACGATTCGATAGTCACGTGGGGCATCCTGAAACAGAATAATTGCATTTTTATTGATTTATTCGAAATACAGGAATATTCTGGACAATTTCAAAAACATAGTTTAAGAAAAGTGCGAAAGAGAAGGCATTTAAAAATATATAATATATTTTATGATAATATATATTATATATTCAATATTAAATATTATATATCATATAATATATATTGAATGTATATAGATATCGATTTTTTGAATACTTAAATTTCACAAATAAATCAAGTTGGAACCCGGCACCTCCACCGATAATACTTTGTTTATTTTACTCTGTTACTATATAATATACCTATAACACTTTGTTATTACTATATTTATTTTATACAACAACTCATTTAACTTACAATTAGTTCAATATGGGAATCCTTGAATGCGATATTTTAAAATACATTTTTTCTGAGGTGGTAAGATTGCCCTTGTGGTGCCCCGTCCGAACGATCCTATATTTCAACAGCGACTCTGTGTCAAGATTGTATGTTAATAAAGAAAACTAGACTATCTATGTTTCGACAACATTCTTTAGTGAAGACAAGTGTACATACATATTTTTTTTTTAATTGGGTTTAACGACGCACTGTAATGATAGCGAAGATCTATTGGCGTAGGATTTCTGATGTTAACTTTTTTGTCATGTTTTATGACGACCTCCTTTCGGGAACACAAGTATACAAGAGTCAATAGGAACTTGTTGATAATTACATCTTGCCTCTTATCTTAACCCCTCCCCCTCCCTCCCCCCCCCCCTCCTCCCCTACCAAACAGTAGCTATCCTCTCCCTGATGGTTCGAAACCACCGTTCGATAATGTTAACATATAGAGGAAACGGCCGATCGGTTTCTTCGATATTCACGTTGTGAACACCGCCTTATCTCTACAATCTCTAGAGAGCAATTAATATTCATTAAGTTAAGTTGTAAATAATCTTATCTCGCGTGATAAGGGAAAGAAGTGGAAGAGCTACGTACGAGTATGACTGTTTCGAGCGACCGTCGCGCGTATCTCACACCACTAACGCGCGGGTGGTTCGAGCCGTATTCTTGAGAAGAAACAAGAATATACGCTGCATTTCGAGTAGCGCACAGCAGTGATACTCGCAAGTAATTCTTTCGAGTAACAAATGACTACAATCGTTACCATAGCAATATGTTTAGTGAACTGGGGGACTATGTAACACATTGTGATTGATTACAGGACTTCAAATCCCTGGAACTTGATCACTTAATATTGACGGTACTTATTTCCCTAATTTCAGAGAAAAATACAATTCATCATCTCAATTTAAGAAACACAGATATTTGCAATACCTTCAAGATGGTATAAGTAATATCTATTTATCTGATATCGCATAATTGTCAGGCGCATATACGATTAAAAAATATGTATTTTTAACCTATAGGCCCTACGCGTGACCATCAGGTGATTCGAGATGAATAGTTATTACTCACAGCAACTGAAGAAGGTGATAAAAATATATATGTGTTTTCTTGTTTCCAGATATTCTATATCTCATACCGTTCAAAAGTAGTCACTAAAACACTGATATTCCGCTAAATCAACTTCCAAGGACTTTTAAGGAAATAGTCTTCTTTCTAAGCAACAAATCAACAAAAAGTGAAATTAGAGTTGAGTAAGGCAAAACAGCGTACAAGTATAGAATTGAAATCGGGTAAATTTAGTTCAAACGTAGAACTTTATAAATTATTCAATAAATCATCGCCCAGGGTAATAATTATGTCATCAGGTTTTTCAACAAATCGACTCCACAACTCATCCTCTATTATTCAATCAATATTATAATTCATTTTTTATGAATTAATTCAACAGAATGATTTATTCCATTCATTTATGATTTATTCAAATTTTTTGTAGCAATCAATAATTACCAAAACACGATAATGCCTCTAACTGGCAGTTAATAGTTGTCATTTCGCCGACGCTATTTGTTTTCATTAACTCTCAGAATACGGCTCAGCTGGCTATGTGGTCCCAAATACGAGTCATGAACCTAGCAACACGTTTCATGTTTATCTGTTAAGTTGGCACGACGAAACACCAACACTCGTGGAAATAATAATTACAAAATGTGAATTCACACGATGTTGGTACGTGTCAGGCAGTTTTAACAACCCCCCTACGTACCCCCCTCCCCCCCCCCAACCAACTCTCCCTTTAAGAGCGCATGGGAGTCGATCCAGAGGCTTTTAGTTCCAACTTCTGAACGGTATGAGATTTACCAGATATGACAAGATACATCGAAAATCTGTTACGGAAGAAACACAGATCTCGCTAATACCTTCAAAATAATCTGAAATTAAATTATAAGCCTTTTGGATTCACACATTTTCAGAGATAAATGAGCTTTTTAGCTGAGAGAAGGTATACCAACTGTCCTAAAAAGCAGCTGTACTCAAAATCAACTGATCTAAAAACCGTGTTGATATTGGTGTGTGTGTTACACTTGTTGGAAAACCGTGTCGTGATCGCGGTTGAACTTTTGGAGATATCAAAATTATAATCTTGAGCAGGCATTTATCTTTGTAATAACTTGAAAATGATGTGAAACGTAGTTGTAAAACTTGGATTCAAACATTTTCACCTGTGAATGCGTTTTTTAGCCGAGAGAAGGTACCGACTGTCCTGAAAAACAGCTGACCTAAAAACCAATTGTGCTAAAAACTAGCTGACCTAAACTTCTACTTCTTGCTCAACCTGTACAGAATTCAATGTGGGAGGTTTGACTCCTCCCCTTCAGAAATGTAATTCTACACAAACCTCACCAACCTAACCCTAACCATCACTAGAGTCTGTAGAATATTTGATGGGTGATAACAAATTGTGAAGAGGAGGAACCAAACCCCCAATTTTATTTCTGTACAGGTGCTCAAGAAATAGGACTTCAGGTCAGTTGTATATGTCAGTTGGTTTTAGTACAGTTAGTTTCAAGTTGGATAGTTTTTACTCATATCGTTTTAAAGGGTGAAAAAAAGCTGTGTATTCCCCATATTATAATTCCGATAATTATCGCTAGGGGTAGTAACTGAAGTCACCGTTGGGCGTGGGTTCGAGTCCCGCATAAGGCATGGGTTTTTGTAAACGTCCTCTCACCTATCATCACATCATCGTTTCATTATCACCCGCTCATTCGTACCCCCGTATAACCTAGCTGTTGGTGGGGTCGTTAAGCAGCATTAAAAAATATATATATATATATAATTCCGATATCTCACACCGTTCGAAAATTATTCCCAAAAAACTGATATTTCGCTAAAACGACTCCCGTGGACTCTTAAGACTATATAACCTGTATACGAAAGTGAATATTATCTTACCCCTTGGAGAATAATGAGATGAAGTGTGGGGGGGGAGGAGGGATGCTGTGAGAATAACTGATGGAATCTCCAGGCCAATCGACGGCCGGGCAAACGGGCAACATTCCAAAAACTAAAACACAACTAATTGTGTATTGTTAAACCAACTTCAACCAAATCACTCTCTGATGGAATGATCTGCATTCAAAACGACAACTTAATGAAATATTTACATACATAGAAAAGGTACTCTATTTTTTTCTTAAACATTAAAAAGTCATGAAATTAGGAGTTAAATCATCTTTTTTTTATCATAACAAGAAAACTTGATAAATATTTTTAATATGATCAAAAAATGATATTTAAATTTCATGTAGTGTCATCTTCCTGTAGTAAATCTGGTAGAAAATATCGGATAAATTCGCTTCCACAACTTTGTAAGGCAAGTCAATGGAAGGGCCGTGAAATATAATATCCGCTCATTGGTTGGTTTTACTGGTGACGTAATGAACTTTGAAGAAAGAAACTAAGAAACTTGACGTTTTGAAGGTCCATGGCTTGACTACTGATTGCTTTTTTTTTGGAAGATAACTATCAAATGTTTACATGAGCACAAAGTTATGGTTAGGATTGATTTTTTTCTATTTGACCACAGAAATTATCGACATTTTCTACACAAATATTGTGATTTCCAACTATTATTCTTAGTTTCCGTTTTACGAATAATAAATTTTCTGATTAAGCGATAATTAGTGAATTAACTTGTTATTACCCTAGCGGTTATACCAATGGTATTTTTGTACCCCAATTAATAATCAGCTTAATCAACACATTTTTACTGTAGATAATAGGGGGTACCAAAGTTTAAAAACCACGATTTCGAGAAAAATTCCTGAAACCAGGCCACGAGGCATCATCCCAACTTACACATAGCTAGGTAAGGTTCATGAAATGAGCCTAAAGCGATTGTGAGTTTCGTATCGGTCCGCCGTGATGAGGGACTACTGAGAGATAAAGGACGGACCAGACAACCTCTGAATACCAGAGAATACAATATGTTCTGTGCTGAATTACCTTCGAGCAATTCTGAACACACAGTTTAGTCAGCTGGAAGTTCCTTTTATCATAGATCAAAGACCTACGTCAAAATCAGACAGAGCAGCTACTGCTAGACCTTCTTGGTTATATATGTATAATTGTGTATATATATATATATATATATATATATATATATATATATATATATATATATATATATATATATATATATATATATATATATATATATATATATATAGTTCAAAGTGAAAGATATTAACATTCATGCGGTTTGATAATTCCTAATACCAATGTTGGTAGTGTCCGGATATATCGCAAAAACAGTTTATATTGTGTTCCGGACTTTCGAGAACTGAAAACTTTTATCTGCGGCGAAGAAGTGTGGTCACAGACAGCGTAGACCTGGTGTCAAAGTTCATGGCTTTAATTTAAAATAATAATAAAATGGGGTGGTAAGATCGCCCTTGTGGTGCCCCTCCCAAACGATCCTACTCTCATCCTTAACCTTAATAGGGAAACAATGATTTTGTATCAAGTTTCGATGTTATCAAAAATATATATATATATATATATATATATATATATATATATATATATATATATATATATATATATATATATATATATATATATATATATATATATATGTATATACATAACACAGTTATCACACATATTGATATTTGAGTTTATTATGTTGGTATAGACAATCTTCTCTTTCAATGAATACAAGTATAGAAACGTCGACAAACTAATTATTTTCCCTATTGATTCAGATTACAAAATTACGTCTAAAAAAAGATAATAGTAAAAGTACATCACGACAAGACTTGAAATATCACTGTTGTGCACAGTTATAATAGAATAGACAGACTTTTATACAAGACATCTCTTTCTATCAACTTGCCAGATTATTTGTTCTTTTCACTTTTGTCTCCGTCCACAATCGTTCCCCTCCGACGAGTCCCTGACAAGTGCACAATAAACTCTATACTTTATTGAAGTTGTTTCCTATGAACGTAGACTTGGTTTGTTCTAGAACAACTTCTATAACGTATATACTTTATTGTGTTAAAATAAGTTACATTTATTGGATAAATCTGAGTAATTTTAGTAACTTTATGAAGGGATACGGTTGTCAACTGAACAGATCGAGACTGCATGCAGCATGATGTAGTTTTGCGTTCGAAGAACATGAAGGAATATCCATGGCTGCATGGCGAGCTGAGATGTAGGGGGGGGGGGGCGAACATTGACTCCCCCCCCCCCCCACGCTAGATGATGAATAATATGGAAATGGTAGCAGCACAAAACGATTTTTCTACAGCACTTTCAGCACAAAACAAGCATATTTCGGCAGCGTCATGAAAAGTATATACATTTCAAATGTGTGGGGGGTGGCCATTTACTTGGTATTAACTTGGCTCCCTCAAAACATTGAATTGAGAATAACGGAAAAAAAACGGTAGCAGCACAAAATGAATTTTCTACAGTACTTTCAGCACAAAACGAGCACATTTCAGCAGCGTCGTGAAAAGTATATACATTTCAAATGTGGGAGGCTGGCCATTTACTTGGCATTAACTCCCCTCAAAACATTGAAATGAGAATAACTAAAAAGCGGTAGCAGCACAAAACCAATTTCAGCACAAAACGAGCACATTTCAGTGCCTTTAGAGAAAATGTGAATTTCAAATGTGGAGGGGGGAGGCTTGTTAATGCACCTTTGAGGATCTAAGAAGAAGTATTGAGGTTACATGGTGGTTCAACTCTCCTGTCAAATCTGTTCCATTCCATGAGTACTATCCTTGAGCCTACGACTCTTCACTCTACCTAAGACGCGTTCCAGAATGAGGCGCTTAGCTAGCGCTAGATTAGCATTGTCGAAATGGCGTTCCAATTTCTAGCGGCTCATTCCGCTAGAATCTAGCCAATCGTTCCAGAATTAGGCGCTTAGCTAGCGCTAGATTAGCATTGTCGAAATGGCGTTCCAATTTCTAGCGGCTAATTCCGCTAGAATCCAGCAAATCGTTCCAGAATGAGGCGCTTAGCTAGCGCTAGATTAGCATTGTCGAAATGGCGTTCCAATTTCTAGCGGCTCATTCCGCTAGAATCTAGCCTGCTATGTCCGCTGACATAGCTCATCTAGCGGTAAAAGGGTTCCTAACTTGCTAGTTCAGCCATAATTTTGAGCGCCAATTCAAAGATCATGGGGTCGCTTGATATGGTCGAGCTGCAGATTAAGTATGATAATGAAATAATGACAATAACTGTGGAGAAAGTACTGCAGAACAATTAAATAATGGGGAGTTTAAATATTTAAATATAATGAGTAAATAATTGTAGGAACAAATTCGACGTTGCGGTTATAGGAGATGACCGAAAAGTTATTGAAAATATTCAATTCTATTGGCAAAAAAGTGAAAACTTCGTCATCCTCTTCTGATCCACTGGAGGAGGAATAAGAAGAATTGCCTGCATTCAATACAATCACTGGAGTTCTCAACACGATTTGATCTTCCGACTTGACTTTTACAGCTAGTTGCAAAAGATGCTCGTGGTCGTTCCAGAATTGCAAGCTAGCTGATCTAGCCGTGACGTATGCTGGGCCAACTATTTATAATAAACTACCCGCACATATAACCAGCCTTACCAAACTTCCATCTTTTAAATACAACCTGAAATCTTTTCTACTTCAGAACCCATTCTATGACCTCAATGAATTTCTGACTTCAAAGTCACACTAGTCAACCATCCCATCATCTTACATGTATTATCTATCTTTTTCAATTATCTCTTTCTGTTCACTTATCTCTTTCTATTCACTCATTTCATTTCTAGTTTTAAGTATTTTCTATATTTGTATCATGTACAAATCTTTGAGAAAAATAAACATAAACATAAACATAAACCTGTAGCGCTAGCAAAGCGCTTGATTCTGGCACGCACTCTAGTGTACAATTTAAACCACGTGCCTTATATATATATATAACTCTGCGGGTAGTTCCCCTTAAAATAAAATGAGATCGAAAACTTGAATCACAGGTTCTAGCGCATAATAGTTTCATGTCAAGCCGCGCGAGACTTTATCAATTAATACCAACTGAAAACAAGTAAAAACTTATTCCTCGCATCTACGTTATCAGAATCGAATTTAATACTCAATACGATTTAATTAAAAACCGTTACAAACCTGAGCTCGTTATTTTGATGTGTTATTCAGTCAATTTCAGAGCTTTTATCGTCAAACTTTAGGAACTCTCTGATGGGATTGGTATACTTCTATCCAAGACTAAAGAAGGTCGTCTGCCAACTAAATAATTGTAAAACTTTGACAATTAAATAACATCTTTGCAATATTAAAGAACTAACACTTTTGAAAGAAAAGTCTGTATTTCTGATCGTAAACCCACTTTGGGTTCACGATCTCGATTATCATTCACATCAAATCGATCCTTACAAAATTACCAATTTTCCCATAAGAGGAACTCTTTCACGTGAAAACCCAACTCAAAATATGTATTTCATTTTATTACATACGTATTTGCTCATAAATATTTTCATATTACTACATAAATACTAAATATGTATCAAATAATAGTATTAGGTGAATATTTTTACATTTTATTACCGTTACGTATTACGTATTTACATTTGGACCTCCAAATTATAAGTACATATAATCTCCTCTTTGTATGTATGTATATTTTTGCTGACTATTCAAGTTTTTATATAATTACGTCATTAAACTCTTCCTCCTGAATCCCGTTATTCAGAGAACCTCAGGGATTATGCAGACGTAATGAGAAACAGGGAGTTGCTTCTATACTCGGTTCAACAAGAGATGAAGGTTCTAGCGACCGTCTCCCCTATTCCACACCATTAGCGCGCGGGTGGTTCAACCGTCATATCTCGTGTGTGCTTGTGTCCCCGAGAGATGAAGGTTCCGATTGACCGTCCCCCCTATCCCACACCATTAGCGCGCGGGTGGTTCAACCGTCATATCTCGTGTGTGCTTGTGTCCACGAGAAATGAAGGTTCCGATTGACCGTCCCCCCTATCCTACACCATTATCACACGGGTGGTTCAAGCCTTCACACGTAGTTGATATATGATGATCGCTTGGAAATGGTCAAGTCGTATGATGTTATTGCTATTAAAGGGGCGGGATTAAGGGATGATCTCGATTTATATGGGAATTGAAGGAATAATTCTGGGATTTGAAATAAATGAGGAACATTGGTGATAATGTAATCGTTTTCGTTTTAAAATATAAAATATAGGTATATAAACTAGAGAGCTTGAAAATATATATCGTAGATGTTTTATAACAATTATAATAATAAAATACATCCCTATATTTATCCTACAGTGATAATTTTCAGGTCAGGGGGCGTGATTAGACAGAGAGAGAGAGAGAGAGAGAGAGAGAGAGAGAGAGAGAGAGAGAGAGAGAGAAAGAAGAGAGAGAGAGAGAGAGAGAGAGAGAGAGAGAGAGAATCACCTTAGAAACATCAAAATCGCAAAATCGAGTAAAGTCTACGTCACGAAATAGAAAGAAGAGTCTGGTCCTGAAGGATGAATTGATTAATTTTAATTTTTGAATAAATTAAAATTATGATTTCTAGTTGTCTCCAAAATTGGGGAAAAATATCATCATTATGCGTAGGGCCTAATCTCTTTTTAAGGCTGTGATGCCCTTTAATCTGTTCTAGTTTGACTTTTTATCGCTTTTCTTCTTCAAAGTCGTACTGGCTGACGCTTTCCATAAAAATAAATGGTACCATCAAGATAATCAGTTTTTTGGCCAAAATTGATTTATTTATTTTCACATGAATGAATTCACTCAATAAAAACTGATATCCCGCTTTTTTGCCAAGAATATAAACATTCTCATAATGAAACGCATTTAAGAGTCCATGGGAGTCGATTTAGCGGAATATCAGTTTTTTGTGATAACTTTTGAACAGTGAAAGGTATCGAAAATCTGAGAACCAGGAAAAACAGATATTTTCAATACCTTCAAGATGGTAGGAGTAATAACTATTTTTCTTACATCGCATAATCGTCAGGCGTATAGGTTAAAAAATGTGTGTTTTTAAGCGTATACGCCTGACAATCAGGCGATTTTGAATACATAGTTATTACTTATAGGATCTGGAAGGTATTGACAATATCTGTGTTTCCTGGTTCTCAGAATAATTTCGATATCTTATACCTACCGGTATCGAAAGTTATCACAAAAAACTGATCTTCCGCTAAATCGACTTCCATGGACTCTTAAGACCGAACCTTTCTCTTTTGGGAAAGTTGCCAGATACTGGTTAATGAATTCAACTTTGAACTAAGCTACACTAAATCCACATTTTCCATGGTACTCGAACTACCCCACCAACAATTGGGTTATATGGGAGTACGAGTGAGCGGGTGATGATGATATCTCACAGTGATAATAAATGTAAGTATAACAACAATGCCTTGAGCGGGATACGTACCCAAGCAGACTTGATAACAGTTTCTAAAGCATTGCCTTTACTGCCCGAGCCACGGGGGATGACAATTAGACTCTATTTATCATGAATTGCGTCGTGTTTTCGACGGATGACTAGAGGGAGGTAATATATACTTTGTTTATATATATTTCCCTCATTAATTATAGTCATGTCGTTAAAAAGTCGTTAAATAACAATCACAAACTAAAAAAAAAACATAAATAAAACTAATGAACTTCACCCTGACAATTCTACGTTTTATTTTCAAAATAATAATAAAAAAAAATCAGAAGAGTATATAATCTCACAGTCGAGTTGTTATTTGAAAATATATGTGCGTTTGTTTTACGTGGTTAATTTTCTTTTGTCGTCGTTATTTCTCCGTCGTTTTCTCTCTCCGCGTCGCTCGATCGTTATCTCATTTCCTCAGCGCAACAACAACAACAACAACAAACGGTCTCTAAGTACTCGTACAAGCTGTGAGCAGCTGCTTACGAAAGTCTTCAACAAAGTTTGTCTTTAGAACGTCGGAGAAAATCTGAGAAAAGCGTATACTTCCTTACATGAACTAGCTGGAGGATATAGGACTAATATGTATAGAAATCTGTGCTCTGAAAACTTTTACTATAATAGCATGCTAATTCGAATTCCAAACTTGAATAAAACAATATATATAATTAATTGAAAACACCGATTGGGGAAGGAAAACTTGACACACAATTAAAAATTTTGTAAAATTATCAGGATGTAGCACTCGGATTACGTCATCTATAATAAGTAATTCATGATGTACAGAAATATTACCTAGGAATACTTGTAATAAAAATGGAAAAATAATAATGATAACTTGAAAAAAAAAAAGAGAAAAGTGAATAAATACAGCTAACAATTTTTGAATACGACAACAAAGAAAAAGAAGACCAATGAAATGATATGAAAGAAAGAAACAGAATAAATAGTATTCAATACAAATAAAATACAAAAAAACAATGCTGAAGTCTCTGAATATGTCTTAGAATTGTAAAGTTCCTCGAAGGGCGAGTAAAACGTTACTATCGGCTCAACTTCCTCCGATGACGGGTGTAGAGATGAATCTTCTCACCGACTCCATGTACCCGACTATTATTAGTAATATATTACAGTTCTTGACATTTAGGAAATGGAAGCTCATGAAATAATCTCAGTCATAAACGAAACAATCCACCTAAATCATAAATAATTGAGACCAAAACTGGCCACGATATGTGGCTGTTTTATTTATCGTCATCAAGATACCATCAGGAATTTTATTAAAGGACATCATAACTCTAAAACTGGATTTTAATTAATGATGATTATATTTATTCATCTAATTTCAGAGAAAACTAGAGATCGTCATCTCAATTTCAGGAATTTTTAAATTCTTTGGTCCGAGGTCCAGAGATCATGAATCATGACGTAGGCATCGATTCTGTATTGAAACATGAATAGAATCGAGTAGTGTCTACGTCACGACTAAAATAAAAGACCCGGGTCCTGGAGGGCAGATAAATTATTCACAATTTCTAAAATTGAGATAATGATTTCTAGTTTTCGGTGTACGTTATTTTCGGTGTGCGTTTGTTTTTGGAGTACATTATTTTTATGCATCTATAATAGGCCTACGTTCTTTTTGGTGTACGTTTTTTTCGGTGTATTGGCGGATCCTCTTTTTCCGGTGTACGTTTTTTCTGGTGTACGATTCTTTCGGTGTATTGGCGGATCCTCTTTTTATCGGTGTACGTTTTTTTGGGTGTACGTTATTTTCGGTGTACGTTTTTTCCGGTGTACGTCTTTTCCGTGTACGTTTTTCTGTGCTATAATCGGAGGCTAGCCCATCAGTTTTCGGTGTATCGGCGCATCTACTTTTTCTCGGTGTACCGGTACACGTTTTTCGGTGTACATTATTTGTTTTTCTCGGTGTACGTTTTTCTCGGTATATCAGATTCTAGCCCATAATTAGTATTAAAATGCTATAATCGTATAATTATTGCGGCCATTTACCTCGGCAATAACGAAAGTACATACATGTTGTTGACACAGAATCTGTATCATGTATGTATTATATTTATGGTTCGAGATGACGCCGTCGGCAATCAGTGCTCTGCTTGTCCAACACACGTGTGTTTTGTTGGTCACATTGGATCTGAATACGTAATTAATTATACTGACCAGTATGTGTACAAAACGAAATGAAAATATAGCATTATTATTTTAACGGCAAGGTATATTAATTGGCAGTTAGACATGGTAGGTCTGAACCATGACATTTTT
>OU015471.1:3534643-3610050 GCA_907164805.1 Brachyptera putata | reverse complement strand
ATTCAAAAATCTAGTTTAAGGGTTGTGATGCCCTTTAAATACGGGCACCTCATCCCTATCTCGTGAATTATTTCACGTTCTCACTCCATTGATCGTCTCGTTACAACTTTCTACTTCAACTGTTTATTATTGTGTAATGTTCCTTAACGACCCCACCAACAGCTAGGTTATACAGGGGTACGAATGAGCGGATGATAATGAAACGATGAAGTGATGATAGGTGAGAGGACGTTTACAAAAACCCATGCCTTATGCGAGACTCGAACCCACGCCCAACGGTGACTTCAGTTACTACCGCTAGCGATAATTGACTTAGCCACCGGGGCGGCTTGTTTATTATTTATTTAATATTAACCAAGAACAGTTAGTACGAGTGTGAGAGGTTCCGATCGACCGTCTCCCCTACACATCACCACTAACCATCGGATGTGTCGAGGCGCACACTCGAAGTGCTACTTGATAATGATACAGCAGTAATTAACTATATGTTATTTAGTGAAACAGTGGCGGGAAACAGGGAAACAGTTTAACTGAGACGTTGAAAAAATGTGTTCGGCTATGAGAAGTAATTTTATTATGTTTTTTGGATAGCGGGATGGGATTGGTCATGGCGATCGTGGCCTATAATTGAGAAACCATTCCAATAAAATCATGAAAAACCTCAATCAAGACGTCGAGAATCGAACCCCAGTCTCCTGGACCCTTACCTAATAAACCACTCAAAATAACTAGCTAGGGCTGGCTAGCTCCAAGAGGCTAGGACTTTCATAGGTCAATGTATTCTAAAAAGCTACCAACAATGACAATATATTATGATAACAAAGTCACGGTCTCTTGGACTGCAATAATTCATCACATTTCGAGGCCCACCTCAAGATCAGGGCCAGGATTTCCTGCTAACAACAATGGAAACACACAGAGACAAGACATGTTGCCATGACAGGTAGCTCGTGTAGTCGATATTAACCAATCATAGCACTAGTCTCGTGGAGCTAGCTAGCACTAGCACGAAATGCATTAGGTAAGTGTCCAGAACGACAGTTCAGCCCCCTAGTCTACGACAGTAGCGGCTGGATAAGCAGGAATATATCGAAACTGGCGTCATGGCCGATACACCAAACACCCCGCTACCTACGCCACTGGTTATAATTGTTATTTAACGCGTCATCAGTCGTGTATTTACAGCGTGTTCGTGTTGTAATGCGGCGTCTGTGAGGTACCGGGCGAGATAACGCGGCCAGTCGGTCGTAAATTACTCGCTATAAGCTGCTATTGCTTGCTTGCACATCAGCATACCGTGCTGTACAAGCAACACTCGATATCCTGTAGGAGCAGCAGGACTCAGGGACTGGACGGGGCAGCAGGACTGGTGATGGGTGTGGCTTATTACTAGGAAAACGCCATATATGCGTTGTTAGACGAGCGAATAGTAATAGTATGGGTAAAAATGGGTAAAAACTGCCTCGAGATGGTACCAATTTAACACATTTTATGTTTTTCTTCAAAATGGCTGACCCGATCAAGCTGAAAATTTTTATAAATGTGTTTCAAAATTTAATTCAACCTCATGCAAAATTTCATTTTTTTGTAGGCGTTTGAACTGTGGAGAACCGACAAAAAACATAAAAAAAGCAAAAAAATACATAAAAACGAACATCAATTTTTTTCAGTATGGTTAATTGAATCCTCGATAAAGCTCGTCTAATGACGAGTCCCCACTCTGCGAGAAATTTTCTGCAAGTCGGTTTTCAAAGGGGACTAAAAATGATAGTTAAAAATCACAACAATTGTGTGGATATTTTTGTTTTTCTGTGGTCAAATTGAAAAAAAAAACAAGCCATAACCCTGCGCTTCAGTTAACATTTTGAGACGTATTTAATCAACGTATGGATTTATTCTTAGTTTCTTTATTTACAAACTCAATTAGAACCAAACTCTCATTCCGAGGGGTTAACAACTCCTGAAATCCGGTGTACACTTGCCATGAAATCCCATTGAAATCTCTTGAAATCCCGATGAAATACCATTGAAATCTCTATGAAATCTCTTGAAATCCCTGAAATCCTGAAATCAGGTGTACACCAAATTTGTGAGTTCTAAACCCCTCGTCTCATTCTGAAACTTCAACAATACAAATCATACAGCTGTCTTTTCACAGCCTGTGGATAATGTAGATCCAGTCAGCTCATCAATCACCACCTCTTAGATCGACATTATCCAGGGCCTCTAGACTTTCCACAATTTTTATTATTTTCCTAAAAAAAAGGTAACGGCGTCGGGAGTCGAACCAATAGCCGTGGAGTCTCAAAACGCGAGCCAGCAATGCAAGCAATACAGCCGTGCTTCCCAATATATTAAACGTTCTTATTTTCATGGGAATAACGGAAATTTTGTGTTTTCTGAATTTGTACAGACGTCAATAAAGGCGCCGTTTGTAACAAGAGCATTTAGAGTTTCAACCGCGAGGACCTATAGAATGCAAGTGTGTGTCTGTGTTAGAAAGCTTTTATCCCGTTTTTCCATTTAGATGAGATTTCTCCAGCTTCTTGAAGAGGGATTTATAATACGGATGGAAAAACGTATCAACATTGCGTGGCTATAGGCCTACATGTGTTCCCCTGATCCGAGTCCCACATTTATTGCGATACCATGTCATTCATGCGCTCACTCTCTCTTTATATCTCTATTTCTGTCTTCCTCTCTCTCTCTCTCTCCCCCTCTCTCTCACTCTCTCTCTCTTTATATCTCTCTTTCTGTCTCCCTCTCTCTCTCTTTCTGTCGCTCTCTCTCTCTCACTCCCTCTCTCCCTCATTCTCTCCCTCACTCTCTCTCTCTCTCTCTCTCTCTCTCTCTCTCTCTCGATCTCTCTCTCTCTCTCTCTCTCTCTCTCTCTCTCTCTCTCTCACTCTCTCTCTCTCTCTGTTATAAAAACTGTTATAAAAACCAAAAGACTAAAACTGTCCTAACAATCAACTGTTCTAAAAACCAATTTCACAGGGGTTTTTCGTGGTTTCCCTCTGTAGTCTAGGCTAATGACGGGATGGCTCCCACAATAAGTCGGCCACGACCGCTTCCTTCCCACTATCCTTCCCATTAAACAGGAAACCTTCATCTCATCATCCCATCACCCCATTAATCATCCATCCGACACCAATAGACCTTCGCTGTCATTACAGTGCGTCGTTAAATCCAATATAAAAAAAAAAACTGACCTAAAAAAAGACACACTGTGCTAAATACCAACTGAACTAAAAATCAACTGTTCTAAAACCAACTGACTTAAACTCCAACTTTAACATTATTTATCAGACTGTACTGAAGTAAGAGTGGGGGGTATGGCAATAGTGACATGTTTTCAGAACAGTCTAATTTTAGTACAATTGGCATTTCCCCCGTGTTTCCTCAGAGGGATAGATGATGGTACTATACATTAGCCACGCTCGATTCAGCGTCTATTTACACACTGGTCGGTGTACACGGGCATCTAATATAACACCCGAATACCGGTGTCTATCTGTTGTGTGTATAACACTTTCGACCAAGACATCTTCGCTGTATTATTACAATATATCGATGAAGTTTCAATCAACAGTTCTTTACCGTTAGCAAACATTGACGAGAGTATGTTTCGAGACGTCTAAAACACTATAGTCATCCGTATAATATCCAATAGAGATGAAGAAATCGATCGGCAGTCTTCCCTATCTCGCATCATTAACGCACGGGTGGTTCGCACCTTCGTCTCTCGACAATTTACAAGAAGATACATTTGGTCCACTAGAAATGACGGTTCGGATCGACCGTCTTCCCTATTCCACACCATTAGCGCACAGTAGTTTCAAGCCTTCATCTTCCGCGAATACAAGTATACACTTGTATCCACGCGAGATGAAGGTCACGATCGACCTCTCATCTATCTAACGTAAGTAACGCTCGGGTGGTTTGCGTCTTCATTTCTCATCAATAAGAGTTTGGACGCTTTGACGCGCGGCCAACAGAGTGCTTCCTACCACTCAATCACCCCCCCCCCCCCCCCCCCCCCACCCCCTCACCCACCCCCTACCCTGAGCCACGAACAAACCTTCTAGAGATCTTATGTAGTGCGTTTTAGGTGGAAATTGCTTCGATTTCTAAGAAAATTGAATATGCTTGCGTCCACGAGAGATGAAGCTGGTCAATACAGGGGTTCACATGACAGTTTTATCACGTGCTGTCCGTGACAATATCGGATGGGGTCGTTGGAGTGTTCCCATACCGGTTTTTTCACGTCACTCGACGTATTCAGTCTATCGGCAGAAACTACGTCTAAAACGGTTAAAATTATTCCATTATTGACTAAAAGTTCTGATTTATTGCAAAAAGATAATACGTATATATCCTTATATATCACCGTTATGTTTGTGTGCAGCAGGGTTTCCAATTCCGATGTTTTCTTGTCGTCCGACACGATTTTCCGACTGACCAATCACAAGCCAGTATTCACCTAAACAACATGGCGGATTATTGATGCTACCTCAACTTGTATCGGCCGAAATTACGATTCTACCGGAAATTACATTTTCCCACTCTTAGCAGATAGGTTTCCTGCACTCTTGCTTCCGTTTGTTTTGAGTAAAAGTGCGCCAACTTGTGATTTGACAGTTAAATTCCTCAAATTCAAAGAAGCCTGTGGATTTTCTGGTAGTGAAGGCGAAGGCCATGACGTCACGAAAACGTTACGGCCCAGACCTGCCAGAAGTCGTACCGATATCGTGTCGGACAAGAAAATATCTGAACTGGAAACCTTGTTTTAACTTGGAAATTTGACCGTCTTAAAGGAGATCACAACCCTGAAAATAGATTTTAACAAATAATGAAGTTATTTATATCCCAAATTTTACAGAAATCTAGGAATCATCATCTGAGTTTCAGAAAGTAAAATCTATTTATCTGCCCTCCAGGACCCGGCCCTTTTTCTGAGTCATGACGTAGACATTACTCGATTCTCTCCATGTTTCTATACAGAAATTGTTATGCCTACGTCATGACTCGTGGTCTCTAGGGGACAAATAGATTGATTATAATTTCAGAAATTGAGATGATGATCAATTTCTAGTTTTCTCTGAAATTAGGGAAATAAATATCGTTCATTATTAATTAAAATCTTGTTTCAGGGTCGAGATGTCCTACAATGATTATCCAGGTCGATATTTACGATTAGAAATACAACTAAATCTTTCAAAACCGTACAAAATTTCAAAGAATTTTACATTTATTCAGTTGGTAGGCCCTATCACCTTCATCTCTCGTGGCTACAAGTATATAGTGCCGGTCCGCCAATACCACACAATGGCGACACGCGAGGGGTGAACTTCTTCTTCGAGGTCAGGGTTCAAGGTTCAAGGTCAAAAGGGTGTGGTGGGGTTCCCCATTGTGCGGAAATAGGGCGGGAGTTTCACGAGTGACAGCATTGCTATTTGGTGCGTGTATATATAAATCTTTATTTCGATCTCTGCCCATGTATATTGGGTTGCCTTGATGACACAGAATAACAATTGAATTAAAATTTAGATAAATACAAATGAATAACAATTTGAATATAAGGCTGAATTGAGACTAAAATGATGAAATAATAAATAATGAAGCTAATACACCGAGAGAAAGTAATGGCGGTCACATAAACTAGTCGATCAAAATGGATTAAAATGAATCCTGAAAGTTATTCACTGATATCAAGGGGAACCCACCCACAGGAACGTATAAATTTTGGGTCATATTATATTGATGTATCAACTCACTATCAAGGTTCAAATGATATCCTGAAAATTTGAAATGAAAAAAAAAGTTGAAAATTCCGAGAAAATTTTGGAAAAACTAGTTGAAAAATACGTTAAACCGTTACATACACGACAACTAGTAGATAGTTGGCATGAAGATGACAATTGATACATCGGTAGGGTCAACCTTCCTCTATCAGCTATCAACCTTCCTTTCTCTATTTTTAAAAGCACCTTGTGTTTTTACATAGACAGTTTGGATTTCATATTCTCGTCATAAGTTAGGCGTTAGTTCTAATGTCGAGCTGTATTGTGAATGTGCCTATAAGGTTGACATATATACTGGCTGTTTATTTGAAAACGCTCATAGAAACGACGCCGTGGATTTATTTGATAGCTCTTATCGGCGTCTCTGCACGAGTGAACACGAGTATCCGAGCTGAACTTCGGCTTTCATCACCAAGACGGTAATATAATGTAATTATAATAACGTGAAGACTTATCGATAACTCAATTTTAATGAGATTTTTAATAAAGTTTTTCTATGAAGTTAATGAGTTTTATTCCAATCTTTTTTCAGGTTATTGAAATTGAATTGAAAATTGAACGTGATTTTTTATTTCTACTACTATAGGATGGTATGGAAATTGAATCTGTTATATTCTGATATTTTTATCAGAAGGAATGGAGTAAATAGGAACTCGTATCAGTTGCTAAACATGTAATTGGAATCAATTGAAAAGTCATTAAATGCCCGTTTGGCTCAGTTAGTCAAGACGTTGTCTTGTTAACTGAGATCAAGTCCAACGTGGGTTCGAGTCCTGCAGAAGGCATTGATTTTCTATAAAGCATTCATTTATTTATGTATTGCACTGTCTAAATCCTCGATGACACTCTTCTAAACCTTTTCCAAAATCTGTTAAATAATCATCACTTTTTGAAAAACTAATCTCAAAATCTCGAATCGATTTCCTCTCAACTCGACCTTTTCTCAACTCGATTTCATGTCTCGACTCGAACGAATATCAACTCGTCTGAATCTCGACTCGACCAAATCTCAACTCATCCCGATCTCGACTCGACCGAAGTCGACCGATTCTTAACTCGACTGTTCTACAATTCCATCTGCTCATACAAGCTGGGAATCGATCGAGTTGAAACATCGGACGAGTTGAGATTCGGTCGCGTTAAGACGAAACTGCACTCTGCTCTACTTCAATTTTTAAGACGTTTTCACGTCAAAAAAATCATCATCATATAACATCCTACAAAAGCAAGTTAACGTTCATCTTTTATTAGACGGCTGAAACAGTTATAATACTCGAGGCACTTTGTGGTTTTCCGAACTCCCCGGCGGTTTCAATTCAATTAAGCTCCACAAGTTGTTACATGTTGTTGCTGTTGTTTTATGTGATGGCCTTTAATGTCGGTTCGATCGCCAGACGCGGCGCACATATTGATGCAACAGTTTAACGGTCCAATCACAAGGCAGGGCTTTATGGTTTCTGTTTGATTGAGACAAGGTGTTTAGAGCGGTCGGTGCTTATATATATATATATATATATATATATATATATAAATATTTATTGAAGACTCTGTCATGTTACACAGTACGACCGTTCGACACATAATAATAATCAAATACAAAATTAATGAAGTAGAAAAAACCCACAACAATAATAAATCACAAATAAATGATTGATAAAAAATGACTGTAGAAAATAATGAGAGAGTAATTATTATAGTAAGAATAAATTAGAATTAATACAATTAATTGGAAATATCAAATTGGAGAAGTAAGAATTAGATTAGAATAAGAGAGAGTAATAGAGTAATTCACCTTCACTAATTTTTTTCTATGCTCGAAAACTTTGGAGATGTGAACTTTTCATTCAATTACACTGGTTTTCGAAAATGGAAAAAACAGTCAGGATAAAATTCTCGATTCTCGAGTTTAAATTAGTTTGGAATGTTTGTTTGATTGTATCAGTTATAGTTTAGGTTAGGTTCTTTAAATTGGTTAGATTGTGTTATTCAGGTCATTTTAGGCTGCGCGCAACAACAACATCAACAACAACAACAACAACAACAATAACGTCCTCATGTGGTGACGTAGACCGATGATCCGATGAATAGCGGCTGCCCAAAAAAGTTGTTCCAGCTAACCAAAGCTACAATACAATCGTATACACAGACTTGCACTATCTGTTTTCATTATTATTTTTCATTACCAACATGTGGAACTTTACATATATTCATTGTTAGTTCGTATCTCATCTCATGCGCGGTGGGGGTGGGGGTAGGGAGGGCTGGAATATTGTACCGACAACAACGGTATATGACGTCATAGCGTATCTATAGCTGTTAAAGAAACACTAGCCAATCAAAGTTGAATGATCAACACTCAGTTTAAATGAAATTGAGATCAAAATAGATATACTCTTACTACGTTATAACCTATATACGACCACAAACAACGTGAAAATTTAATTTAATTTCAAAGTATCGTTTTATCTGGGAAACAATGTCGATATAAAAGTTTATGTTCATGTACTTCACGATTTAATTATTTTAAAATTAATTAAAATTCTTCTGTGTCGGGAAAACCTATTATACGTGATAGCTCACTGCAACCCGATAGTGTTTACAAACACCTTTCACTATGTTAACCCACATTTATCTACGGAGAGAAAATATGCAAGCTTCAGAATGTGCACTGGAATTTGAAATATGCATTCATTTTAGTAGTATTTTTAGGGGTGTGCACGTCCAGGTTTTCAAACTCGAGTCCGATTCGAGTCCGATTCTTCATAAAATTATCGAGTCCAAGCCGAGTATTGAGTCCATTTTCGAAAACATATAATAATTATTAGGATGATTTCAGGCACTATCAGTACAAAACTTCAACTTCGAATAATTATAATGTGCTATTTAGTAGTTAGTCATCAATGGAGGAAAGGAATAAATACAAAGGAATCAATAAAAAATAATGGGGGGCATGTTCACTCTTATATTTATCAATTTACTTCATGTTATATTTACTTGAAGTTGTTTTTACGGTACCTGTTCAAATTAGGCCCTACTTAATTATGGTAAATAGATATGCGAGTATTTCAAATTTCGAGAATTCGAGATTTCGAGAATTCGAGAATTCGAGAATCGACGGCAGATTCAAAGACTCGAATGAACTCGAAAATCGATTCTAAAATTACTCCTACGAGTCCGATTCTGGCGGAGACTCGGAATCGGACTGAAAATTAAGTAGACTCGCACACCCCTAAATATTTTCAATCTACACACAAATCGAAAGAATTTCGATAGTTATAGCCTTTGTAGGTCCTCAAAAGAGGACGTCTGAAGAGCGTATACCATTATTGTTGGCGACATTTCAACCTAATAACTGAAGGAAATCTTAAGAGGGCGCTGAAGAGCGCATACCAGAATAAAGTTTATTCGGCCTTTGTGCTTTGGGATACTTTTGTAAATATGGTCAGGGGTCTGGGTAAGGTTTGCCAATTGAAACCCAAGCTCATGTCACCTAGCCACGAGTATACCTCAATCCAGTATACGCTCTTCAGGAGCCCAAATCCTAAAATCCGTATGCATAATTACAAATAAGAGATGTCTCATTTACAGCTAAATGCTCAGCATAGCTATGCTTAGCTTTATTTGAAAAAAGTTGTGAACAAGAGTTTTCATTACTGTATTATCTGACAAGACTGTATGAAACATGTGATGTAATTGAGTAAAAGTACTTGGGCTTAAGATTCAAGCTTAAGCTTAGAATCAACTACACTGCTTTCAACAAAGCTGGCCAATTATCTCTTATTTTCATTGACCTTTTTCTTTCCTTCAAGATCTACCAATCAACCTCGACTTAAATTGTCCCTGAAGACATTACAGAATTCGTTTTAAAGCTTTACAGAATTCGTTTTAAAGCTTCACAGAATCCGTCGTAGCTTTATTGAATCGTTTTGTAGCTTCACAGAATCCATTTGTTGGCCCAGAATCCGTTTTAGCCTTACAGAATTCATTTTATGGCTTTATACAGAATCCGTTTTACTCCTAAAAACAAGTAAACAATTATCAGAATAATAAAATACCAAAATCCAATCAACAATCAAATGCTAATTCAAGACCCGAGTAAGTTTTCAGTGTCATTGAAGAAATACCCATATTTCAATAAATTATGCCCCGATTAGATCAAAGGAGAATGTGTAAATTTCAATACTAATAACTTCCGAAGGAAGCTTTCTTACTTTCTCTCTCTCTCTCTCTCTCTCTCTCTCTCTTCTCTATTCATATGACCCCTCTCTTTCTCAGGGCCATCGTCAGGCAATATTTTCTCCTCAAAACAAAAATCAAGATATATAACGAATTTACATAGAATCTGCATTATAAAGGATATTTCTCACTATTGGACGATGTTTACGGGAATCTTTTCTCGCCCTTTTAGCGTGCATTATTCAAATGAAGGAATCGACAAAGAAAATGTGGAATGAAATATGGAAATGTGTTTCAATTTGTTTGTTACATTTTATGAGAAAAGAAGCTGAATATTGAAATATTCCATATATTAGCGAGGAAAGGAAACTGTGGAGAGAAGATGCTAATAAATTCCAATATTACATATATATTTTTTTATTATTCACTTGCGGGTACAGTGGTCGATAACCCCATTAAAATAAACTCTGAAGAGAATTTATTGATATCATTCGCACTGAAACGAGCAGACAATACATATACGTAAACCACGCATAGTCTACGAAAATATAAGCAGCTAAATATATCGATTACCCAAAGTACAAGACATAGCGTTTTGTCCGCGGGAGATTGGCAGGGCAGGAACTTTCTTAGTCACAACTGACAGTGATTTGAGATAAAATGAGTGAACATAAATCACCCATAAATAGAGGGGGGAGCCGGGGAGAGAAAGAGAGAGAGGGGGGAGAGAGAGAGAGAGGGGGGGAGAGAGAGAGAGAGAGAAAGAAAGAGAGGGGGAGAGAGAGAAAGAGAGAGTGAGAGAGAGGTGACAGACAGAGAAGAGAGGGATAGAGAGAGAAAGAGAGAGAGATATAGATAGAGAGAGGAGGGGTGAGAGAGAGGAGGGGAGAGAGAGAGAGAGAGAAAGAGAGACATATAGAGAGATATAGATAGAGAGAGGAGGGGAGAGAGAAAGAGAGAGAGACAGATGGCTATAGAACAATACACATCATAGCTGTCTAGACAGAACAACAGTGCGAACATAAGGAGGTAAACAAGCTCGAAGTCAGCTTTCGAGACGGTTTTCAATAAAATCCTGACATGTTTAAAGAAGTGTAATCCTGGATGATGAATGATCGAGGAACTATACTTGTGTCCACGGAAGAAGAGGGTAGTCTACCAACTGAATAATGGTAAAAATGCAGGTAAACTTGAAACATAAGCTTTGTAAAGATGCAGTTGTGTTTCTCATCGACAATATCTAGTTCAAAAATCAATTACTTTCAAAATTGACACACTCGACTTGAATAATTTTGTTATTTTGGTTACTTGACCTAACTTTACAGTTGGTACAACAATATATATATATATATATATATATATATATATATATATATATATATATATATATATATATATATGTATATATGTATATATAGTTACTTAATTCTGAATCATGTACCCAGTGATATAACAGACTGTGTGTTGAAGACATAAACTATAGAAATGTCCAAACCACTCGCAGTTGTGACATGACATAATGCTTTACATGAAGTAAGTAAGTACATTTCCAAAGCACAATACGTCAGCAGGAGAACGAGATAAGCTCTTTGAACTCTTCTAAGAGCAGGTCGTTAACTCGTCAGTAAAGTCCGGCCACGACGCCACAAGGTAATCTATGAAGATTACTGTCATGATAGGAGGTCAGTTAGTGAAACGCAGCATATGCGTGGAGATGAGTTATATGGGCACATTTATATGATGTCATGGAGAGATAATGTAATGGACATATAGTCTTGATTTTGGAATCTATGTCACAGCATTTCTGTTTTTTTTCCATTGCATGTTTAAATCTTGGGAGATTTATTGGTTTAACCAATATATAGCTCCAAGATGAAAATTAAATCTCTTTTTTTCATATATAAATTATCATGGTGTAATATTCTATTAAGTGGATGCTGAATGACAATTATGCTATTCGAGATGAATAGTTAGTAGCCCACTCACACCATGTTGAAAATATTGAAAATATCTATGTTTGCTTCTCATTAGAATTTTGATGTCTCATACCGATCAAAAGTTATCACCAAAAAACTGATATTACGCTAAATCGACTCCCATGGACTCATAACACTGCTCATTATTCCTGGACTTGATACTTCATAATTCATACAGTTTGTCAAATGAGTTGAACTAGAACTAATTATTTCCTTCGGGTGGTGAAACCACCCTTGTAGTATCACAGTCCAAACGATCCTACCTTGCCATTCTCAGCCGTGATTTAATTACAGTGATTACATGTCATGTTGTACATGTTAAAATATAATATATTTTTATTGGAACCTTGAAGTGTGTTGACACTACATTTCCATGCATGAGAGTTGAAGGATCGACACACCAGATCGCTATTGATAACGAATATAATTAGACGGTCGATCGAGCCTTACATAAGATTATCTATATGCATGGAAGTTCTTATCACGATTTTTTTATAGCAAAAAAAGAGTATGAATAAAAGTAAGAGTCATTGCGATATATATATATACAGAAAAAGAAAGAGAGAGAGAGAGAGAGAGAGAGAGAGAGAGAGACAGAAAGAGGGAGATTGATAGCAAGAGAGAGAGAGATAGAGATAGAGTGATAGAGAGAGAAGGGGGGCCAAGACACAGATAGAGAAGGAGAGACAGAGAGAGCGATATAGATAGAGAGACGAGATACAGAAAAGAAGGAGAAATAACAAGAGATATATACGGAGAGTGTGAGAGACAGAGAGAGATGGATATAAACCTATAATTAATTCCGATAAAAAGTGAATAGGATTTAGTCAGCCAATCTATTCAAGTTTGACTCCGTAGTTCTAGTGTTTATAGCTCACTATCACGTACGCACAGGTATGTGTAGAATATAGATCTGTCAAATAATACAATTATACTGACAAATACCATAGTAATAGTATTAGTTAATACTTTAGTACAGGTATCACCATTATTATCTGCTATTACTATTTAATCCGTATAAATAGGCTCAGGTCAAGTAGCTCTGATAGACTAGCTGATGCATTGATTGGTTATTGTTTACTGAGCATCACTAGTACCATGGCAACGCAAGATAATAACAAAGTCACCGTCTCTTAGATGTTCGGTCGGTCTCTTAGATCCCATGGCCACCTCGTGAGCATTAGGGCTGGGATGTTGTGCTGACAACAATGGAAATACACAAGAACTGGACATGTTGCCATTGTACTTGGCTCTTCTAGTAAACATTCACCAATGAAACTCCTTTATCCCTTGGAGCTAGCTAGCCTATAGGACGTTATTTTAAATGTCAGTCGCGGTAGAGGTCCTGGTGACTCTAGTCCTGGTGACTCAAGTTCTCTTGACGTCGGAAAATGATGAATGACATGATGGAAAGATGAGATGAAAGATTATTTCATTAGATTTTTGAATATATTGGGAAGGAAGCGGCCGTGGTCTGTTGTTAAGAAGTCATCTATCATTCTCCGCAATCATATATGTATAATAAATCATTATCATGCATACAAAGCATCTTATTTCAAATATATTTTATAAAATATATATATATATATATATATATATATATATACGGTTGAACACCACAGATGGACGGTGGCGGGGATTGAATTGAAAGAGGTCCGATATGTCCCTCACCTCCCGGATCACATGAAGGGAGCGCGTAGCAACTCAGCTGCATCTGTCATAACGAATAATGAAGCTGTAATTGGATTAAGATTATACGTATGCAGATATATACTGACTGTAGCCGAATATCTGTATTGCATAGCGTGACTAGACGTCCCGGTTTTTCCGGGATTCTCCTTGTTTTGAGCTTTCTGTCCCGGCGTCCCGAGAAATCTTCTCGGGACCAACAAATGTCCCGGTTTTTTAAAAATTGGAGGAATATGAATTAGATACTTTTCATACTCTAAAATTCATCTTCTCATAATTCATTTCGTTTTAAATCCAAAACGGATAATATTTGGTGAATCAATTTCTAAATTGCACATCAAATTCAAATAAGTGTCTTCCTATCATTAACATGTGTGGGCTACATCCTCAGAGTATAAAATTGTATGCAATTACTATATAGAAAAATATGTATTCTTGATTTTATGACTATAGAAAAAACACCTTAAATATTACTAGCTAAGACTACAAATTCGAAAAAAATGCCCTGCGGGGCTGTTGAGCCCTCAACCCGTCCCTCTGATACAATTAGGAGGGAATGATTTTGACTACGCAAGTCTTGTGCTACACCAATAGTATCCGGTTTTGTTCCTTGGATCCCGGGTTTTTCTCATCTGAATATGGTCACCCTAGCGTTGCAGGATGGGTTTCCTAGGCAACGTGCTGCTGATATCTGTGGGGTTCGGGCTCGCGTACATCTACCACCGAGCCAACGAGATACCGCCCATACCGAAACTAGAGCGGACCTGGTGGGGAAAAGGGGAACCGACCAAACAGGATGAATCGATCGGACCTTTCAAAATCAACATCTCAGACACGGTAGGTGATGATAATTATCTTGACCCCACCAACAGCTAGGTGGTGTTGGGGTACGATATGAGCAGGTGATTAGATGGAGAACATTTTGTTTTCAAATCTCGATTTACACTTGTTTCCTAATTGAGGCTAAGGATGAGTTAGTAAGACCGTTTAGGAGCGGCACCTTTTGGGTTTTTCAAGATTTCGACGGGGTCTTGTCACCAATTATGCATGAAAAAATGAACATAAAAATGTTCCAATTATTGACCGTTTCCGTATCCTATCCTACAAACGCAAAGGGATTCGCTCCTTCATATTTCGTGGATACAAATAAAGTATATTATTCGGGATCTAAAAATAATAATCATGTACATTTTCATGGAGAATAAGAAAGAGAACACATAAAGATATGAAATGGCAAGTAGCAATCATAGGACATAGTGGTTCCAAATCTGCTTTCATCCTTCCAGGGGATGGATCCAACAAGGACAAAACTTCGTTGAGGCAAATCGAAAATTCATTCATTGAAAACAATCACAACCAATATGACAGCTAATGGTTCTTCGACATATTCTTGTCCCATGTTTTAATTCTCATTTCATTACGTATTTCCGTATTTAGTTTACGAAGTTCCTAATATCACCTAAGGAGAGAAATCTTTAATCGTAAGATATAAATGATTCAATATATCAAATAATCAGATAATCTTTGTTACCTCTCGCTTTTTCACAGATTCTCACCGATCTCTCCCACCGCCTAGAAAACCACCGCCCACTCACTCCTCCCCTAGAAGACAAAAACAACTTCGAGTACGGCTTCAACACCAACTACCTCACCCAAGTCGTCTCCTTCTGGCGCAACAACTACAACTGGCGAGACCGCGAACTCCACCTCAACCTCCATCCTCAATACAAGACCCGAATCTCCGGCCTCGACCTCCACTACTACCACGTCAAACCCAGAAAAATTCCCTCAGGAACCCGAATCATCCCGATATTACTCATCCACGGCTGGCCTGGATCCATCAAGGAATTCTACAATCTCATCCCAATCTTGACCACACCCCGAAAAGGAAACGATTTCGTTTTCGAAGTTGTTATACCATCTTTGCCAGGTTTCGGTTTTTCAGAAGGTTCTTCCAAACCTGGATTAGGAGCTGCGGAAATCGCTGTGTTGTTACATAACCTGATGGAACGAATCGGTTTGAATGAATATTATATTCAAGGATGGGGTTCTTTTATCGCGACCAACATCGCAATTTTATATCCAGAGAATGTTATTGGTATCCATGCCAACATGTGTTTTGTAGCGAGCTTCACAAGTATTTTCAAGACCTTCATCGGAACCATCATCCCTAGTTTGATTGTCGACAACGACCACGCCCATTTGATGTATCCTTTCTCGAAGACATTCACACGTCTGATGGAGGAGATGGGATATCTACATCTCCAAGGAACAAAACCGGATACTATTGGTGTAGCTCTGAGAGATTCTCCGGTTGGACTAGCAGCTTATTTACTGGAGAGGATATCCTCGTCGACGAATCCTGAGGGGAAGTTTTTGTTTGACGGAGGATTGACGGAGAAGTTCACCTTGACGGATCTGCTCGACGATGTGATGATATACTGGGTGACTGGTTCGATCACCACGGCGATGAGGATGTATAAGGAGAACTTTAGTGAGTCGCAGGCTGGACATCGGTTGGACGGGATTCCGTGCAAGGTATTTGGATTTGTAGTTTTAGGAATGATTATTATTATTAATATACCCTTTTCGAAATGAAAGAGCCATCTATAGCGGCAACGTTTGAACTAAAGCAGGATGTTAGTACGCGCGGTTGAGAGTCCTGTACTATTTAGCACGAATTATTCATTTTATTGTGCGTTACCATGAACGTATCAAGTTATAATATGATAGTAGTTGCACTATTGATATGTCGACTATATTATAAGAGATGTAGGGCCTACACACTATCAGAGTGAGTAAATTGAGAGATAATGTAAGTTATATATCTCGGTGTTTTGCCTTTAACTCTGTGGATAAGCGGACCGACTTTTTCAAAAGTACTAAAACACCCAGAATGCAACACCAGCGATCTCGGCCGCTAGCAGGCAGTAAGCGCCTGCGCATTGAATATCGAAAAAGGTATATTAATAATGAAGGAAAATTGGTTCCAGATTTGAGTGAAAGTGTGCGTTTTCTGGGATATTGTATTGTATGTACGTGTTGTATTCTATGTCATGTAAAAAAGAAAAGATATAGCAGAATTGCTAAATAAACATTATTATTATTATTTAATATGATTGTTCACCCCAGGTGCCGACCGCGTGTGCAGCGTTTCCGAACGACTTCGTGTACCAGCCGAGGTACCTGTTGAAGCAGAAGTACCCGGAGTTGGTGAGGTTCGTGAACATGCCGCGAGGTGGACATTTGCCGGCTTTCGAGGAACCGGGACTCATGGGGGATGACTTGTGGGAGACGGCGAGGGTTGTTGAGGAAAGAAGGGCGTAGTTTGGGGGTGAAGAAATGGACAGAATTTGAGTGTGTTGAACTTTTTATAGAAAATGTATTTGTAATCAGAAAAAAAATTGAGAAAAAAGAAAATGTATATGTAATGTAATCGTTGATTTCATTAAAATTCACTTTTCTACTGAGAATTTTTTTTTCAAATTGAAGATGTGGTCCAGTTTAACAATATTTTTACGAGCAAACAAAAATAAAATAAAAATCACGATAAATCGAATGAGTCAATACAATAATAATCTTAGCAATTTTGCTTTCATTTTTTATGTCAATATCGAAATCGTTATATGTGATCATTGTTTCCCAATTAAAAATCTAAGGCTGAGGATGGGTGAGGAGTGCACCCTTTTTGAAGCGGCGCCTCTTGGCAGTTTCGACACTTCAAAGCACTTCGTTCATTCAAATGTTGGCACATTCAAAACAAACACATGATTACCAGCATAACAAAGAAAGATTTGGAAACCAAGAAGAAGCCGAAGATGAATTGAAGAAAGCAAAGCTAAAATTGAATAAGAGAATAGGAAATGAATTTTTCTCCAAGATAATAATTCATTGATTAATTTACATATGGTTCACTTATTTTGTTCGTTATTTCTAACTTGACAGTTCAATATTTAGTATCGTTATTATACTCTGTTTTAAATTATCTATGTAACATAAATTTCACTTCAATGTTCGTCCCCAGAGAAAATAATTAATTATGATATACATATATTATAATTAATTATTCTCTCTGGGGTGATAAGATCGTCCTTATGCCACCCCGTCCGAACGATCCTACCAATTACCAACCTTAGTATTAATGGATAAACAATAACTTTGCTACAAGTAGGTTAACAGTTGCAAGAAATGGCAACGACAAGGGAGATAAAGTTAATTTCTTCCTCGTAGTGAAAACTTCTAAATATACCCTTGTCAGCTGACGTATATTTCTTCGAGACAAGACGGAGAAGTTATCTGATTTTTATTGCGATAGTTACATGCGAGATACAGATTATATAGTCGATAAAAATACTTGTTACAGTCTTACATAACAATAGGAGAAATTCAATGTAATAAAACATGAATAGTATTGTTCTACATTGCATATCACAGCAGTCATTGGATGAATGTCAGCGAAGACTCCGTACTTGAAGAAGTAAATGTGTCAAGTTGATGAAAAAATATTATTAAAAAAGTGTCTTTCTGTTCGCGCTTCACAGGTCAAATATAATATGAATTTTGATGAAACTTAGGAATAGTTTTATTTATTTAACCTTTTTATTTATTTTGAGCTTTCTTGAGCAATCGCCATCTCACTTTCAGAAATTATATTTAAATTTTTTGTTCTTCAGAGACCATGAGTGATGACGTAGGTATTACTGATTAGAAACATTAGAAACATAAACAGAATTGAGTAACGCCCAAGTCACGACTCAGAAAAAGGATCAGGTTCCGGAGGACAAATAAATAAATAATTATTTATGAAATTGAAATGATGATTTCTAGTTTTTCCTTAAATTGGGAAAATAAATACCGCCATTATTCGACAAAATCTTGTTCAAGGGTTGGGATGTCCTTTAATATTTATCGCTCATCCTACAACACAAATGATGAGTTTTCCAGTATCAAGAAACCTAATTCAATTCCACATTCGCCGTCACTTCCACCCTTTGGCGTCTAATTGATAACACACTTCCTCCGACAATTCTATATTCTTAGTCCATTGTTACGTATAGACTTGGTCCTGATCCTCGGCCAAGAACCATCCCTCTTTACCGTGTCTTGCCCGCATGCTGGCAGCAGACGATCGACCTCGCCGTTTGAGAGATAATTAAAACGTCGCGACCGTTTGAAACATGGAAAACGTTTTAGAACGTGTAAAATATATTCGAGTGGAACTACTAGACTATGGAAAGAAACTAATTGTTAGCTGGGTTTGGTATTAGATAATGGATTTGACTGTTAAAATGGACGATGGGTTTCGAAATGGTATGGTTTAGATTCACTGAAAAAATATTTTTTTGTTAGAAAAGTATCAATCACCAGAGGTATGAAAAATCTAATTATATGAAAAACAAATACAATTAAAATATGTAAAACGGTATAAATAATTGTTTTGGCAGAATTCCCTGTGTACAGAACATTTTGAAAAGAGAAAATTTTCAAAAAGGAAAAAAAGGAGATTCAACGAGAAATACGTTAATTTAATCAAAATTTAATTTAAATTGATTCAGTTCAATTTAAGTTGATTTGAATTTAAAATATATTCGATGAGGCCATCTAGACTATGGAGAGACTATTTATTAGCTGGGTTTGGTAATGGACAATGCATCTAAATGTTAAAATGGACGCTGCAGGTATTCCAAAATGGTATGGTAGAGATTCACTGAAAAAATAATTTTTCATAAAAAAACTTGAACGACTAGAGATAAAAAAATCTAATTATATGACAGAAAAAATATTCTCAAAATATGTAAAAGGATATGTATAATTTTTCTGGCCTAATCCCCTACGCACAGAACATTTTTTTAAATATAGAAAAAAAGGACCATTTGAAAAATGAGAAATAAATTATAATCTCGTTTAGAATCTAGAAGAGAAGACAAACTACTGTGGTGACATGATGGTTGGGATGAAATATACATTTTCCATTAAATAAGAAGGCGCAAAACCACCGTGCGCTAGTGGTGTTGGATGGGGGGACGGTCGATTGGAACCTTCTTTCGTGGATACAATTTCAAGTACTTGTACACAAGTATACATTTAAGTATCACGTTTTACACTGAGTTTTTGCTCGCTCTATTGCATAAGTATTACTCTTTTGCTCTTTTGCTCTTTTTTTACGCTCTTTTGCTCTAATTTTCGAACTATTTCATAGTAGTACAAACTTAAAGGACGTCGAAACTAGATTTTAACGAATAATTGCGATATTTATTTTTCCAATTTTAGAGAGAACTATGATTCCTAATCTCGATTTCAGAAATTATGAATAATTTATTTGTCCTCCAGAGCCGACTTTTTTCCGAGTATTGACTTACACATTACTCGATTATGTTCATGTTTCTATACAGAATCGATAATGCCTACGTCATGACTCATGATCTCTGGAGGATAAACAGGTCAATCATAAACTCTGAAATATTCTGATGAGGATTAAAAGTTTTCTCTAAAATTAGAGAAATTAATATCGTCATTTTTCTTTAAAACTCAGTTTCAGGTTTGTGATGACCTTTGATAATGAAAACATAATACAAACTTCAACTTAATTACCTTCAAACATGTAAACTAAAACGTATGAAAACTTTTCATTACTTTATAATGGAACAACTACTGAAAATTTGATTTGAATTTCGTTCTAGTTTATTAGTGTACAGTTTACATTAAAACCAAATGAGAATTATAATGTTATTATACATTTTAGTATCTCTCAGCACTGTAGTAGCGTAATACAGTCAAAACAAATGGAATATATAGTTGGAATTGTACTGACTTTGAAGGCAGTAGGATAATGCATGGCAATTAACCAACCATGTTCACATAAAAAGCCACGTGTAGTGCTTTCTATTTAATATGTTTGACATATTGTCGAAAGCTTGCACAGATGAAAGGAATAAATCAAAAACCACTAACATTAGTTCCCATTTTCCCCACGTGGAATGAGAACACTTATTGTTCATGCATTCATATAATGAAGTATATAATTATTAAGACTCCATGGGAGTCGATTTAGCGGAATATCAGTTTTTTAGTGATAAGTTCAGAACGGTGAAAGATATCGAAATTCTAAAAACGAGGAAACACAGATATTTTCAATACCTTCCAAATGATGTAAGAATTAACTATTAATCCCATATCGCCTAATTGTCAGGCGTATACGCTTGAAAAGTACATATTTGTCAAGCGTATCCGCCTGACAGTTATGTGATGTGAGATGAATAGTTATTACTTGCACCATCTTGAAGGTATTGAAAATATCTGTTTTTCCTTCCAAGATATTCAGCGTCAAGATAACATATAAACGATCGTGGTGGCTTTCCAGATAAACATATTGGGGTGAAGCTGCTTCACATCATTCAGAGAAGTATCTCCAAGAATTTTATCGATTCATAACAGAAATTCACAATATGTTACATGTTATTTGTATGTAACGGTAGGCCAACGCTGTGAGGTAAAAATCAATGGCAAAAATACCGCGTGTTACTGTAACATACAAGGGATCTTTTCATCTTTGTTAATATAAAATTTGATTCATTAGCTTTTACGACGAATACATCTCCATCTAATGGTGTATTTAATAATGTTTTGAGATGACCCTTGTGGTGCCCCGTCTAAACAATACTGCCTTTCATCCATAGCCTTAATTGGGGAACAATAATTTTGTAAAAAGTTCCGATGTTACTTTTAAAAGGATGTATTTGCACTGTTCAAGTTTCATGATCAGTTATATCTGTTAAATAAGCCTAGCGGAATTTTTTTGCCGTATGAAGACTGGGGACGCCTTAAATGTAATACGAATTACAGAAGACGTCAACAATGACTACATACTTATCAAAATAAAATCCATTGCAAAATAGAACCTCAGTTAATTCCCTCTAAACCGTATAATTGAAAAAAATGTTTACCAAGGTTTGGATGTTGATAAAAACAAAATGGAATGAATCCTCTTAAAGAGAGTAAAATACTGAAAGACAAAAGTAAGAAGTAATATGCTCAGGACTTATCATCTTATACAGTCTCGGTGGACTCACAAAAAATACATCTTTCTATTTTCTCAAATGAGTTTCAATTGAGCTACTTTTCTTCTCGAGATCTTTATATAATTCATAAGTATAACCATGTATGTCAAGTATATAATGACATGAAGTAACATACAAATCCTTTCCTACATATAATACATGAAGAACGCGATACAAAATATTATTACTCAAAGTGTTGGTATACATCTTTCAAATGTACAATTTTGTAATAAATACAAGAAGAGAAGAAGAGAGAAGAGAAAAGATTTCAAGAAGAAGAAAAAGAAGAAGAATCGAGATTTTTTTCCTTCCCTTTTTGAATGTTTGAATTGTTTCTAACCCTGAGAAGATTTCAAGAAGAAGAAAAAGAAGAAGAATCGAGATTTTTTTCCTTCCCTTTTTGAATGTTTGAATTGTTTCTAACCCTGAAATTACCCTTATTACCCCCTTATTACCCTTATTTATCTAATTACCCTTATTCAAGATGTATTGTTTGTTAATTAGATTATCTTACTTTAATTATTCTTTGGGGTGGTAAGATCGCCCTTGTGGTGCCCCATCGAAACGATCCTACCTTTCATCCATAGCCTTTACTTTTGTAAACATTTTGTATAAAGTTTCGATGTTATTAAAAAAAAAAATGTACATCTTTCAAGATATTACGCTATTTACTGCTAACCGCTATTTTAACGTATCTATGTTAATAAAAAGTTGATTTATTGCTGCATATTTACCTCCGTCACCGCTCGTGAACGCAACCCTATAAAACCAGCTCTCAGACTTCGGGTGGTTATTTAAATATGCCCGGAAATGAGACATTTTGAAAGATGCGAACGCAAGAAGCAATATAATAAGACAGATTTAAGAGTCCACATGGGAGTCGATTTAGCGGAATATCAGTTTTTTGGGGATAACTTTTGAACGGTATGAGATATCGAAATTCTAAAAACAAGGAAACACAGATATTCTCAATACCTTCAAGATGGTATAAGTAATAACTATTTATCTCAAATCGCCTGATTGTCAGGCGTATACGCTTAAAAATACACAATTTTTAAGCGTATACGCCTAACGATTATGCGATGTAAAATAAATAGTTATCACTTCTACTATCTTAAAGGTATTGAAACTACCTGTGTTTCCTCGTTTTTAGAATTTCGATATCTCATACCGTTCAAAAGTTAGAGAATAAAGAGATAGAGAGATAAATGTTACTCTGTCCCAGTTAAGGTTTCCAAATATCAACCCACTCACATTCTATTTGAAGCAAAGAACTTGGAAAAGGGTAGAAAAAGAAACTCCAAACCGACGACAAAAGTTCGCAACTAATTCTCCGAGTGACGGTAATGGTGATAAGATCTTTGTGGCAAGAAGTTTTTCCAACTTGTTTGCGATGATTTGTTTGGTCATGATGACATTAGTGGATCACATGATCAACTAGATCTCGAGAGAGGCTGTGGATACAGTCACATTCAAGTTAACACCAGACGTGATGTACTTCTAAGTTCTCGGGGTTTCCCTCAGTCGGTTACAAGTATATAGAATCAGGCCACGATCAAATTATGGAGATAAATTGAAGTGGATCATAATGACAATAGTAAAACAGAAAATTGAGAAATTAAGAAAAATATTATTTATAATAACAAGTAGAGGAAGGGAGTTATGAAAAAATTGTGGGAAGTATAGAGATGAAAAAAAAATGTATGTATAAATATATATATATATATATATATATATATATATATATATATATATATATATATATATATATATATGTGTGTGTGTGTGAGTATGAGAATAAATCCTCGAAATGGGATTGAGTACAGCTACCCACTTTATTACACCATGGACACCGATTAAAAACCTCATGATTTGCTAGAATAAATTTATAGAATCAGAAACAAATTAATACTCTGATAGAAGTAAAATAAAAATAAATATCTTCTCGCCTTATCGCTACATCGCAATTACAAGCAACGTAGTTAATGGGTAGATTACATGATTTATTCATAGAATTCATTTCTAATTCTCTCATGAATGAAATAAAAACGGAATAACTAAATTATCTATGCTCTTTATAGTTTCAACGTTATGAATAAAAATTGAATAATATAAAAATAAAGATATGTAATTTTTTCTATGCATTTTCGTTTCATGTGTCTATATAAATATGTATATAATATTTTGTTAGAACATTTTATAAATTCTATGTTGTGAGTTCTATGTATGTGTGTAGATTTACAAATTGAATTCCATAATTAACATTAGGGCTATCTCATTTTTTAATTAAAATTTTCATATAACTTTTGTGTAGGCTATATATCAATTTTTACCTCACCGCGTACCGTTACATACAAATAGAAGATACTTCTCTAAATTGTGTGAAGCAGTTTTACTGATACATATTTTATATTTATCCGGGAAAGTCAGTATACGACGTTTATAAGTTACGTAGACACTGAAAATTTCACGCTGTGGATAGGTTTCCCTAAAAAATACTCATACAAAAATATAACCCATTACCTACAGGTCATACTATATAGTGTTTTAATGAATTTAACTTGAAAACACGAGGATATATTTATAAGTTGCTACTGACAGTGAAAACAGGCCATTTGATACATTTTTTCAATTAAAAGTCCATGTTGTTGCAGAGGCGTGAGCTAGGCAAATATTCTACGCATGGTGTTGTATAAAACTATAGGCCTACCATCCATGCTAGATAGGATCCATTCTACAGCCTCTTATTAAGAGTCTATGGGAGTCGATTTAGCGGAATATCAAATTCTTTGGTATTAACTTTTGAACGGTTCTGAAAATTCTGAAAACAAGAAAACACAGATATTTTCAATACCTCCAAGGTGATATGAATAATAACCATTTATCTCATATTGCATAATTGTCAGGCGTATACGGTTAAAACATTGTTACTCACACCATCTGAAAGGTATTAAAATAACCTGTGATTCCTTGTTTTCAGAATTTCGGTACCTCATACCTTTCAAAAGTTATCACCAAAAAACTGATATTCCGCTAAATCGACTCCCATGGACTGGGGTGCATGCGCGGTGCTTATAAAAATAGAGAAATTCATCTTTACTATTTTGTTCCATGTTCAAAAACCAGTGTAACCGAATAAAAAGTATATCAACTCCAGGACAATTGTGTGTTCTCTATTACTATGTGAATTCAATCATTTTCATGACAATACGTCCATTCATTTCCATCTCATTCTTGGTATGCTTTGACGTTCAAGACTGATTGAATTCACAAAAATAGAATCTCATAGTAATTAAAGAGGATAAAATTATCTTAGAGTTGATGTACTTTTTATTCAATTACACTGGTTGGTGAACATGGAAAAAAATAGTAAAGATGAATTTCTCTTTTTATAAACATCGTGCATACACCCTCTTAAAGCTTATTATAAATGAAGTTCTTTTTAATTATAAGGTAACAGGTCGTTCAGTTTGTTGAAGGAAAGTTTTTATACGACGTCATTATCTTTAGAATAATGTTTATAATAGTGAGTCTAGAATGTTAGTTTTATTTAAAACGTAAACTTTGAGAACACGACAATACTAGAGGGCATTTCGATAAGAAATGCTATTTGATAACGATATGAGAAGGAGAAAAAGTCTGGATTCTACATTATGTATAAACATAACTCAACAAATAATAACACAAGTAAATATGACAATTTATCATATCTCATACTATTCAAAAGTTATCATCAAAACCACTGATATTTCGCTGTGCGCCTCTCATACACTTTTACCGAGTTTAAACGCCTTTAAACCGAACGTAAGCTTCTGTACACCGAATCAGAAACATTACATAACATAGGAAAACACAACTAAGTACATCTGTGACGTCAGCGGCGGTAATTTCCTCTCCTGGAAGCTGTTTAACGTCCCAGCTTTATTAGCTCTCGGAGAGTGGCTTAGCTGGAAACTGCTAGCTAAGACGGCGCTTTGATCCGGAATCGCTCACGACAGTCACATGAAACAGCACGACTCGGGGGGGGGGGGGGGGGGGGGGGGGGGGGGGGGGGGGGGGGGGTGGAGATAGATGGAGGTGTATATACGTGTATCCACGGGAGTTGGAGGTTGTCTACCAAAACAACAACCAATCATTTCTCTTATTGTCGGTAGAAAGAGGAAAGAGAGGAAGACTACGAATAAGATGGGAAGAAGAGATAAGGTGAGATGTAGAAGGAAGAAGAGAGTGAAGGACGAAGAGTGGTGGGACGATAGGGATGTATGGAGGGAGCTTGTGGAGAGAGTGGAACTAGAGGAAGGTGAAGATTGCGAGGGGGTGTTGGGCCTGCACGAGTGAAGGAAGAAGAGAGTGAAGGACGAAGAGTGGTGGGCGATGGGGATGTATGGAGGGAGCTTGTGGAGAGAGTTCGCTCGTGGACACCAGTATAGAGATGGATGATGGAGGGTAGGAAGGGAGGAGTGAGATGAGGGGGTTATGGGGGGAATGTGTTTAAATCTAAAACTACACCCCGAGATAGTGGAAGTATAGAAAGAAGACACTTTGTAGCCTATAAAGTGAGGAAACTGTGTCAATGTTGTTAAAAAAGTCTTTGCAATGTGTACAGGTGTATATAAATTCTTATAGATGAATATATATATATATATATATATATATATATATATATATATATATATATATATATATATATATATTTTTAGTGATAATAATACCCGTCCTATCAACATCACGTGCTGTACGTTTCAACAGAAAGCCATGTACTCGTATATATATATATATATATATATATATATATATATATATGATTTGAAACTCTCTTTTCCATGATTCATTTATTTTCATATATATATATATATATATATATATATATATATATATATATATATATATATGTGTGTGTGTTTACTGATGAGTCGAGTGATCGAGTGGCTAGCACGCTGAACCGTCACTCAGGAGACCAAGGTTCGATTTCCGCCATGGTCGACCAACCTGACCAAAATTTGTTCGTGATTTCTGTCTGTCGTTCAGGCTTGAACTGGGATGGTTACCAGTCAAAATGTCAAGACCGAATCCTTCCCACTATCCAAAAACGCCTAATAACTTTTCACTTCGTCTTTCCATAATCTCATTCATCATTCACGTACGCCAATAGATCTTAGACATCAGTGCGGTAAGGCATTAAATCCAATTTTTTTTTTGTGAGTTTGTTATCATCTTTTGTGACAATGTCATATTCATTTTATATACCTATTTCATTTCACATATTTTATACATCATCTGACTTTCCATATATATTATATTTTATACATTGTTTATAGCACATTTATGGAATATCTTGTTTGAAAGAAAACAAATGAAAGGACATGAAATGATTGCTCATGAAATGAAGCAAGGGGCGATCCAGGAGGCGTTGATATAGCAGTTGGCGGGAAATGAAAGCCCATGAAGATCAAGGAGGCGTTGATATAGCAGTTTGGGCGGGAAATGAGAAAATGAAGGAAATTTAAGCCCGTGATAGTGACACACCTGTCGTCAGCTTGCGGTAAAAGAGTATGAGATAAGAATTACTATCTTTAATCAGTTTAGATATATAATCTTAGGAAACGTCGAAAGTATACCGTATACTGCTTGGCGAATTCACTGGAAGTTCCGTCATGGTTATAAAGGGGGTATTTACTCGAAAAATGGTTGAAAATGGAATTGGCATGGACGAAAGATATATTATACCAATACTATCCACGCTTACGACAGAAAGACACTTATATATATATATATATATATATATATATATAGAGAGAGAGAGAGAGAGAGAGAGAGAGATATACATATATATATATATATATATATATATATATATATATATATATATATATAGATAGATATATAGATATATATATATATATGGTGATATTGGGGTTTTCAATTACTTGAACTGTGTTATGGATCTGTGTTATGGGATTGGAAAGGGTCGAGTATTATGATTGTCTCTGTTTAGGATGTCGATGGCTTGTACATGAAGGAACAAACAAGTAAGAGCAAATAGTCGTCACGTGATCCACCATTGACAAGCTCGAGCCATTCACCGCGAAGATCAGTGCACACAAACACCATGGCAACGGCCACCGAGAAGATCAGTGCACACAAACACTATGGCAACGATCGTAGACATGAAGACAGATGGCTCTTACCGGCTCCGTGTGATCCGGGAGGCGAGGGCAATCGCAAGAAGAAAAATCATCACCTCAATTTAAAAAAAATGTCCTCATGTCATGCATGTCATGTCAGTCAGTCATGCATGACGTAGACATTACCGAATCTGTATAAGAACATGAACAAAATTCAGTGATGTCTACGTCACGACTCAGAAAACAGGTCGGATCGTGGAGGACAGATAAATTAATTAAAATTTCTGAAGTTACGATAATGATTTCTAGCTTTTTTGAAATTAGGGAAATGAATGTCGTCATTATCCATTAAAATCTGGTTTTATGGTTTTGATGTCCTTTAAGCCACCCCCGTGGCTCAAACTATCGCTAGACTATAACTATAGCTAGCGGTAGTCATCGCTAGCGGTAGAAACTGAAGTCATCGTTGGGCGTGGATCCGAGTCCCGCATAAGGCATGGGTTTCTGTAAGTCCTTTCACCTATCATCACTCCATCTTTTCATTACCGATGATGATTATTGTCTGCCTAAAGACCCCACCAACAGCTAGGTTATACGGGGGTACGAATGAGCAGGTGATTATGAAACTATGATGTGATGATAAGTGAAATGGCATTTACAAAACCCCATGCCTTATGCGAGATTCGAACCCACGCCCAACGGTGACTTCAGTGTCTGAAACGTGCCTCAGCTGACTGAGCCAAAGAGGGCGGCTAAATGAACTTTTCATTACCATCCGCTCATTCGTACCCCCGTATGACCTAGCTGTTGGTGAGGTCGTTAAGCGACATTAGAAAAAAAAGATAACCTTAGGTTTAGTGATCACTTGCGATAGTCACAACGGCAGAGATGAGCCTACAGGTCTAATCAAACATATGCCATACTGCAACATGTTGTCAGTTACCAAAGTTTTAACAGTTTTTAAGTTTTGTTTCAGATCGTACGGTAGTCCAACAGTCATCTCTCGTAGATACAAGTATGTAATCAAAGTTTCAACAAGCCAGAGGCACTCTAGCTCTACAAACTTCCATTAGAACAAAGGAGCAACAATATAAAACAAGGTATATGAAACTTGCTGACAACGCACTTCTTCCTTTGTAAGAACTTTGGCGACGAAATGGCTAATTAGGAAACTTGATACCCCATTGCAAAGAACTTATACAGATAACAGTCCAGTTGAACAGTTGAAGGTTATATTACAGAAATTGTAATATATATATATATATATATATATATATATATATATATATATATATATATATATATATATATATATATATATATATATATATAAAATTGAATAGATATAATGTATGTGGAATGAAAGCGCCCCCAGCATGAGCTGAGAATAAAGTTGATTCACCCTCAACAGCGATATGTGTGTGTTAAGTTGGTATACATGCAGCCTTCTCTCGTGTGAGCGAGTATATACACCCACGCAGAGCGCACACAGAATAATGTACGCATTATTTATATGTACAATTCCATCATTAGCATATATACGCTCCGTGCACACACATATCTCGAATATATGAATGTTGTTTAGTTGTCAGCCTGATGGACTTTCATAACAAAAAACCGGACATGTTTTGTTAACTGTAGAGTCTTTTTGTAGTTCACACATCGTGAAAAATGTTTTTCAGTTATGACTACTAATATGTTTCAGAAATAATATTATATCTATTCTACTATTTTTAAGAGGGACCGACCTACAGCTTCACATCGTCAGTGTCAGTGTAATATATATATATATATATATATATATATATATATATATATATATATATAATACTGTATACTCTTGCATACGTTCTCAATTTATATTAATCATTATTCATACCCGATTAACCATTCCCCATTCCCGATTCGCAATAAAGTCGATATCCGATGCTCATGTATGTTATGTGAATGTTATTAACCGTTATTCATATATAGCTATAGCCATTTACACGAACAGTCGACGTGGTTTCGATTACAATAAACAACGGGAACAGAACGGCTGTCGAATTGTGTCAGAAACAATTGAATTGTACATCAAAGTCAAAGATCAAAGATATCGATTTTGGACAGCCGTTCACAAAAAAAGTTGATCGTGGTTCGAAATGAAAGAGAATAATTATGTTTGAATAACTTTCTTCATGAGATTGGTTCGTAATATACCGGTAATTGAAATTATATAGAGGAATCAGCCAAAGATTAATAAAAATATATGAGATGCTAATTTACCTGAACAAAAATGGATGAATTGTTTCAATGTAGATATAATAACTATGTCTCAATATCTTGCCCTTTTACATCGTGTTAGATGAATTGAAATACAATTAATTATTTGCTTAGGGGTGGTAAAATCATACATTTTGCTGACCGGTCCGAACGATGCTACCTTGTCAAATTCAGAATTAATTGGGGAAAAACTTCTTATTCCGGGTTCAAGATGTCGGTATACAAAATCGACTACTGGCAATAATACAGAAATTGAAGAAAAAATTTATATTTAAAAAAAATCATATAATAATGATTCCAAGTAAAAAAATAAGTATTTATCCACTGACGATCAATATTTTAATCATTTTATTGGGTCCGTAATATCGCCCTTGTGGTGCCCTATATCCAAACGACCCTACCTTTTAACCTTGGTCGCGATAGGGAAAACAATAATGTTGTGTCAAGTTGCGATGTTAATTTACAATAATAAATATAATTACTATAATAATGATTATTAGAAATCGATCGTATAGCAATAGGCTCAATTTTTTGGACCCCGACTATACAACAATGGGTAGAATCCACAGATGTTTGCGTAGAAATAAAAACCGAATTCGATTTTAATCGAAATTGGTTTTGAACACGAATTCAAACATTCTCACAAACAGAATATAGAATAGGCACACACGTGTCACAAACAAAAGCGATCGTTTTGAAAATGTATTATTCTTTGAAATTCGAACGAGTATTGTTATTTGAATTTAGAATGTGTTGTGTTGCGTTGTGATTGGACATATGCAATAATTACCACCGGACGAGTAAAACAAGACAGAAACAAAATAACAATATGAAATGGAGAATCTGATTGGTTTAGAAATAAATTGCTTTTTCCTTGCACCTGTTTATTAATTAATACCCAATGGACGGAACATTTTAAATTTGTATGTATTTCCATGATTCATGATGGACAAACTAACAAAATATGTTGTGTCAGTGGTAAATAATACCTCCAACATGTATTCTGCATTTATTGTGTATATAGTACTGTCGTACTGGAGGTATGTACTCGTACCACTTGATGACATTAAACAATGGGTAACGGTGGCCATGTTCGTTGTTTAAGCTGATTGTTGTCTGCAGGATGTAGGCCAACCGAAACTTGTTTTATATTTTGTGCCAGAATTCAAGACATTATATGATATTACATCATATTTAATAATTTAGAAGGCCTTGCTGAGTTACCAACGTGGGAGTAGCTGCAACTGACAGTTGTAAAACGAACATGGCCGCCCGTCCAGGAATATCGGAGAAAGAATAAAGAAGTATCTAATTTCAGCAAAGTGAGCTTCAACAGGAAACAACGAGAGAAATTAAGTCTTGCAAGACCTTTTTCTTATCCCCTACCCCCCCCCCCTCCCTTTTGCCCCCTCTTGCCCGACCCTTGGCCAAAAGTTCCCCCCCCCCCCCCCCGGTTCCGACCCCAGTAAATATATATATATATATATATATATATATATTCATTTATATATACTCACTATTTAATTCATAGTATTTTTCATTTTTCGTAACAATTAAAGACTAGATTAACACAAATTAGATTAACATTTTAATTATTTTTTTTTTCAGAACGGAACAGAAACAGAAATGATTAAAAATAACATTTGTCCAAGCGTAGAATTAATTGTTGGATGTACGTTACTATTTTCTCCTTCCACCCCCCCCCCCCCACCCCCCCCCCCCACCCCAATCCCCCTCTCCTACCTACGCATTCCTCTAAACTCCTGACACGTGTTCTTCTGTTTTAATTCCCCCCCCCCCACCATCGGATCTCTCGCTCTGCTAGCCCAACCGAGAGTTATGATTCAATCAAAATTATTCAAAATTTCAGAGAACAAAAAAAACGTTCAACATGGGCATTGCAATAGAAGATGAAAAACATTATCTCTTTGTGAACAAATGTTTCTTAGTCCTTTAATTTAATATGAACCGTCTTGTATACATTATAATTAATAATTAATCTTTTGCCTTGGTTATATTGTGTCCATGCAGAGGCCTGATATTTCATTTCTATTTCTCTCTTATTTTCTCCGTCTTCTTTATTCTCTCTCTCTCTCTCTCTCTCTCTCTCTCTCTCTCTCTCTCTCTCTCTCTCTCTCTCTCTCTCTCTCTCTCTCTCCTGAAAAAGTTCTGGCTATATATAACACAACTCATCACATTTCGTTACACTTTTCCAATATATTTCGGTTACCATCAATAAGACTGCTACTTCACCCCTTTAAAAGTAAACGAAATTTTTTTCTTGGAAATACTAATATTACATATATTTCATATACGATATTTTTTGCTTCGAATGCGAGAACAAGCAGAAGTTTCTTTGCTACGCAATCTTTTCAGGAGCAGAATACTGGAGACCGTCTTATCTCGACAATAAGTCCAGCATACCAATCAGTTTCACCAATTCGCCAACAAGAAACTTCCCTTCTACAGGCTGCTGTTGGCATTTCCAATAACCTAATCAAAATCGTAGTTACAGTATTTCGAAGTTGGCCATTTCTTTCTTTTGTTGATGTTGGAGAAGTTAGGAGAGTGAAATTTTCGCTGGAGAAATCTTTGGAATGATTTGAAGTGAAAGTATTTTGAATCAGAATTTTGGTCGACGTAAAAATGTAGAGTGAATCAAATTAGGCCACTAGAATTATGTTTAGGGTCTAAGTCTGACTCGAGTAAACAAAATATCCATTTCTTGGCTCTAAATAGAAAATAAACAAAAATATGTATAATGCTGATATCGTTCCTTATTTTAACATAAAAACATAATCTAACTATTTTCATGAACATAACTTATAAAACCAATCCAATGATAATGAAACTTTACCAGTCAACATACATATCAACAAATACATCCGATACAGACAATATTTGGCGAAAATGTTACCAACTCAAATTGTATAATAACCAAGTTAGAGATATCACTTGTATGTAACAGTAACACTCGATATTTCATCCCGTGGATTTTTACCTCACAGCGTACCGTTACATACAAATAACACCTAACATATTGTGAATGTTTATTCTGGATCGAATCGACAACATTTTATATAAGACACTAATATCTGAATGGTGTGAAGCACTTTCACTACAATATAATCATCCGGAAAGCCACCAAGATCGTTTATATATAACATTGACATTGCAGAAGTCACGCAGTAGGTAGGTCCTCCTTAATCGTTTTTTTATATCGACTAACCAGTTGATCAGCTAACGGACTATTTAACGAACGCTTCTAACCCAGACCCAAGTATCATCACTCTAGAGAAGTGGGCTAAATAGAGAACGATCTCACGGCGGGGAAGGGTTGGGGGGACACCGCAATGTTTCTTGACGGCTAGGGCTGTGGTGGGGTGGCGGAGGGGGGGGTGCAATCTATTTAACCCCCATACACTGTAAGGTCTACTCGAGTCAATTAGCAAGACGGTATCGACCGACGAAGTCTAACCGTATAAACAAAGCTACTGGACACCGGCTAATAGGCCCAACAAAAGACAACACCACTTGGGTAATTGCCTTAGGCGGGCGCAGGACCTTTCTATAGGTACGGTCCATTTCGGAAAATTTAAGTTACATTTTCTTGCAAAGCTGTAATATTGATGCACAATACACGTGGTTAGCTGTTATTCCATTGTTATATCAATGTGATTGTTATATCAATGTGCATTGTGAAATCGTAAAACGCATTCTTTAAAACATAAGTAGCCTATAGGCCTACTTGCATTTACGTTCAATACTAAAATAATAATGACTTAAATAATTGCTCTGCATAGTATTCATGTCTGAACCATTAACGGAAATAAAGCCAATAACGTACACAATCAACAGCTGATCTTAGGGAAGGCTTTCATCTGGCAGGAAATTTTGGAAATTTAAAGGAATTAAAAGTGATTTTGAATGTTAGTAAGAATAACGTCGGTGCCAAAAATGTTATACTGTGATTATTGTTAGAGATAATTTAGTATAATATATTAAGTATACCCTTCCTTGTAATGTATTAGGTACAGCCTGGGCCGTCTCTGCGAAACCTCTGCGCACGCGCACGACACTAGCGGTCGCATCAAGAGGTTGATCAAGCCTCATTAATAGATAGGCTTACACAATACTATTTCTTGTTGACATACTGCTAAGCCCGACGGGAACAAGTAATGCATGGCCGACTACCGTTAAACTAATCGGAGGTTGTGCACTCCAGTTAACGATCCAGTAATTACTTAGTTAATTTATTGACCAGTAGAAGTTAATTAGTGGATTGTATTGGACGATGGGTCAACCGAGGCGGACGACAAATGATGTATATATAGGGAGGAACGAATAATGGTTGGTAGATATTTGGGTCATGTAGATGACATTTAGATGAAACCCTAGCTGATGGAGGACCGTAAGAGCCACTAAAATAATTCAAGAAAATATTTATATTTTACGAAAATATGTGGAAAGTCATTAGGGCGTCCCCAGTCACGGTACGGAAAAAGTTCCCACTAGGGTGATTATTTTTGAAAATATTCTGAATGTTCATTATGGATCAGCCATATTTTAGAATGTGCTTCTCTGAATAGTGTGCAGCAGTTTCACAACAATACGTTCATCCGGAAAGTCACTATTATAATTTATGCTTTAGTTGACACTGAAAATGGTCACAAAACATGCATCTCGCGTTACATACACCATTTGATTACTTCTTGAGATATTTTATCGTGTGTGGTATCGATGTGTTCGTAAAACAACTGGCTTTGGGCTAAGCTGAGAATAAACAGTTAAATCACAAGCGTTTGTTACACAATACCAGGGAAAGTAACGCAATTTTTTTTTCGTAAATCGAGGTAACGGGAACTATTTTTTGTATCGAAGCGGCCGAAGGTTTGATGATGAAATGTAGCTTCGCTGATAGAGGAAGATTCACCCTACCAATGTATCAATTGTCATCATGATGCTAACTACCTAATGGTTTTCGTGTATGTAATGGTTCAACGTATTTTCCAACTAATTTTCCAAAATGTTTTCGAAATGATCAACTTTTTTTTTTCAATTTCCAATTTTGTATATTAATTCAACCTTGATACATCAATTAATAACCAAATATTTGATACATATTTTGGGTAGTTTTTTAAGACTGTTCCTAATTTATATTTTGTATGTCAACATTGGAACTGTTACACTACAATTATTCTACAGATAGATCAAGTATAGAACGAATGGTTGAACAGCCAAGGGAAAGAGGATAGAAGTGCAGAATGGTGGAAGTTCAAAGAAGTGAAGCGAGCTAGTAGGAAACGAACATTGGCGGGATGAAAGAGACAAATGGAAGGAGAAGAGATCTGGAGGATGAAAAAGATAAAGATACAAAGCTATACTCGGATCTGGCAGGCGCCGAGTGCAATGAAGATTGCCCTAGATCTGGTATCGTATTGACCTATGACCTAATTATATTGGTTGTTTATGTACTGGAAAACAAGTAATAAGACCTGTTCTCATTATTATATATCATTTTCACAGTTGTAAACTTTTTATTGTTCAATTTTTAAGGTTTTATCATCTTTTAATTCCAAAAATAATGACCGTTCAATGTCCGTCTGGAAAGAATTTTTCAACAACTCAAGAAGTAAAATAATTGGACTCGGTTCTATACGAATTAATAGTTGATGGATTACGCTTTAGTTAGCGGATTAACTTGTTATCATCCTTGGTTACATATGTTATTTTCGTACCGTTAACTAATAGTTAGTGGATTAATACTAAGATTCGTAAAAACACTTGAAATTCGTAAAACACCTCGCTCATCCTACAACATAAATGCTGCGTTTTCCTACAGTATAAAACATAGTGTTCACATATTTCCAAGTAATCAATGGAAAAAGTAGCCCATCATTGGGCAGCTGAGTAAAAATCAGACGTGGGTTCGAATCCCGCACAATGTAAGGATTTTTGTTAACACCATTCATATATCTTCCGCTCATGACCCCAAATAATCTAGCTGTTGGTGGGATGAACGAACGTTGAACAAACGATTGTTGGTGAAGAAACGACAATCTTCATCAGTGTACTCTTCAATGATACTCAACGACCCCACCATTGGGTGGATTATAATGGGAGAATCGATTTATCATCCTCTCATTATCCAAAATAATCTTGCTGTTGGAGGGGTCATTAATACCATACAATAATCTCCATAATGGTCCTCAACAACCCCACCATCAGTCGGATTATAATGGGGAATCAATTAAATTATAATCATTTTCAATTTTTTCATCATCTTACCTTCGCCTCTGAGTTTTTTTCAGTGAGCACAATTTTATGACTATCCTCCAAGTTTGAAAGCACTTAACAAACACTTGGACACACGCGCAATTAACACTTATATCAAATAATCACTTAGCACAGATATTAAACAAACAGTCAACACCGACAATAAACGAATAGTTATTTCTTTACGACAGTTGACTAACTTATATAGTTTCTTCTGGTTAATGTGATCTTCAAGTTAAGAAGTTTATCTGTAACAGAAAAAAATATTTCAAAGTCGGTTCAGTATACCAACTGTACACGTATCAACAAATAAATGAATATTCTACCAACCAAATAATAACCAAAACTTTGGTAATTATGGATATTGCAATGAAATTTCAAGAATATATGAGTCCACGGGAGTCGATTGAGCAGAAAATCATTTTTTTTGTGAACTTTTGAAAGGTATCAGAATATCAAAATTCTGATAAAGGGGAAACACAGATATTTTTAGAAATTTCTGAATGCTATGAGATAAGTCATAAATATCGTCTAATTTGTCACGTGTATAGGCCTACGCGTCTGAAAAAACACATTTCTTAACCGTTAATATATATATAGACCTATATATATATATAATATTAATATCAATGGAAGATACCCCTCTCGTTAGCTCAGATGGTAAGACCATGTGTATCAAGCCTAATGCACGGGGTTCGATTCCACGACGAGGCGGTATTTTTGAGTGATAATAATATCCGTCCTGTGAACAACACGTGCTGTACGTTTCAACAGAAAGCCATGTAGGCCCGTACTCAAACTTTTATATATATATATATATATATATATATATATATATATATATATATATATATATATATATACACCTATTTAATAGATATATATTACTTTTTAGTTTAAGTTTCAATCGTGATCATTAATCTGCTACTATAAATGAGTGAATATAACCTATATCACATGGTCATGGTTATGGTCATAACACAGCAGTGCATGACAAAGATTTGACGTGGCATTTAATTACGGGAACGATATCAGCTATGTGTAATATATACCGATATTATCCCCTGTTAAGCATGCATAAAGTGATTTCCATAAATTATAATTACGTAACACGTGTGCATTCGCGCAAACTGAAGCTGCACGAACTGCCCTGAATAACAATAATCGAGTAGCAATGGCTACTATAGTTCTCATATCCAGGGCCGTATTAAGGTGTACCCAGTCACCAGAGGGAAAAAACTTCCCACCAGGGTGATTATTTTTGGAAATGTTTTTTAAGGATCTACCGTTTTCTAGGAGGTGCTTCTCTGAATAGTGTGCGGCAGTTTTACAATACGTTCATCTGGAAACTACCTATCCACCACTGCTTACCCAGTGTCGATATAAAATTTCGTTCCCCGACAATCACGATTTGGAGTTTGCTTATGGGGAATACGATGTTGAAACAATGTTAAATTTTTGTTTCTGCCGCCGTGCAGGAACGGAGTTTCACAACGAGATGGATGTAACGACGAAATGTTCGTCTCGTCAATACCTATCTGTTGGTATCAATCCGGCCTCGATCCGACTCGCCGTTCTCCCGTTATCGCTCTTAACCTAAGTTCGGTCATTGATTTTTGCAACTTCGGTTGATCGCGGTTTGGCTCTCACGAGAGAACCTGACATCAGATCCGAACGCAACTGGCACCACGCGTGTAGTCTGTGACCATCTATACGCCACTGCTTACCCATTGTCGATATAAAATTTCGTTCCCCGACAATCACGATTTAGAGATCGCTTATGGGGAATACAATGTTAAAACAATAATTATTTCTTTTCTGCCGCCGTGCAGGAACGGAGATCCACAACGAGATGGGTATAGCGACGAAATGTTCGTCTCGTCAATACCTATCTGTTGGTACCAATCCGGTCTCTATCCGACTCGCCGTTCTCCCGTTATCGCTCTTAACCTAAGTTAGGCCATTGATTTTTGCAACTTCGGTCGATCGCGGTTTGGCTATCGCGAGAGAACCTGACATCAGATCCGGATGCAACTGGCACCACGCGTGTAGTCTGTGACCATCTATACACCACTGCTTACCCAGTGTCGATATAAAATTTCGTTTCCCGACAATCACGATTTGGAGTTCGCTTATGGGGAATACAATGTTGAACAATGTTAAATTTTTGTTTCTGCCGCCGTGCAGGAACGGAGTTTCACAACGAGATGGGTGTAACGACGAAATGTTCGTCTCGTCTATACCTATCTGCTGGTACCAATCCGGCATCGATCCGACTCGCCGTTCTCCCGTTATCGCTCTTAACCTAAGTTAGGCAATTGATTTCTGCAACTTCGGTCGATCGCGATTTGGCTCTCGTGAGAGAACCTGACATCAGATCCGAACGCAACTGGCACCACGCGTGTAGTCTGTGACCATCTATACACCACTGTTCACCCAGTGTCGATATAAAATTTCGTTTCCCGACAATCACGATTTGGAGTTCGCTTATGGGGAATACAATGTTGAACAATGTTAAATTTTTGTTTCTGCCGCCGTGCAGGAACGAAGATCCACAACGAGATGGGTGTAACGACGAAATGTTCGTCTCGTCAATACCTATCTGCTGGTACCAATCCGGCATCGATCCGACTCGCCGTTCTCCCGTTATCGCTCTTAACCTAAGTTAGGCAATTGATTTTTGCAACTTCGGTCGATCGCGATTTGGCTCTCGTGAGAGAACCTGACATCAGATCCGAACGCAACTGGCACCACGCGTGTAGTCTGTGACCATCTATACACCACTGCTTACCCAGTGTCGATATAAAATTTCGTTTCCCGACAATCACGATTTGGAGTTCGCTTATGGGGAAAACAATGTTAAGTTTTGTTTCTGCCGCCGTGCAGGAACGAAGACTCACAACGAGATGGGTGTAACGACGAAATGTTCGTCTCGTCAATACGTATCTGCTGGTACCAATCCGGCCTCGATCCGACTCGCCGTTCTCCCGTTATCGCTCTTAACCTAAGTTAGGTCATTGATTTTTTGCAACTTCGGTTCGATCGCGATTTGGCCTCTCGCGTACGTCACAACTGGCACAGCGTGTTGTGACCAGTTCGCCGCTACATTGCTAGTACAATCGTCCCGCACCACGCGTTTGAGCCTCTATGAACCAATGTTAACATTGATATTAATTCGTTTGCCCGCTACGGTCGATAGAGAGATATAGGACGAAATTTGTCTTTACCTCAGTCGGCCAACCGTGTCTATACAACTCGTCCGTCATCCGTTATCGTCATGGAATCGTTAGACATGATTTTTCACTTTCGTGCGTTTGACGGAAGAACTGAACGAGATCCCGATGCAAGGAACCAAATCGCGTGCTATTGACCACTACCATCTGTCTTGACCAGTGTCCCATTAATTCGTTTACCGAATACGATTTGTTTCGACTATGGGATCGATGGTTGGTTAACATGTTAATTCTGTTCTGCGCTGCGCGGAGTTCAAACGAGAGGTTACAAACTGTTACGTTCTCGTATACCTATCTGCTGGTACCAATCCGGCATCGATCCGACTCGCCGTTCTCCCGTTATCGCTCTTAACCTATGTTAGGACATTGATTTTTTCAACTTCGGTCGATCGCGACTCTCGCAAGAGAAACTGACATCAGATGCGGACGCAACTGACAACACGCGTGGAGTCTGTGACCATCTATCCACCACTGCTTACCCAGTCCCAATATAAAATTCGTTCCGCGACAATCACGATTTAGGAGTTCGCTTATGGGGAATACAATGTTAAAACAATGTTAAATTTTTGTTTCTGCCGCCGTGCAGGAACGGAGATCCACAACGAGAGTGAGTGCAATTGATTTTTGCACTCGGTCGATCGCGATTTGCTCTCGCGAGAGAACCTGACATCAGCTCGAACGCAACTTGGCACCAAGCGTGTAGTGTGAATTATAACCACTGCTTACCCATTGTCGATTATAAATTTCGTTTCCCCGACAATCACGATTTGAATTCGCTTATGGGGAATACAATGTTGAACACTGTTAAATTTTGTTTCTGCCAGCCGTGCAGGAACGGAGATTCACAACGAGATGGGTGTAACGCCGAAATGTTCGTCTCGTCAATACGTATTCTGCTGGTACCAATCCGGCTCTCGATCCGAACTCGCCGTTCTCCCGTTATCGCTCTTAACCTAAGTTAGGCCATTGATTTTTTGCAACTTCGGTCGATCGCGGTTTGGCTATCGCGAGAGAACCTGACATCAGATCCGGATGCAACTGGCACCACGCGTGTAGTCTGTGACCATCTATACACCACTGCTCACCCAGTGTCGATTTAAAATTTCGTTTCCCGACAATCACGATTTGGAGTTCGCTTATGGGGAATACAATGTTGAACAATGTTAAATTTTTGTTTCTGCCGCCTTGCAGGAACGGAGTTTCACAACGAGATGGGTGTAACGACGAAATGTTCGTCTCGTCTATACCTATCTGCTGGTACCAATCCGGCCTCGATCCGACTCGCCGTTCTCCCGTTATCGCTCTTAACCTAAGTTAGGCAATTGATTTCTGCAACTTCGGTCGATCGCGATTTGGCTCTCGTGAGAGAACCTGACATCAGATCCGAACGCAACTGGCACCACGCGTGTAGTCTGTGACCATCTATACACCACTGCTTCACCCAGTGTCGATATAAAATTTCGTTTCCCGACAATCACGATTTGGAGTTCGCTTATGGGGAATACAATGTTGAACAATGTTAAATTTTTGTTTCTGCCGCCGTGCAGGAACGAAGATCCACAACGAGATGGGTGTAACGACGAAATGTTCGTCTCGTCAATACCTATCTGCTGGTACCAATCCGGTCTCGATCCAACTCGCCGTTCTCCCGTTATCGCTCTCAACCTAAGTTAGGCAATTGATTTTTGCAACTTCGGTCGATCGCGATTTGGCTCTCGCGAGAGAACCTGACATCAGATCCGAACGCAACTGGCACCACGCGTGTAGTCTGTGACCATCTATACACCACTGCTTACCCAGTGTCGATATATAATTTCGTTTCCCGACAATCACGATTTGGAATTCGCTTATGGGGAATACAATGTTGAACAATGTTAAATTTTTGTTTCTGCCACCGTGCAGGAACGGAGTTTCACAACGAGATGGGTGTAACGACGAAATGTTCGTCTCGTCAATACGTATTTGCTGGTACCAATCCGGCCTCGATCCGACTCGCCGTTCTCCCGTTATCGCTCTTAACCTAAGTTAGGCCATTGATTTTTGCAACTTCGGTCGATCGCGGTTTGGCTCTCGCGAGAGAACCTGCCATCAGATCCGGGCGCAACTGGCACCACGCGTGTAGTCTGTGACCATCTATCCGCCACTGCTTACCCTATGTCGATATAAAATTTCATTCCCCGACAATCACGATTTAGAGATCGCTTATGGGGAATACAATGTTAAAACAATATTAATTTCTTTTCTGCCGCCGTGCAGGAACGGAGATCCACAACGACCCAGTGTCGATATAAAATTTCGTTGACGTCATCTAGAGTTTCCGATGTGAATTGAAAACAAGAAAAACCATTCTGTAAAACGATTGTAATTAACCTTGAATGTTATTACTTGAATATACTATAAAAGTAAAACGAGATCCTTTTTTTGACTTTTTTTAATTAATTGAACCGTTTCCCTCGTTAAACGATCGCAGAGCTATACTTGTTTTCATGAAAGATGCTTCAGGAGCCCGAACCCCAGTTCGTTAGTGTTATGTGAACGGTCGTTCGGTATCAATTCTTCTCAAGTGGGTTCGACTATATACCAGAATTAGACACTTAATCATTTTACGATAGATTTTCATTACATTTTCCGAATTTTCACGATAGTATATTTCATGACATTTCAAATTCGTTTCATATTAGAACTATATTAAAAACTAATTGAGTTCCTGTGTTTAATATACACAGACAATTCCATATCTTTTTATTCCGAAGATTTTAATATACCTAGAAAGAGACTAAATTAAACAGTCAAATGGGTATGAATGGTGTTTATAGGCAATTAAAGATATATTTTGAAGTTAATTTAAACGGGATATAAATGAAAGTGCATATTAAATCTTGTGATTAACTTTAATTGCATTTTGATGTTATTATCAACGGAAATCAGTCGTAATCTTGATGAATCGTCATTCAGGAGACCGTGGTTCGATTCTCGCCACGGTACTAAGGTTTTTCGCAGTTTATACTGAGATGGCTTATACGAACAGCTCACCGCTGCTTCCTCACTATATTGTTCAAAAAACTAATAAAATAATAGGCCTATTTTATCTCATCTATATTGTTCTAAAACCTAAAAATACTATATTTCATCTAATCTTCGCAGCATCTCGTTCATCATTCACCGACGCCAATAGATCTTGGTAATCCTAATCACTATATCAGTGATCATGCATCGTTAAACGCAATATGTATACATTAATTCGGCAATAAATCAATCTATGTATTAATTGAGTAATAAGTAGGCCTACAGATGAATGAATAAATAAATAAATTATGTATCAAATAAATGAATCAATGAATACATAAACAAAGTAAAGGCCCGGTATTACAAAGTCCAGTTAGCCTTTATCTGAGAGTTGGTGAGAACAAATACTAGCACGTAACCATGGTGATAACAGGCTTAAACTGTCAGTTAGAGCTGCGCTTATGTTGGTAATACAGGCACTTGGTAAATAAATGAAGTCATTATATGGTGCGTCGGAGGCGGTACCTAGAGCGATACTATATGTTCAAGAAGGGACATGATACCATTCTATTATACTTGGTATTTGCATTATCAAGTGGTAGGTAAAAGGAAAGTAAGAATGACCGAAATATAGATGAATATTTACAAAAAGTCGTGAAACTCGACGCCAGTCTCTTAGCTAAGGAAGAGGCAGCTTTTATATTTATGATCCAATAAGTCATTATATTATACTTATATTTATAATAATTACTTTGCGTAGTCGACATACCGCTATAAAGTGTGACCACTTGATAAAACCAGTTGGCACATTTTCATCCTGAATTAATTACCTCTGCAGAAAATAATTATTACCGTGTTCAATGTTGATATAATTAAAACCAAACACGGTTAAACACTTTGTAGCTGTATACTAACCGACCATTCATTCAATCCCTGTAATCGAGGTTTTCGGCTTAAACTAGCTTACAGCATACGTCGTAACTAGTCCAATATATATTTTGAATGAATACATTGGTTAAAAGTTTCCGTCTGACTCATTACTGTCAAAGGGGGTGGGGGTTGCCTTGGAAACTAAACCAATACGGGTGTGAGTTCGAGTCCCGCATAAGGCTTTGTTATGTAAACATCATGCATTTGATAACGATCTATTCGAACTCCCAAATAACTTGGCCCGATACACAATTACATCGGTCTCTGGCTAGACCGGTATATTTTGCGATTTGACTTGTGATTGTTAGATTTAGATAAGATGAGTTACGAACAGTAAAATTATAATCTAGTTGTACATTCAAAACAAACCTTAAATTACGTAATCCTGACCATGTCACATCATCACCTAACCTCACCATAAAATAGGCCAGACCGACACGGCCTGGCACGATGGAATTTCACCCTCGGTCCTCGCAATTTAGTCAAGGTTATGTTGGCCTAGGTCACCAGCTTTTAAATATTCCTGTATCTATTGTAATGAGGATTATTCCGTTTAATTATTTACCTATAGCACTTAAATATCTGATAAATGTAGTAGCGATACTTACATTGTTGGTTTATGATGATCCCACATTGTCTTCTTTCTAACGACAATTTGTTTCGGGCGCGTTCTATTTTAACCTCACCGCCACACAATATAATAACCTAGTCAAACTTGTCAACAATGCAAATGGCCGCCCACGGCCTTGCTAAATGAAATTTCGAACGTAACGGGAATCTATTTCCTTTATTGACGAGTACAGCTATATTTTAGATAGATTTTAGACGGAATATTAGTTGTTTGGAATAACCGTGGAAAAAAGAAATCTAGAAAAATGAAATCTTTGTTCTGCAAAAATTCCAATTCTGTAGAAATTTAGACCTTTTTAATCCGATATATGTAATTAATTATGGTCAACAGTTGGACAATTTAATTTCGCCTTTTGATTTTATTATTGACTCAATTATTGTTATTACTTTCTGATTTAATATTTGACTTGCTACGCTAGGTAATAGATATACAAAAAATAGCATCTACCATTTATATAATTTCATGTATATATTTTCATTTTGTTTGTATGTTCAATATTGTGTGTATTTTATAGTATTTTATTCTATCCTTGACCGTCCCAATGATTCACTTTTAAATATTTTATTTTATTATTGTTAATCCTTAATTATTGTTGAATACTATACACATACACTTACATAAAATGCACCCAGAAAAAATCATCTGCTAAAAAATAGTAATAAATATCTTCATAATATTAATTTTGCGTTGCTGTATTTTTGAAGGGTATTGATATTTTGCAAGTGATATTATTTTTAGGACGAGATTTACGATTACAAACGTAAATACGTTTTTTAAATGCGTCACATATATTTTGGACTATAGCAATTTTCCCTGCAATGATCGAAGAATTTTACAATTATTATTTAGTTGGTATGACACGCTTTCTCTTAGATACCAGTATACCACACTATATGTATTAAGCTTATTTATATTATAAATCCTAACTTTACCACACATATTTTATGTGTTGGAATGAAACCATGAAATAATACAGACTATATAGGTTGCCAGAACTTTTACGTATCAAACACATGCATCTAATAATAAACACATCATATTTAATATTAAAATCGTGTAATGTTATCCACAAAAAATAAATAAGCTTATTATAAAATATATATGTAAACAAACGCATGCGTAATGTGCTAATATGATAAAGTATGTCGAATTGAATGAAGAGAAATAAACACTTTTTTGTATATTTTGATAGAAATTATTCACCAGTGACATTTTGATAAATTTCTGTAATATTTATGTCATGTATCTGCTTATTCGTTTCTGTTCCCATTACTATTGAAAATAATTTATAAAATCAAAAGAAAATTGAAAATGAAAATCCGGAATAAAATACTTGTTATTTGAAGAAATAAAAATTGAGGTGTCAATTGTAGTTCCGCGCTCCACAGGTCAAACGAAAATTTAAATTCAATTGAAACTTGGCATGCACAATCGTCATCATCTAATTCGATACCATATAGTTTTACATATAATATTACATATAGATTTCATCTATATGATCTATATGATCTATAAGATTACATATAATATTAAATTGCATTTAATATTACATTCATCAGAAAAGTCTACGAAATGGAAAAATATATGATTTTTAACTTGAATGCAGTCAAAACATCAACTTGATATAACTTTTAGGTGCTGAAGATTGAAAGAAAAAATGATGATACATAAACCTACCGATATTAGAATATATTTCTGATGAAATTTCTATCCAAAATATACTCATTCAATCCATCTCAATTCATCATTTATAAAATTATTTTTCAACTCTGCTGACTAAACGTTCGAAAGAATTCAATTTCATTCTTATTAGCTCATCCAGCAACGCGGAAAAACATGGCACGTTTTCCTAGTTTAATAATAATTCTTATGAGAAAACCATATTCTAAAACTACCGCACTTTTACGAATAAAATTCAATGTTTTTGTTCGCTAATTTTGTAGCCGACCTACTTCTATTGTATTTAATAACATCACGGGGCAAATTCAGAACACGGAGTAAAATTCTCTTACGATTCTGTTCGGATCTTATAATTGGTTCTACAAACTCTTTTTTCTTGAGGCTTCCCGAATAAAATGTCGTTATAAAGATGGCCATGACCAAGGTACTTAGACATTGGAGAGCGGGTCTTATTAAAACACGGTATACTTGTATGCACGAGAGAAGGTCTTCTAGCAAGGCCTTCTATATTATAATACAGAAAGCCTTGCTTCTAGCAACTGATGAATAACTAGGAAAACACAGTATATAAACGTTGTAGGATGAGTGAGAATGCATATGAAATTGAATGGAAATCTATATTAACATTGATTTTGAAACTGAAACTATTCGACTTCCTATTCGACAGTGAAAGTAGCGGATACACTTTCAGTGTAAAAAACTGTAACTTGTGAAAAACACAAAATATATAGCGCTTCGTTCACTTGAATTCTGTAAGGAAATTTGAATTTACCGTATTCGAAGATTTTCCCCATATTTTCCCTTCTGACTTATTCTTATTGGGGTTTTTCAAAATTTCGAAATCATTTTTCTCAAAGGTAGTTTTACCGATTATGAATTTATGATACGAAATGTGCGTGCCAAATTTAATATAAAAAATCTTTTTTTTTGACATGTAGAGCGCGAAACAAAATGTCGTATTTTTCGATTACTGACAAATCGAGTCTTCGTTTCGCGTCATCCAATAAAAGCTTGATAAATTGTAGAGAAACTTGTTCAGTCTTAGATATTTAATGCAATTTAAAGATGCAACTAATTGGGCCTATATTTCTTATCACTAGGTAAACGCAGCTAGTTGAGTGAGATATTTCTAGAATTTAGGCCCACTCGAAAGTTATGTACACACCTTGGTTTACAAATTAATATAAGCCTTCGTTCATTCACATCATTTTATTATATAACTCACAGCCTTGAAACTTGTATAGATTTTCATTGACAAACTTCAATCTCATTATTAGTCATTTTACCAATATAATAATCAATTTTCTTAAAAACGACCGATCCGAATTAATTCAAGTTGCCTCGTACAAAATGAAGAAAAAAAAATACATAAAATGAGGCTCGATTTTTTTCGGTATGTAATATTGTAGTCTTCGATAAGCTCATCGAATTAAACATATATAAATATTATGTTTAATTTGTCCATTTTATTAATATATTGATAAATTAGTATATTAATTATATAATTAATTAATATATTTTATCAAATTTTCAACATATTTTTCAAATAAATTCCATCGCCTACATACGTACTATTAACCAAAAAAAATATATCTCTTCGAATAGATTCCATCCCCCATTATACTGTAGGCCTACCATTCAGGCATACAGAAAAATATATTTTATTACTTTTTTATATATTTTCAAATAAATTCTTCTTTATATCGTACCATTTACCGAAAAATATATCTCCAATTAAAATGAAACATCCCATGCAACTACCTGTTAATGGTCGCGTCTTCCAGCCCAGGTTGTGACGTATAGGCGTCGCGACACGCAAGAGACACGTCCACTACCGCCGGCGTCGGGCGGCGTACTGACGATATCTGATAACAGGGTCACGTGACACGACCGTCCCGGCTGGGTCGAGCGGCAGTCCCGGCCTGCAGGGGATGGAGGATGTTAAGGAAATCAGATAATGGAAAGTATGGACGGTTTTATTTTGTTGTTGTGTGGTTTTATTTCGCCTTAGGATTCTTGACTGGGATGTGTTGGGAGATAAATCGGATTTTTAGAGGTGGAATCTTTTGCAAAGATGGGTGAATTGTCATTCAGGAGACAGGGGTTCGATTCGTGACGGGTGAGAGGTTTTTGTGACTCTCCTTTGTCAATATAAAGTGAATACCGAGGGGTCAACAACTTGACATTTAGTGTACACATGATTTTTTATTTTTCTTGATTTTTTTGATTACTCATGATTTTTAGATTTTTTTTTTCTAGATTTTGGATTTTTTTTTTCTCTGAATTTTCGATTTTTTTTAAAGTTTTTTATTTTTCTCAATTTTTTTTTTATTTTCCGTGATTTTTTCGGCTTTCAAGTGTACACCTGATTTTTTCAGTTGTTAACCTCTCGGTGAATATTAGACTAGTTTATTAACAAAAGCTTAGGACCATTTCCTTCCCAAATTACAAAACATCTAATACAAAAATTATCTACTTCATTATCTCAGTCATAAAGTCAAGAGATCTTAGTTATCCTCACAGTGTATCGCTAAACTCAATACAAATAAATAATCTAAATAAACTTTGATTATTATTTTCATTTTCTCCATTTTCAGATATTTGTAGTCGATTAATATTTTGAAGTTGGTTAAATCACTTTTGTAAACTGAACTACTTCAGATTGGAGTTCACAGAATATATCAAATCTTCAATCGGGCTCATTTGTATTATAATAATTCACTTTATCTCTAAATATTTGTATTGATATTTTTAGTTGTTGTTGTTATTGTTATTGTTGTTGTTAGGTGTAGCCTAAAAACCTAAATAATCCAAACTGATTCAATGAACTTGACCTAAGCCAAACGAACCTAAACGAAATAACATGATCTAACAAACATCCCAAACTAATTTAAACTAAACTAAAATCAATCTGAGACCTACTTCCGGTCCAACTAATAGAAACTTGGACAGTGTTACCACCACACAACCACCTGTGGAAACCACCTGTGGAAACCACCTGTGGAAACCACCTGCGTGTCACCAAACCTCAGCTGTTCAACAATACAATTCAATTATAAATTACAAGCATTTTTAATGTAATTTAGAATTCGTCTTCATCTACTGTTTTACTGTAATCAATTGATTTAATCTACTTTTAATTTAATATTCTCATTAATTAAAACAGGTGCATTATAATTAAGAATATAGGAAATAGAATTCTGTGTGAATCATTTCTTAGTTCTTCTGAACCTTTTCTCTTTATTCATATATTAGAAAAGTCTATTGCTTTGGATTGCGAAAGTATTCATGTTTTATTACAATTTTTGTAACATTCAATTATATTATTGCGTTGAAATATTGAATAAAAATCAATGTTGCAGAAAAATGACATGCAGCCGTTTGAATTCCTAAACGTAACAAAGTATTCCTGTTTATTTTATTTTCATTCCGAACAGACTTGTAGTGAGTGAAGCGAGAAATACATTGGTACTTGATTGTAAAAATGCTAAATTTGGCCTATAAGTATTTTTCTAAAATTATAACTGTTTTTTTTTTAATAACATCAAAACTCATTGTCATTGCTCCTCAATAAAGTATATGGATGAATGACAAGATCGTTTGGACGGAGCACCACAAGGGCGATCTTACCACCCCAAAGAATAATGAAGTAAGATGACTCATTTAACAAACAATAAATCTTGAATAAAGGTAGTAATTTCGGGGTTAGAAAGAATTCAAATATTCAATAGTGGAGAAAAAAAATCGAATATTCTTAATATCTTGATATTCTTCTTCCTAAAATCTTATACTTATCTAAACATAAACTCACATTCACAAAAAAACGAAGGTCATGTACCAACTGAATAAATATAAAAACAACAGTAATTTCAAAATCTCGTTACAAATTCAAGAATTTATCACCTTTCTAAAAATGTAGTTACGTTTTTTTATCTTAATCGTCCCTGGAAAATCAAAATGGCCTCATCAATACCACATTCTAAACAAATGTAGCAGTGATATTTATGTCTGTTATTGGTATACTATCTTCATCTTTCTATACATGTGTATCTACATTTCTGTTGAGTGATGAATAAAAACTGTAAATAGAATAATTTATTAAAACGTATTTTAGTGAAATAAATTCCAAAGTCATACTTGCCAGAATCCTACATTCATACAAGCAATCAAATTTCAAGTAACAAATTCCCTACAATAAAAACGAACGTATTTATAGACACTTTAAATATAGCTTTAAGTGAATAAGTGCTGAACGCAGACTATTGTAAACAACGCAGAGAATGTATGAAATATAACATCCGATGATAAACTGCGCTATTGTATAAGAATTATGTGTCAGTATAGTGTTTAACGATTAGTGTTTAACGACGTATTGTGATGATGGTTTATTGGCGGCCGTGAATCGGCATTGAGATGGTATAATAGAGTGAGCTCTTTGCTTTGAACTATCGGATGGACTGATTGTTTGCTTGTTTAACGATCCCACTGGCGGTTAGATTAATTGGGGGTACGAATGAGTGGATGATAGATGAGGGATGTTTACAAATTATCGACATTCTAGTATGTGAGGAACACAGATTTACAGATACACTTTCAAGACGTTATAACTCATAAATATAATAATTGCTAAATTATTTTCATAATATTTTAGGAGTGGTAAGATCGCCCTTGTGGTGCCCCATCCGAATGATCTTCTCTTTCATTTATAGACTTACTGGGGAACAATGATTCTATATCAAGTTTCGATGATATTAAAAAAAATATATAATAAAAACTAATTAGTATCAGAGATTTTTTTTTCAATAACATCGAAACTTGACACAAAATCATTGTTCCCCTATTAAGGCTAAGGATGAGAGTAGGATCGTTTGGACGGGGCACCACAAGGGCGATCTTACCACCCCATTTTATTATTATTTTAAATTAAAGCAATGAACTTTGACACCAGGTCCACGCTGTCTGTGACCACACTTCTTCGCCACAGTCTTTAGTTGCCGAAAGTCCGGAACACAATGTAAACTGTTTTTGCGATATATCCGGACATTACCAACATTGGTATTAGGAATAATCCAACCACACGAATGTTGATATCTTTCACTTTGAACTAATTCTCTTAGGCAATGTTCACTTCTTCCAATGACAGCAGGTGCAAAGTTCATCAAAGAATTTTGAAAATATTTTTATTTTATTTTATAAGATGGATCTTACTTTACACCAAAACTAGAAATAGGCGAGCTAACTAGAAATAGCTTACGTGGTCTTAGCCACAAATTAACCACTGATTTCATACCGTTCGAAAGAAGGCCTAATGATATTTCGCTAAATCGACTCCCAAAAACATGGTCCTCTTGCGGACACTTTTCGTTTCTTTCCTCGCCCCCTTCACCTTACCTTATCTTCACCTATACCTCATCCACTTTACCGTATCTATCCCGATCTCTCGGTTTCTACCTTCAGTTCACCTGGAAATGTCCACATTAGACTCCTTGATTGGCTGCTCTGCATTCCCCGTCTCTTTCTAATTCAGTTACGTCCTTATTCGAGGATACAAGCAAACCTATACTCGTACTCACGGGAGATGTACGTCGTCTACCAAAATAACAAACACAAATACCAATATCCGGAAAGGTACTACGATTGTTTATGCTTTAGTTGACACTGAAAATGGTCACAAAACATGCATTGATTACTTCTTGAGATATTGCATAGTGTATGATATCGATGTGTTCATAAAACAACTGACTTTGGACTGGACTAAAAAATGGACAGTTCAACCATATGTGCTCAACCATATGTGCTTGGCATACAAGACCAGGGGAAGTCGATGTATATGTAAACAGTCATGGGTATGCTGATGAAATCTAGTTATATGATGGAGGAAAATTTTATGAACGAATTTATCAATTGTAATTTTCATGCTAACCATATCTACTGGTTTTGTTGAATGTAACATTTTCCCTGAATTTTATACTTTTTTCAATTTTTAATTTTAAATATACTATTTTCACATTGATACATAAATGAGTAACGAAAAATTCGAAAGATTTTTGTGGGTGCAGGGTTCCCCTTAATTTGCTCCCATTGCGTTTATTCTTGTCATGTTGGTACAACACATTGTTAGTACAACTGAGGTCATCGTTGGGCGTGGGTTCGAGTCCCGCATAAGTCATGGGTTTTTGTAAACGTCCTTTCACCTATCATCACTTCATCGTTTCATTATCATATAAACCCCATATAACCTAGCTGTTGGTGGGGTCGTTAAGCACCATTGAAAAAAAATAGGTCTTCGATCCGATATAGATGTGGAGTAACTCATTCGATATTTCAATAAATTCAATATCGAAACAATGGTCGATATCGAATTAAAAAATTGTAAATCAGAATTGATGAAGAAGCTAACCTTAAATTAAATAAAACCATACGTTAAAATACTGAATAAGTAGCCGCTAGATTATAATTATAATGACGGTAGTTCTTAGAATTAATAATAGATGGCGAACTTCTTTTCTCCTGAGTGGCAGTATACCTACCACAGAACAGATTACGGTTGAAATACTACTGTAATTTAATCCACTCTCTTGGGCCGTGATCGTACTTGGCAATCACGTCTTAGCCCCTGAGAAGTTAGCAAAAACTACACGCGTAGCGCGAAGCTAGTGGGCTGGATATCTTAGGTCTAGAGGGGTGAGGTTCTACACACATATACATTCGTCGCGGCACACGAAATGCGCTGGGAAAATGTTTTAAAGAACTTCTAACGTTTAGAGAATAACTGTTATTTGTATATAAATGTGTATATATATATATATATATATATATATATATATATATATATATGATGATACGATTTAAAACTATTCAAAAACCGCGACCTCCCCCGGGACTTGAACCCGGATCTCCAGATTGCCGGTCTGACGCGCTACCCATTACGCCAGATATAGATATATAGGCCTATATATATATAAATATATATATATATATATATATATATATATATATATATGAATACAAAATTACCAGCTCTCAATAGTTTCGTACGTTCCAGATATTTCTCGGGGGAGGTGTGGGAATTTTCAATTCCCATTCCATACTCATATACATATGAAGCGTAATACAACAAACATAACATGTAACAAATGTATACTGTGGAAAATAAATCATTATTATTATTATTATTATTATTATTATTATTATCACCTACAGCCACTTTTCAGCATATCCCATGCACGGAGATATTATTATCCCATATAGAGATGAACTTTTAACCTATTTGCGGTCGACACCTTCGCCTACCTACCTCAGCTTTGCGAGTTGTTCAGTGCACCGCACAAATAGAGCAACAGAAGAGTAACTATACATCACACACAGTTCAGCCAACGGCAGAATCAAACACCTTTTTTCATCATCATAGAAACTTTTAACTTAATCATTCAGTTCAGTTGGTAACGCACTCGCTCAATGACCTAATATATATTAGACTGTGCGAGAGCATCAAATAACAAGTGCAATAGTGAGGCCGTGATGGCTTGCTGACTGGCGGGGAAATACCACGTGACACGGGGAGAGATTGGGAGCCGGGTGTATGCTTATACACAGCGAACACGTACAAATGTTTTATTTTGATCCCCAGAGGATAATGAATACAATAATTCAATAAATACAGGATGTACCTGACATGTGATCCGGTAGATGTCAGAGACGACGTTAGGATTTGTGTATCGAGGGGGCGCAGGTTACATAAACGAAATGACTACCCAGCCGCACGCAAAAAGGGGGTCTGGAGCCTTACAGTGTATTTGTCAAATATGGTCTTTTTTAAGTGATTTTTGCGATTTACAAGCAGTTTTGGAGTACAAAATGTACATTTACTAAGTTATTTTCGCGATTTCTCCCAGCAAAATATTTTATTGTGGGTTCATTAGTAGGTCAACATATATATTTTATAAAATAAGGATGAATTATTGCTGGGGCGCAATTAATGTCGAATGGTGGGGTCCAAGGTCCCCACCTTGTACCCACTAACGAAGTCCCTGGACTAGATAGGTCAGCATAATACTAAGCGCGAAAGTTTGAAGCTCTTAATATATATACATATATATATATATACATATACATACATATATATTTATATATTTATATATATATATATATATATATATATATATATATATATATATATATGTGTGTATACATATTCATGTAATATATAAGAATAATTATTCCATCGTACCCTTCTAGTATTCAGTTCGTGTAAGCGTACCAACTGACTTCCTATCTCGAATATTGGAAGTTTCGGATTAGGATTTCCCGTATGCGTTATCACTAACGGTCTGATGTTTTTCTATACATAACAAATATTAACTGCATAAAACATGACAAGCCATGCATATACATCCTTCAACCTCATTAACGAATCAACACCCCCAACCGTTACGGCTATTCCATAGGGGAGACGGTCGTTCGAAACCAGCAGATATTACAACACCAATATCGTAATACCACAACACTGTGTGGTCGCAACAGGTAGTAGTAAAACTTCATTTACTTGTATTCACGAGCGATGAGGGTGCGAAACACCCGTGCGCTAATGGTGTGGGATAGGGGAGACGGTCGCTCGGAACCGTCAACACTCATGTAGACACACATATACCTGTACCCAAAGAGATGAAGTCTCGAACCACCCGACCGCTAGTGGTGTTCGATAGGGGGGACGGTCGATCGGAACGTATTCTTATACGGATAAAAGTTTATACTCGTATTCACGAAAGAAGAAGCCTCGAACCACCCGGGCGCTAGTGGTGTGGGATAGGGGGGACGGTCGATCGGAACCTTATAAAGCGTATATCCACATAGAAAACACCGCGCTGAGTATGTATAGATGCAGGTAATAATTAATGAGTTGCTCTTGTGTTTGCTTTGAGTCGCTAGGGGAAGGAGAGGTGGTGGGAGGGGGGGAGGGAGGGAGGGGTATTAATTCAGGCATTATGTGTTATATGTACGAGCATTGGATATGTATGAAAAAGTACACTTACATAACACACACATACGCATAGTTCAGATCAAAGCTCAGCCAAGCCTAGGTCACACACACACATATAAATATCAATGAATATATTTATTTATATATATATAGGCCTAGCGGGGGGGGGGGGGGGGAGGGGAAGTCCACGTGTTCGATAGACGGAGATCGACGGGACGTTGGAAATGAATGATTATACATTTTTATTTTCATTGAATATTCATATCTATCGTTATTTTTGTATTAATTTTTCTTTGGTTCATAAAAATTTTATTTCATTTTTTTTTTTTTAGTTCAGACGGGTCCAAGAAAGTTCTTCAGATCGTTTTTCTTGGAAATACCAAAATTCAAAACAATATTTTATTAATCATCCAATTCTGTTGCTAGTCCTAAATCCGTCCAAGCCTTGCTTTATATATAATCGTAAAATCCCATACCACAAACCCTTATCAAAACGTACATCGCATATATGCAGAGTCTAATAAAGGAATTTATTATTTAAACTCTCATTCTTCCTGTAAATTCCAGACTCCTGATATCAAACATTCCTGGATATGCAAACCTCGAACTACGTCACTGGTTTCTGGATTACACTCCAGTCTATTCCAGCATGTGGAAGGAGTCAGGGGAACATGCAGCGTGCGTTGTGGGATGAGCGAGATATTTATATGGAATAGGCTGGATAGTCTTGCTGGATCGAACAACCCTGTTGGTCACTGCTATAATATAACTCGATCGACCGTCTCCCCTATCCCACAGCACCAACGGCAAGGAGCTTCGATCCGCCATTACTTACACGATAAACGTAGCACAAAAGTGGAAAGAGTTCTTTCAAATATGTATAAAGTCGGCGGACTGACTGTCATCAGAAGTGATTCAGAGCAAAAATCCCCGAAATCCTCTAGAATTTATTTCTGAATGAGGGAATGTGTGTGATGGGAGTAGAGGGGGGGGGTCGAATCGGTATAGAAATCTGTGGTATTGAAATAGTTTGTGGACATACTTATACGAAAAAAGAAGGTTTTGATCGAGTATCCCCCTATCCCACATCATTATCGCGCGGGTGGTTCAAGCCTTCATCTTTCCTGAATACAAGTATATATTCTAATATCCATGAAATATGAAGGTTCCGATCGGCTGTTCACCCTATCCTACACCACTAGCGCGCGGGTGGTTCGATGTCTCTTATCTCGCGGGTGCAAGGATGTGTGATTGTGTGACGGGTGGGTTTGGGGTCAGGGGTTGGGTGGTTGGGGAAAGGGTAGTCATGTGATCACACTGCATACTTCGGTGCCAGTCCCGCGCGTCTTTTAACGGGAATTTTAATTATTCCTGCTGCGTGAAGTTGGAATTGTCTGTCTGTCTCCTTTCTTTTTTGATATGAGGAAATTTGTGACCCATTTCTCTCGAATGATTCTCTTCCCCCCCCCCGCATCCCCAACCCCACCACCACCGAACAAGTCACATTCAACTCTTCAAACCCTCATACGGATGGCTCTAGCTTCGAGTAAGTTACAAATAAAAAGTAAATTATAAGCGAAAAGGTCTTTTGAAAATCTTACGTTATCCGTTACTGGAAACAAAAACTTCATCTAATCTTGATACTTTTTCTGGTGGCATGACTGTAATTGCGTTGTTAGAAACTGGAGTCAAGTTCGAGCATGGGTTCGAGTCCCATATAAGTGCTGGGCACATTCGCTTATTACTGGGACGAGTGGCTAGCACACTGAACCATCCGTTGATTACCGTTTTATTTGGGTCAATACTACTAGGATGATTCCTTAACAAGACCTCACGACCGACTCATCACATGCGTGCTAAGTGCCGTAAGTGAACTAATGTCGAAGAATGATTTGTTTATTCCGGGGCATGCGCGTACGCAGCCCCGACTACCAAAAATTACACGTCCGAGTAATCTACATTTGAGATCATCGCAGGAGTCAGCCCAACCGAAGTGCAATGGAAGAGCCTCACCCTGGGGGAACCGCCTTGTTGATCACGGTAACCCCTACGCCAGGTAAGTATGCTTAACTTTACGAACATTGCCGGACCAACTAAACCAGCCGGCTGTACAGCTAGCGCGCTGGTGTACTACTTTCGACGACTGCCCTCTCTAGCGGCAGTAGTGGCAAACTAATAGCACGATCGATTACAATGGCATGATGCGTGACAATATTTCATTATCTTGTTATTGTTACATTTGCATTGTTGGAATGATTTGCATGAATGAATGACTTTCAAAAATATATTTTCCCCAAGAAAACGCAATACATATTCAAGTTTAAGGGTGAGGTAAAATTTCCCGACGAAAGTGATGAGAAAATAATGGAATTTATTATTTTTTCTCTTCAACCACTCACCCGATTAGAATAATTTTCATATTGTACAATACGGAATAAACATCTTTAATTTATATATTACTTATTAATTTTCAAATCTCTTCGTAGTTCGTACTCCATTTGGAAACTTTTATGTTCGATTTTTGTGAAGTGTGTCTTGGTGTCTATAATGTTTCAATAGAATAAAAATTGTGTTTTATAAACTTTTAAACCCTTATGTGGTACACCTTCTATATCCTATGGTTTCTCCTTCAATCTATCCCATCTATTATATTATAGATTTCTCATCTCTTACATAGTAACTTATTACTTTCAATCAGAACTTTTAATTTTTCAGATTCTATATGCCTAACCAAACAGAAAAACATGTGCACGATGAGATAATAGAACTCGTGGATGTAGTCACCTTTCAATGTAGAACTTATTCCCGTTAGCATATTGCAAAGTTGAGTTTCTCCCATTTCCCAGAATCATTATAAGTTGAGCACTCATGCAAGCAGAACAATGCAATATATAGACTATAGAGCAGGACGAGCGTAATGAAGTTCATCTCACAAAACAAAACTACTCATAGCAATAATTACTAATTAGATTAAGGGTGTATGGGAGTCGATTTTGCATAGTATCAATTTTTTGGTGATAACTTTCTAACGATAAGATATCGAAATTTTGAAAACAATGAAACACAGATATTTTCAATGCCTTCGAGATGGTATTAGTAATAACTATTGATATCATATCGCATAATTGTCGGGCGTATAATGTTAAAGCATGTGTTATTCTTAACCGTATACGTCTGACAAGGCGATTCGAGATAAATAATTATTATTTACACCATCTAGAAGGTATTAAAAATATCTGTATTTCTTTGTTTCCAGAATTTCGATATCTCCTACCGTTAAAAAGTTATCACTAAAAACTGATACATCGACTCTGCATCGAATCAGCATCGAACCCCGGTATGCTGACCCACGGTTCAGCGTGCTAGCTACTGGTCCACCCGTCACAGTACTGACTCTTTTGAAACCACCTGTGTACCGTACGACAGATATGATATTCACGTGAGTGGATCGGAGAGGGGTGGGGTGGAAGTTGGGGAGGGGGTGGGGGGGGGTGGGGAGGGGGGGTCCTATGAGCCGTGACGTAATGGCACATCAAGGCCCAAGGGGTAGTTGTCTGATTTAGCACGACATGTGTACCAACCTGTTAGGTCCGAAGAGGAAGCGAACTGTGAAATGGAAACGTGGGTTCGAACTCGGCACGAATATGGTCTCATTCAAAAGTATAGGGAATAACTTACTTGATAGTGAGAGAGGGAGAGAGAGTGTGTGTGAGAGAGAGAGGAGGGGAGAGAGAGATAGAGAGAGAGAGAGGGAGAGATGGAGAAGAGAGAGAAAGAGAGAGAGAGAGAGAGAGAGAGAGAGAGAGAGAGAGAGAGGGGGACAGGGGGGGAGAGAGATTGGTTTATGCATGGGCTTATGGGCATTTTTGTTTTCGTCGGAAAATGAACTTGAAATTTCAAAATCCCCATAAGTACGGTATAACATTGGGGGAAATTTGCAATGTTATATTTCAACCGATTTTTACTAAATTGTACATAATAATTATGTTCTATTTCTAACACGTTGCCCCACCGAATTTGAACCAATTTGATGAGTAGTTTTTTCAAATATAAATATCTAGGGTACCGGTAAGTCTTGGTATTGTAAAAATGAAATAGTTTCAATTTAATTTGGGATAATCAACACGCTGGCTTCAACGAATGCAGTGATACAATAGTTTCAAGATCAAGATGCGTGTATAGTTTTCGAGTACGTCTACTTTATGAACATATCTCGCTTATCTTACAAGTTACAACGCAATATACGCTGTATTTTCCTAGTATTTTAAAATGCGTAAATAACTTTAAATTCTCCGTTCTTGTTATTGTTGCAATTTCTAAGCTGAAAATACTTTTTCAATTGAAATTACTATTCCATAAACACATGTTTAATAAGTTCGTTAAATACTTGCACAATCACAGTGAAGTACGCGAGCCTGAGTGTTGCACATGAGATGAAGGCGCGAAACACCCGTGCGTTATCGGTACGAGATGGACGGGACGGTCAATCGGAACCTTCATCTTATCGTGAATACAAGTATTAACGAAGGATGAATGAGCGAAACACCCGTGCGCTAGTGTTGTAGGATAGACGGGACACTCGATCGTAACCTTCATCTCTCGTGGATACCACTTGAGGTAAGTGGCGATTCACTCAACTATCTGTTATCACTGATGTATCGGTCAACTTGACAGATAACAGATATGATTTCCCATCACAACAACAATAGCTGTTGATGTGTCCTTGAAATGGACCTGATTTCATGTGTAAAAAAACAATTAAGAGTCCATGGGAGTCGATTTAGCGGAATATAAGTTTGTTTTTGTGATAGCTTTTGAACGGTATGAGATATCGAAATTCTGAAAAGAGGAAATACAGATATTGTTAATACCTTCAAGATGGTGGAATTAATAAGCATTTATCTCAAATCGCTTGATTGTCAGGCGTATACGCTTAAAAATACACATTTTTAACCATCTACGCCTGACAATTATGCGATAAAGTATAAATAATTATCACTTACACCATCTTGAAGGTATTGAAAGTATCTTTGTTTCCTTGTTTTCAGAATTTTGATATCTCATACCGTTCAAAAGCTATCACAAAAAAACTGATATTCCTCCAAGTCGACTCCTATGGACTCTTAACAAATTCTAATCGCCTTGGCAACTATTTACTACAAACAAATTACGCAAAATTGAACATGATGTTACATATTACGCTAGAATCGGTGATTAATCAATATAAAAAAAACTGTTTTTCATATGTATATTAGGTAATTGATAAGTTATAAATATGGTCGTAATAAGAGATTTTATTTTAATTGTTGTTTGACTCCAACCCAGTCGCAAGGAAATCACGTGAGTAAATTGAAATTTTACGATTAATTTAATTATACGATTTAATTAACTGTCAAATACAATTTGTGAATTATTTCCATGACATAAAATCAAATTCATTCATTTATAATTAAATATTCGAATTCTTTCTCAATTCTCAACTCTCAAAGTCTCAATTTTCTCAGTTCTGAATTTCTCATCTTCTCAATTCTTCTTTCTCAATTTTTTTTTCATAGAAATTTAGCAACATTTTCTTCACTTTTTGTTTGATTCATCGCTCGTGGAACATAACTTGATTGAAAACAATTTTGAATAGCCAAACCCCTCAATTTAATTCTGTACAGGTTGCTCAAGAAATAAAAGTTTAGGTCAGTTTGTTTTTGGGTAAGTTGGTTTTCAGTTCAGTTGACCAATCCCCACGCACGGTGTATGAAAGTTCCTCAACTTCAATTGCAGACTATTGTGTATTGATTGAGCAGGTGGATGACAAGCAAAAATAGATCCGAGTAGAATCGCCTACTACCTAAAGGTCGAAATGATTACAATGTCATGTTTTGTTTTTAAAACTTCTGTTGACCCTGCTAATTCTGACCCCTGCTAAGGTCAGCTTTTACTAGAGTCTAACCTTTAATATAGAGGTCAAGGTTCTAAAAGTTTCCTATTCTCTTCAACATCTCTGTTCCTCTACTACGGTAACCCTGTTAGGTCTGACCTCTATCAAGGTCTTCCTTTAAGCTGACCTTGATTACAGAGGTCAAGGTATTAAAAGTGGCTTCTTCTGTTCAGCATGTATGTTCCTCTACTACTGTTGATCCTGCTAGGTCATCTTATAAGCTGACCTTGAATATAGAGGTCAAGGTCTTAAAAGTGTCTTCTTCTGTTCAACATGTTTGTTGCACTACTGTTGGTGTGCCTGCTAGGTCATCTTTTAAGCTGACCTTGAATATAGAGGTCAGGGTCTTAAAAGTGTCTTCTTCTGTCCAGCATGTTTGTTCCTCTACTAGGCCTACTGTTGACCCTGCTACGTCATCTTTTAAGCTGACCTTGAATGTAGAGGTCAAGGTCCTAAAAGTATCTTCTTCTTTCCAGCATGTTTGTTGCCCTACTATTAGTGTGCCTGCTAGGCCTGACGTCTGCCCAGCACAGACCTGACTATGACCTGCTCGAAGGTCATGGCTACTACAAGCACCACACAAGTGACCGAGGGTGGGTCCAAGCTGTCGCCATATGCGAGGATGAAGGCGCTCACTTGTTGATCATCAACTCGCAGGTAATACAAGACGAAACTAAGAACTAGAAAAACACAGCATTTGCGTTGTAAGATGAGGGAGCCATTGAGAATGTGGTAAAAATCTACACACCTTGGTAACCGCCTATCAGTTACCATGCATGCATGTCATTGTTGTCCGTACATTTCAACATTCATTTTTTTCGAATAAAATACGTTTCTCTCTCACCAAAAAAAGCTACCTACCATAAAAATATAATATATGACAAATTAGCGGTCTCTTAGACTTCAGTAATTGATCGAATTTCGTACATCCCTAATGAGCAGGGCTAGGATTCTGCGCTAACAACAATAGAAGTACACAAAGACTGGGCATGTTACCACGACTGATAGCTCTTCTAGTGGAAATTGATCAATCAATATTCCAGTCTTCTGGAGCTAGCTAGAACTAGCACGAAATTTATCAGATAAGGATCCATTACACTAGAATATTAACCTATTTAGCTCCAATAGTCCCTAAAGGGCGCCGATAACCCAAACGTAGAGCGCCCCTATCAATACGAAACGTTGAGCGCTCCTAAACACCACCAATCATTCAACCAATCAATAAAACAGTGCATGAACTGACGTTTATATGTCCCCAGGCCGAGATCACAGCTTTACACGATAAATACCGCAACGAGGGTATGTGGGTGGGAGTGAGACGAGTGGACACCGACGACAATTTCGTCACAATATTCGGTAAGAGAGTGTGCATTTCACACCATTTCAATCATTTTCAATGTCAACATGACATATTAACGATCGCAGTGACTTTCCGTCTGAACATATAGTGAAACTGCTTCACACCATTCAAAGAAGTGTCTTATAAAATAGTTTTGATCCATGATGAACATTCACAATATGTTACGTATTATTTGTATGTAACGGTACGCTGTGAGGTAAAAATCAATGGTAAAAATATCGAGTGTTACTGTTACATGAAAATATTTTTTCCGCTTTTGTGATTATAGAATTTGACTCACTATAACATTTTCATAAAATATTGTCTGCATCTTGTGATGTATTTGTTGATTTTGTATTTTGTACTGTTGAAGTTTTGTGATCATTTATATCTGTGAAATCACCCTGGCGGGAACTTTTTGCCCTATGGAGACTGGGGACGCCTTAAAACTAGCAGTTTCACCCGTCATATTGAGCAGTGGTATCAGGCGACACGAATCAAATCCCCCCTCCCCCTCCCCCCATCCACCCCTTTCTCACTCTCACGCTTCACAAGACTTCCCCTTCTCCCTCCCCCTCGCACCAGCACCCCCCACCCTCGGACAGACGGTGCACCACATGGTTTTCAACTTTGGATATAAGATAATAATTCCTTTCATTTTTTTTATATCAAATATCTGACATCCCATATGTCTATATTGTTCAGTTTGAGATATATGATTTTTTTCATCATTCTCAAAAACGAAAGTTCGACTTGTCCAATATCCCTGTACTTCTCAATTCATCATTTATCCTTAAATGAGTCAAATATAATTCGAGGCATAATATTCCCTTCGAGGCGTTAAGATAGTCCTTGTGATGCCTCATCCGAACGATCCTACCTCGTCATCCTTAACCTCCATTGTGAAACATGACATCGTGTCAAGCTTTATACAAGCTGAAGGAAATATTTATCCTTCTCTTTGTTTCGCCAGGTGATTCGCTCGCCAGCACCGGCTACTCGCAGTGGTACTCGGGATTCCCCCGCGGTGACGTCACAACATGGCCGTACGTGGGCGTGTCACGTGACGAGGGTCTCTACAACCTGTTCTCGACCGTCACGCTCAACTTCATCTGTGAGACAGAACTGTAACTACGTCCTTCAAATGAACTAGATGTTGGTGGGTCGATATGCGGACAATAATCAAGCAGTTAGATCTTTGGCTGTGATACGCGATCAATTGGGAAATCAGAAATATCTAGATGGCAGTGAATCATGAAGTTTGGGTGATGATAAGTTTGGTGACTATGGTGACCATCAGAAAACAGATGACAGACAATTTTTAGCATCAACTAAAGTAAGCTTGTTATACCAGGATGTGTGATTGAGCTCCATATTGGGAGTTTCTTCAACTCCTTCCCACAAATTTTCAACTTTTTAGAACAAACATTTTCTAGTTTCTTATGTTTGGAATAAGTTGATAATAATGGGGAGATCGAGAGAGATGAAAAGAACTCGTTACACGAAGAGAGGATGTATGAGACTAGTTCTCAAGACGAAGAAGTTGAAGAGAGAACAAGAATCGGAACCGGAATTGGCACCTAGTAGAGAATTACCAACAATAGGATTCTGCCCTAGAATTGTTGAACTAGCACCCCTGGCACAACCATATTGTTCACCCAGGAAAGATAGAGATATTTATTATGTATGTATATGATCTTTTATGTTAATTTTTATCACCAAATTTAATATATCTAGTATTTTACACGGAGCGAATTGTAATAAGTTCAACTGGTGAATTGTCTGAAGAGAAAATTCAAATGATTGTTCGTAGGCACAAAATTGACGGTAACATAATTATAATATAAAGAAAAATGAAGTAAAATTCATGTTTGTCCATATTAAAATAATATTTAATCGTGTCCTGTTTTGTAGAATCATATCAATTTATCAATCATACTCTCACAATGTATCCTTCACCAATAAATTAAATAAATTTTAATTATTATCTTCTATAATTTATTCCGATTTCCCGCGTTTTCTTCTCACACTACTAAACGTCTCATTCGTCTCTCCGAGCCGTTCCCATTCTCTCCACTTACCACTGTCTCCACTCTTTCCACTCCCTCCACTCTTTCCACTCCCATCACTATCTCCACACTCTCCACACTTCCCACTCACTCCACTTCCATCACTCTCTCCACTCTCTTCATTGTCACTGCCCTTGCTGCTCGCAGCATCTTCCTCCACACTGGATAGATATGGACCTGTTGAATAACCACTGTTCACTTCTGACGACAACAGACTCAGTCTGGAAGAAGACTTATTCGCCAGACTATTATCGGGACTCATGATACTTATAATACTGTCATGAGTATCATCAGAATCGGAATTTTCTTCGTTTGGTGCGAAGATTTCTACGCTGTCTTCCTCTTCAATGGTAATGTTTTCTCGACTTGAGTCGTTCTTATCTTTATAAGAAGTTCTGCTTACAATACTTCCAACCTCTTCGACGTCAGTTGCAACGCTATCACTACTGGATACTCGTATTGGTTGACTTTTTGGATTTGGTGAAGTGCATTTGACTGTTTCAAAATTTTTGGAATTCTTAGTAGAATCTTCCTTTTCAATTATCTTCTCTTCTTTTCTTTTTTTAACTAGAAAACTATCACTATTTTTACTTTTCTTTTCTTTACTTTCAGACCTTCGTGGACTTTTAATACTTCCTTCGGAATCACTTCTATCACTTCTTCTTTTTCGATTCTTTATGCCTTCTGAACTATTCTCACTAGATACTTTTCCAACTATCCTACTTCTTTTTCTTCTCTTTTTCTTCTTTTTCAAACTATTACTCCGTCGATTTATTAAATGTTCCAAGCTATCCGTTAATACAGGATGAACGATTGTATCACTACATCTACCTGAATGCCTTACATCAACGCTTGCCTCACTTTTAATTCGTTTCGCCACTTTCTTCCTCCTTCTCCTTTCCAGAACATCTTCCCTCTTCTTCCTCTTCTTGTCCAGCCGCTTCATGCAGCTCCTCAGCAGTGCCTTGATCGAGTCGACGTCACGACTCTGTTTGGCCAGGTGTGACGTCACTGAAGCAACAAGTTCCACGTGACCATCATGAGTCTGACGTACTTCGTTCCGGAGTCCAGCCAGGAGGATGCACAGCCTCTCTTTATCTTTCTTCTCGTCGTCTCCTTCATCGGATGTGTACAAAGGTGTCGAGGTTTGTTTATCAATATAGTTCTTGTTGAATGTATTTTTATTAAATAAAACTTCTGACTTCTTTCTATCGTAGCTTTTATTGAGTATTTGTTCTTCTAGTTTCAGTTCTCTTTCTAAATCTGACAGTTTTGCGTCAATTTCTGCATATCCAGTCGGATAATCGAATATCTCCGTATATTTACGATCAATTAACTCCAAGTTTCCATTACCAAGATTGTGTACTGATGCTAAACTAGTTGTGATAGATGACTCACTATTTGTATTTCCAAGTTTATTTATTCTTCTTAGTAATTTCTGCCTCATGTCATTGTTGAATTTTGCCACCATTTCTTGACGTGCATTCAGTTCTTCACTGCTTGTTATGTCACAGCCAATTTGAGCCAGGTAGTTGACTATTGAAGGTAATTTATCCAGCTTATCTTTAGTCTCATCATTGGTGAGGTCTTGCAGATTTACAGGATAGCAATTCCCAGTCTCAATAACCTTCTCCAAATCTCTCTTTATCCTTGTTAAATCTTGTTGTAAAGTTACTGGATTAAATTTTCCAGACCCAGATTTTGATGTTCCATTGACCTTATCCTCTACCTTAGATTGATCCATATTCATTGAACTTCTTGTATCTGCTTTACGAGAATTCTCAGTCAAAGATGAAATGTGCTTTGTATTATATTTGAAGTCACCAAAGAGCCTATCTGAATGTATACTAGCAGAAGCTAGCACTAAACTATGAGAACTTTTTTTCAATATCCCTTTTTTATTTTGAGGATCACTTTCCACAGGCCGAATCTTTCTCAACTGTTCTTCATTTACTTTCTCACGGGAATTACCAACTATTTGTTTTTCTGAAACTTCTTGATTGTTTTCACTGATACTAACAGTTCTTTTTTCAGATTTATCAGATGTGTTCCTTTGAACTTCATCCTCCTTATCTTCCGGCATCGATGGCGTTTCCCGTCTCGAACCATTAACCACGTCCCTCTGATTACTTCCACACGAGCAGTCATCAGCAGCGTCAGTATTCTGCACGGACGTTAGCTTTGTCCCACAACCACACAATACCTCAAACTTTTCCTTTTTATTCCAGAGATTTTTGAAAATATTCAATTTATTTAGAAAAGATATTGGACGAGATTTTTTTGCTATTGATTCCTTATAAACACTAGGGGTAACAGTCAACAAATGTCCGTTGATATTATGCTCTTCGCCTCTTTTGAATGGCTCGTTTTGTAGGCGTTCTCGTACTCTTGCTGCGAACTCTTTCTCAGGATAACGATACGATTTTCTCCTCGCTTTTTCCACATCTCGTTTAATTTCGTATGAGGGCCTGCATCTAATTTCCGGTTCTTGTGATATCGAGTTTGCTCTAATAGGTTTCATTAATTGTTTATCTTGTTGTTTTACTCTCTTTGCACGTGTGGCCATATATGTTTTAATATCATCTGGAGTTCGACCTTGAATAGTATGCCCATTGGCTGTTACATACACTTGTGGAGAATTATTCAATTTTGATATGTTGCTTTCATCTTCTTCGGGATAAACTGAAACTTTTTCCCACATATTTCCCTCGGATTTATTTCTCGTACTTCCTGAACGACTTATTCTCGATCCTTTTCTACTGGAGTCGCCCAATTCGTTTCCAGATTTCTTTCGCTCTTCATTTTTATTGGCATCATCATCCTCGACGTTCTTCATCGATGATTTACGTCGGCCATCTTTGGAGTCACCGTCAACAGATTTCCTTGCACTCTTAGACGGACAAGGTACTGGTTCCAAATTCGATCCACGCTTTTTCTTTTTCCGTATCTTTTTCCTCTCGTACAACTCTATCACTTCAGTGTCTGCTTCACTATTTTTTCCAGAACATTTCATCAACTTTTCTTTTCTCTTTGTATTGTCGTCTAACCCTTGTAATTTATCGTCGGAAATACACTTTGACGTTCTGCTATTACCCTTCCCTTTCTTCCCGTCTCCACCGACATCCGGTACCCCGCACCCACACTGATTTGCAACACTGTTACGTCCTCCAGGACCTTTCGTCGAGCTTTTCCTCCTCTGTAAATCCGTATCACTTGTCTTGTATATCGGAGTACCTCCGCAAGTACACAACAAAAACTCAACATTATCGCCATTGTTACCATTATTAGAACATTTACACAATCGAAACATATTTTTGTTGTGATTTTTCTTTGTTAATTTTATCTCACTGTTTTTCGATTCTTCCGGTTTATCATTTTGTTTCGAGTTTATCTCTCCAAAATTCGATTCTTCTTTCTTTACATAATTCAATTTCGTCTCGTTTTTTGAGAATTCTTGTTCTATCATATTTAAATCCTGCTCTTTCATCTCACGATCCATATTACCTTCAATTACAACACTGTTCTTCTTCGTGTCTTTATCTTTCTTGGCAACTCGCGATGATCGCCCTTGGCTCCCTCTCTTCATCGCCCTTGGTGTCGACCCGGCACTAGTATCAGCAGTGAATATTAGATTCGTCTTCTTCATGTCGATGTTCTCCTCGGCCAAATATTGCATCAACAACGGCATATCGATCTTGTTATCTGTGAATCTCACGCCGACTACATTGCGACTGTTTTTCGGACTTGCGAATTTCAGGAAAGTTATCTTCATGATCGGAGTTTTGCCATCTGCCGCAGGGGAGGGGTGGAAAGGGGGGCTTCGTTCTCGTATCGAGACGAGTTTCGTAGTATCCGGTTTCTTATTGGCTTTGAACCGAGGGAATTGTCTGGAAGAAGGTCGCTGTCGGGAGAAGAGACGTTGTCTTAGGGAAGAAGCGCCGGATTTGGAGGAACCACCAGTCGAGAGGGGCATGATGACGTTTCTTGGTGAAACACTTGAGATTTAGAAATGAAAATGAAAGTTGAATTACTTTAAAATTGGTCGAAAATGATCATATAATTACTGTGAATTTAAATTGCTGTTTAAATAGTCATAGATACGTCAAGAATGAACTGTACCAAATTCACAAAAAATAATATGTATAATAATTATCATATTTTTTTAATATTGGATAACGACGCACTGTAATAATAGCGCAGATCTATTGGCGTCGGTAAAGGGGTTTGTGGAATGAGCGTAGCGAAGACTCAATTTTACCGTACTCGAAAAAAACAAAGGTTGTTTGTTTGTTTGTTTGTTTTTCTAACCACAGGTCAAAGGAAAAACAATTACAGGGATGGCTCGTTAATAACAGGCCACGATCGACTCCTTCCCACTAAACAACCTAATAAAATAACATTTCAGCTCATCATCTCATGCATCATTCGCCGACGCCAATAGATCCTAATCATCATTACAGTGCATCTTCAAACCCAATATAATTGTATAGTAGACAATATTTCTCATGACTGTGAGTCGGTAATAATGCTGACTACTATTACCGACCCGATCATGCTGCTATTTCAGCTGTTGTCATTAGTTGGTTAATTACGAGGGAATTTATATTCACGGAAAATAGAGGTTCCGATCGCCCGTCCCCCAATCCTACACCACTAGCGCGCGGGTGGTTCGAGCCTGCTAAACATGGCGGCCAGACCTCGAGGCAAGATGTCCTCCAAGGGCTTAACATGTCGGGATTTATGTCAATAAACAGTGGATCTAATTATATTGACCTGTAGAGCTTATTGCTCTGATTGTGTGCCAGTTTTCAAATTAATTGATCAATTCAATTTATTCAACCTTATTTAACCTATATGCGTGTGAATGAATATCAAGTTCAACATGGGTGGTAGTGCCGGGTTTTATTATTATGTTTCCGGTTTAACACAGGTGGAAGGGCCAGGTTTTGTTTGATGCTCCCAGTTTACACGGGTGGAAGTGCCAGGTCGTCTTTGAAGGTTTCCCGTTCAAAACGGGTGGAGGTGCCGTTTTTTCTTACTTCAAGAGTTCAACATAGGTGGAAGTGCCCGGTTCATACTGGTAGTGTAATAACACAGGTAGTTTAAAAGGTTTGGTGATAGAAACGTAAACATTTTAACGGGGATTGGCCAACTGTACTTAAAACCAACTGACCTAGAAAAGCGACCAATTGACCTGAAAACCAACTGGCCTAAACTTCTATTTCTTGAGCTAACTGTACAGAATTAAATTGAGGGATTTGACTCCTCCCCTTTACAAATTGTTACCGCCCATCAAATGTTCTATTATAGGCTCTAGTGAATAGCTGATGGTTAGGTGGATAAGGTTTGTGTTCAATAAATTTCTGAAGGGAAGGAAGGAAGGAATCAAACTATATATTAAAATATATTAAAAAAGCTCAAATATCTATCGATACTAATTCAATAGAAATGAATAATCAAAGAGAATATTACCCAGTAACGTTAATAATTTGAAATTTGAAATTTGAAATATTCAAAAACTAATTCGATATCGCCCATTAAAATAATGAGCGCCCCCAAAAATGGCCCTACGTAGACAATTTGAATTAAGCCCTAAGGATGTTTCATGTGCCTGTATTAAAAAGTATAGGTATATAATCAACAATATATTTTAATGATCAGCAATTATTTGAAGAACTATTATTCACATGTATTCACCAACCTACATGTAACATCATACTTAGAACCAACAATAATACATCTACCGTATAATAATCTTCAGAGGGCTCAAACTTGAAAATCACTTTATCATAACGGCGTATAACGGATAGTAAAAATGTTGTACTCAGCCAATCAGAAATTAAGGTACACAAATATCATTGGTAACCAAGGGTGATAACAAGTTAATCCGCTAATTATCGCTTAATCAACAAATTTATTATTCGTAAAACAATACTATTAACAAATTTTTCATTTCCACTTTTATAAAACTAATCTGAAATTTGAGATAAATCAAATGTGTGACTTTGAAGAAACGGTCGTTGCTAGGAACGTTCAACGGACAGCTTAAAACCATAACGAGCTGCCATCAAGAATATTCGCACCTGAAAATAAATATATACCGGTATTCAGAATCGACTTTTAAAATATTTTACTTCTAACTTGATATTAATTAGCTCATATTTCATTAAAGTTCACCCAGCAAAACAAGGGTGAATTAACGGTATCATAATCAGATAACATCGGTGATACAAGACTGCCTGAAGGGCAAGTCTAATACGTATTGACGGTTGCGTTCATTGGCATGGTGCTTCAAGAGTCCACAGGAGTTGATTTAGCGGGATATCAGTTTTTGGTGATAACTTTTGAACGGCATAAGATATCGACATTAGGAAAACAAGATATTTTCAGGCCGCCCCGGTGGCTAAGTCAATTATCGCTAGCGGTAGTAACTGAAGTCACCGTTGGGCGTGGGTTCGAGTCCCGCATAAGGTATGGGTTTTTGTAAGCGTCGTTTCACCATTCATCCCTTCATCGTTTCATTATCACCCGCTCATTCGTACCCCCATATAAGCTAGCTGTTGGTGGGGTCGTTAAGCAACATCAGAAAAAAAAAATATATATATATTTTCAATATCTTCCAAACGGTGTAAGTAATAAGTATTCATCTCAAATCGCCTGATTGTAAGGCGTGCCAAAAGAAACATATTTGTTGACCATATACACCTGACAATTATGTGGTATGAGATAAATAGATCACTCACACCATCTTGAAGATATTGAATATATCTATGTTTCCTTGTTTTCAGAATTTCTATATCTTATACCGTTCAAAAGTTATCACCAAAAAACTAATATTCCGCTAAATCGACTTCCATGGACACTTAACTTTCTGAAGTTGAAGCTTTTTTGAACGATTGGTTCCCCGACGATTTCACATGGACCCGTAGAGCACTGACCTGGCAGCAGCGACATGAACTTGATGACCCACCCGGTCCCGCCGTTGTGAACGCTCGTCGTGTAACGAACCGCAACCGTTCCACTTTTACCCGCAAACACAGACGGATTGTCCTGGCGGGAAAATCAAATATTATTCAACTGGTGTCTACGAAAGGAGACAGTCGTCTACCAACTAATACATTTATTTGTCATTCAAAATCCACGTTACAAAAGTATAGGGTAAGATTATACATGTTTGTTAGGATGTGCAGACAATGAAGAATTGAAAAATTAAAAACTAAAAATATAAATCTAGTACGTAAGATAATGAAGACATGAAAACTCCGATGGTTTGATGGTTCGATGAAATATCAGATTAGAATGAATTTGAAAATAGGTTTCGAGACAACTTTCAAAATGACATTTCAATTCGGACGAAATTTAGTACCGGTAAATTACAAATGTTGAGAAAATAATCTAAAGATGAACTTATAAGAATTTGATTGATAATATTAGTTTGAATATGATCACCTAATGATTACAATATGATACGATTACATATAAGATACATATGATTACAGTGGGATTGTACAAAACAATGAAGGGTACTGGGAAGAGTCAGGCAATGATGAAACGTAGGAATAGCAATGGAGTGGTGAGGATCTAGAAAGACCAAGCCAAATGATTGAAGAACTGACATGGGAAACTCTGGAGGAAAGAAGAAGGGAGGGGGAGCTTTGTTGTTTTTTTGTTTTTTTCATTGTCATTTCATATAGAGAAGATTTATGGTATTCTACAATGGATGCCCAAAAAGCGTAATTGAAGTTTGAATAACTTCATTAGGAACAGGCCTAAAATAAATACTTATTATAGAATGAAATATAATAGTAATAGAGGTATAGAAGAAATCAGATAAGGATAAATAGTGAGGATTAATAATGAGTAGATATCGTACGTAGTAAGTACAAAATAAACCCTCTCCCTCTTTGATATTGAAATTTGCTGGATAGTGAATAAAATGGAAAAAAAAGTACATTTTTACTGAATTGAAAATAATTTCAGCAAAGTTTTGATATTTTTTTTCTCTTGTTCCCTGAAAAATATACTTAAAGATTATAAAGATAAAGAGTTACATTGTAAAAGAAAAAAAAGAAAAATATAAGTTCACTATACTGAATTTTCTGATCTTTTAGCAGGGAAAAAAATGATAGATCTCCAGTTTTTTTCAAGCTCTCACGCAGATTAATTCGAAGAGGTTCGCAAAAGAGTACCAGCAGCTGACCTCGAAGTTTTACATCGCATAACGTTAACGATACTTACTCCTCCGCAGTACCGAGACCTCACGTATTCAACTCCGGTTTCCGAGTCGATGTCGATGAATTCGAGAAAGTCGGTTTCGCACGACGCCTTCGAGCCGATATCGAACTCTGAAACACGAAACATGATTGTGCGATCGTTAACTAACTGCTAAACTAGCTGACTGTCTAAACTAACGACCTGATAAACTACTTGACTATCTGAACTATGAACCTGACTACCTAAACTACCTGCCTGATAAAATCCTTGACTATCTAAACTAACGACCTAAAGAAACTACTAAATAAGAGATGGTTCACTTTGTGTTGCATTCCGGTTTCTTTTTATTTACAAAACGATAACAATCCCAGATAACAAATCATCCAGGAAATTTCAACAACGCTTAAACAGGAGTATTGCGGTACAAAATGAATGAAACGCAACCCTCGACACATCTTGGTTCGTCTGAATCCTACTCGACTTACTTATCAACTTGATGACCGGAACTTGCCCCGTGGGTACGGAAATGTCCCAGCGGCAGACGGAAGCGTTGCGGAAGTTATTCGGGAAGAGCGGACTCGTGAAAGTGCCCCCGTAGTTGAAGAACTGTCCGCCGCAGCCACGGCCTGAAATGCAAGGTCGCGGGAAGGGCGGTAAATATCTCGACTCGGAATCATATCATGAATATTCTATTCTATCTCTAATTATTAGGGATAACATTGATCCTGAGAAAACAAGAATAGTCGATCGGTATTATCGATTAAAAATCGATCTTTTCGCTATTTTGTAAGCTCTCGTAAACTAGAAACTCTCTAGCGTTAAGCGACAGTGTCTAAGTGGGAGGAGGGGAGTGGGAGGGGGAGGGGATAGTGAATTATTAATCAATATTCTGTTTGTGTGTGTGTTAGTGTGTTGGTGTGTGTTAGTCATCAATAAATGTCAAACAATTAAATGCAGTTCAGAAGTTCCGGTTCATGATTCGTGTATTGATGAGATCAATCAAATGAATCCGTAGGTCTAATAATTCTCTCTGAGAAAAGGTTTCTATTTTGCATTAGAGGTATATAGGCCTAGGAAAAAAGTTAAAATAAGGTTGCAACAAAAAATTAATCACAAATATCGATCTTTTAATTACAGGATCGATTCAAGATTTAATCGATGGGAGGGGGGGGGGGGGTTGGATGGGTGGCAGTGTATACAGGAAATTCATTCTCATTCCAACATCGGCATGAACTATCTTGTTAGTATGTGTATACAATACATCTTCCATCTACGAACAAATGCCCTCCTGATAAGTAAAAAAAAAGATAAGCGTAAAAAATGAAAAAATGTCCACCTTTATCTGTAGTCGTGTAGATCAAATCGATGAAGTCTGAGGATTCGAATGCCGTACCCCGCCACGTGTGGAGGTAGAGACTGGAGCCTGTCGAGAAGACAGGCGACGGCAGCTCGAAACCGCACAGCTTGGCCAGCGACGGAGCGTTCCCGTCTTTACCGTCGCGGATCTAACGGAAAACAAAACACACGTTTCACTCTATGTACACGTTCATTCATTTCATTCGGTTTATATTGAGTTCAAGGACACACTTTAATCAGATGAGCATGGCGAAGACTTCCATTTCACATACGGGAAAAAATGGGCTTCGTTTTCATGTTTTTTTTTGTAATTTTGTACGCAGCATGCAGGTCAGGAAAATTGACCAGTCAAGTGCAAACTTTTTTTGAATATTGGCATCACACCAGAATAGACTGAGATTGTTTTCCAGGAAAATCGGTTGAATGGTTTCACCAGAAAAAATTTGGAAAGTTTGGAAAATCCCCATAAGAATAACCCAGGGGGAAATACTTGAAAACGAAATTTTTTCAAAAGCTTTCAAATTTATACAGAATATGAAAACAACTATCATACACATTTTCAATAATTTGTGCAACAATCGAATGAGATATAACTAATAAAACCCAATTAAAGTATACATTTCATCGAATATCAGTATCTGCTCAACTCACAACGCATATTCTGCGTTTTCCTAGTTTCTATCTATTCGATGAATAAAAAACATATACGGGTATTACATTATTTTCTTCGAAACGGCTCGTCCGAATTGCATACAAATTTTTAATTATGTGTATAATTTCCGTGTTCGCATATAAGGAAAATTTGAAATATATTGGACAGATTTTATTTTTCAATTTTTTCTGCCCGGCCTAATCTTATGGGTTTTTTAGAAACTCCTAGATGATGTTTCTCAAAATTGGTACAACCGATTTGACCCCAAAACTATAGGGTTATAAGTTGGATAGGTTTGCGTATAAAAAAAAAGTTTCATGTCGATCGGTCAAACCCTGCGACCTGTGCAGTGCCCAAAAAAACAAAAAACAAGAAAAGAAAAAAAACAGACAGACAAAGCTCCTTAAGAGTTACATGCAAATCTTTGCTAACGCTCATCTAATAACGATTTGCAATCATGTAAATAGCAACTAGCAAGTGATGTACCGTCACACTTGTTAAAGATATAGTTATTGATCTTAACTAAAAGAAAGCTTCACTATTTGATACGCAATCAACGTTTATTTAATTAAAAAATGATAATATTACAACACGATGTCACACAGACGCGTTTCGCTTTCTCGTCGAAATTCAAGGAGTTGTGTCTCCCTCGACATGCATGCCAACCTAAGGCACCCCAAAAATTACAGCGCTAACACAGTTAACACTCCAGCCGGCTTACCTCCAACGCCTTCTGCGAGCAGCCGGTTCTCGAGTAGTACAAGAAACTGGCGAAGTAGAGAGATATCGTGTGATTGGCCGGAGCAGTGATCGTAATGTAGCAATGATCCGGGAGATGTTCCAACAGGATACGACCTTGGACTCCCGTATAGTTACGATACACCTGGACATTGACCGATGGAAATTATGATACATTTGACATCTATAGATTTCAGCATTCGAATAGGTACACAGAGAGTAATCTAGTATGTGAATACTTTAACATGACCAACTTTATAGTTATTTCCCAATTTGACATCA